>JAJIBD010002796.1:0-259962 GCA_021461705.1 Cryptotis parvus
AATTCTTTGTTTTACAGGTAATCTTCTTTTACTATTTATCCAGAATCAGAAAGTTTTATTTCTTTCAATCTACTCCCACACAAAGCCTATTTATCTTGCTGTCCACGAGTGTTTCAGAAAGAAATTTCTTCCCCAAATTTATTACATGAACCATTAATTTATTTGTAATTATTGCTTTAAGATAAGTACTTATCTTACTATTTTACAGAATTCATGATTCATTTCTATATAAACCCTTATATAGCAAGTTTTTAGTATGATTTCTATAGAAGAAGAAAAGAAAAAAAAACGTTGCCACTTAAATTATTCGGTAATTTCAGAGGCTGACAGTTCAATCTCTCTGTAGAGAGATGTAGGGTCAAACTGTAGGAGCAAAAAGTAGCAGATTTCAACCTGGTGTAATTTGGTGAGGACAGAGGGGAAAGGAGCAGCAAATCATCCCCGCCTTTCATGGGGACAAACACATCTGCTGATGCCTTGAGCTATGTTTCTTCTAGGAAACAAATACCCGCTGGATGAGAGCTTTATTTTTTTATATAAAATGGAACATTGTAAGCAATGAAACAAGAACTCTAAAGAAAATGATAAAAAATTTACAGATTGAATATTAACAAACTGATTTAGAAATGTACAGAAACAGGCACTGAAGATTACAGTGAGAAAGCAAGGAAACGTCATATGGTGCTCTGGAAGATTGTGACAATAAATACGTTATATTTTATCACTTTGGAACAGAACTAATTTTAGAGTTATTAATAAATAGTGTTGCCAGAGAGAAAAAGAGGTTTTTCACATTAGTGTTAGTGGTTAAAAGTATTATTGCCAAAGTTTAAGACACTTGACTGGTCCTGCCTGGTCTGACCCCTGTTATCACATATGGGTCCCTGAGTAACATCAGGGGTGTTCTCTGAGCACAGAGGTGTAAATAAGCCCTGAACATTTCTGGCTGTGGCACAACCTTAAATATAAAATAAAAAATATAAAAAGGGCAAATAAAAGAGTCAGGCAATTAATTCCAAGATTACAAAGCTTTAGAAATAGAATTTTAGGTAGTTCACAAAATGACACTTTAACGGATGTCTGTTTTTTTTAAAATTTTAATAAGTCATCTTATATTTAAAGTATTGACACAATAATCATCCAATTGGCAAATACTCCTATTACTTCACTAACAAACCTATCATCCAGCAATAAGAAATCAAAATGTAACCTTGAAAAACAAATGAAAAAATTTACCAATTCATATTATAATAATCTTTACTTCCCTACTTTCTTTTAGCATATAACTCTTTGAAAAAATATTTGCTTAATGTTTAAATATTTTGTTCATTTGTACCTTCTTGACCTTCTCTTAGTGAAGAGTGTTGCTTTCTCTTTGGTTTAAAAGTTTTTCAATATCTTGGAAGCCATTAAATGTCCGCACAGAATATTTGATAGCCGATGTCTATCAGGGATGTGATGCATCTTTAGAATGGCATTCGGGCTTTTGCTGAGTCTTGCTGAAATGTGCTGAGCTATTTAATTTGCAAATAAAAGTTTTCATCTACCTTGAAAGGCCTAATTGACAGAGCTGCAGCATTAGCTTAGTGAAAATAAGATTAGTTTTTTGCAAAATTTCCTTTTGTTGATCTTTGATACTTATTACCAGGTGACAAAATTAGGCACCTTACATTAGGAAGTAGTTTAAATCTGGTACCAGCTGTGGGAGTATGACTGCCTTGGGCAGTTAGAAATGTTTCTACTGATGCCTCTGAGAGAGAAAATCATCACTCAATCTAACCATAAAAAGCAACATTCAGACAAAAAATCAATCATATAAAAGAGCAAAAGAAAAATAGTAACGTATCATAAATATATACTGGCAGTCATACATTAATAATAGGTACATATTTATTTTTAGATTTATAAAGTACCTTGTCTCTGAAGATTGTAACACAATATGACAAGTATGTTTATCAATTAGCAACCTTCTAAGTACCAGGCATTAAATAATTATTAAATTAAAATTTTCATATTTTAAGACCTCTTACAGATGAGAATAATAAATTTGGAGGCATATGAGCTTGGTTCTTAACTGCATATCATTATAGCACATTTTATAAGTTTGCATTTTAATACTCCTCACTGAAGTCTCAAATGTTTTATAAGTCAACTCCAGTCCACAATTTTTAAAATTGATAGTCATATTTACTTTACATTACATAAGTAGATACCATTTCAACATTTTAGTTCGTAGCTTATTTTTCTCCAAAGATTACAGATTTCATATTTTTGCAAAATTAAGAGTGGCTTAAAGTACCTATATCTCATAATTTAAAACATACAAGTTGTTCTATCTTTGCAAATTCCTTGATCTCTGTTATCAATTATATCTTACCTCCCAATTTCGTTTTTATTTTTCCATAGATAAAATTAAGTTATGCTTTCATTCACCAGTTAATTTTTTTTCCAATATAGGCAATCAGAAAGCAAGGAGTTGGAGAGACAGAGTATGGGCATTAAACCACATGCCTCGAATGTGACCAATCCTGGTTTGATCCCTAAACCACAGGATCCCAAGCAAAACTAATATATTCTTTTTTTCTTAAGTATTTTATTATACCACCATGAGATGTACAGTTACAAAGATGTTCACACTTGGGTTTTGGTCATACAGTGTTCCAGCACCCATCCCTCCTCCAGTGCCCATCTCCCACCACCAATGTCCACGGTTCCCTCCCCCTACCCAGCCCGCCTCCATGGCAGGTTCTTTATTTCTTTCCCTTTCTCTCTATCTAAAAACTAATATATTCTCCCCCCCCCCCCCCCTTAAAGTGGTCACCAAGAACCACTGGTGTGATTTGATGATCCCTAGCAATGCAGGATGCAAAGCAGCTCTGCATTCTAGGACGTAGCATAGAACCTTCCAGCCCTTTGGCTGTGAATTCCTGGGAGCTAACACCCCCTGTTTGAAAAATACAAGAGAATCAATAAATGTACATAATTTTGAGAATATTGCTTCATAGTAGAAAATTATTCTTAAATAGCAAACATCAAGGTCTATGGAATTATATATATACACATATATGTGTATATATAACATATATACATATATGTGTATATATAATTATATATGTATATATGTATATATATTATATATACACCTCACTCAAATGAGAGAAGGAATCCGGAGTTCTGACCTCAGTCACTATTCCAGAATCAGGGACTCTGTCTCATTTGCCAAGGCATCGAAAATCAGATGGACTGGACATGTAATGCGATTTGGAGACAACAGCTGGACTAGAGCCGTTACTTACTGGATCCCATGGGATGTCAAAAGATCATGTGGCCGCCCACCTACAAGATGGTCAGACTTCCTTGTAAAGACCCTGAAGGAACGGTTTGAGGCTCTTCATATTCCTGAAACAACCAGATGTATTGGGCTACATTGGCACATGACAGGGTTCAATGGAAATGTTACTAGCACCCGCTCAAGCAAATCGATGAATAACGGGATTCAAGTGATCAAGTGATATATATGTGTATATGTATGTACACATATATTAAGTGTGTATATACATATATGAATATATATACAGATATATTTGCATGCAATCATACTTGCTGGCCCATATCTGAGCCTGGTGAAATTTAGAGGAGACAAGTATTCTTATTATTCTCAAGATCCAGGTTTAGTTTTATGTACACTAGTTAGTGAACAAGAAGAAGACAAATAGAACAAAAGATTATTTTCACTGAGAGATAATATTTGCAATGTCTTTCCTACATAGAGTTATATGGAAGGTGACAAGTCATATCTAAGAAATTTTAACATCAGAATGATCTGTTCTCATGGCATTTTTATGAGATTGAGGATATTGTCAAACATGATAAAAATCTGCTCTCACAAGTCTTCCATGGGATGGTTGTGTTCTCTTGGTGATTGTTAGGGAAATCTGAAGGAGGAAAATAAGTCCAGGGTGCAAAGATACAACATCATTCTATGTTTAATGTATTTCTCTAAAAGCAGAAACTTTATGTTCTGTTCATGGATTCTAAAAAGGACCAGCCATACCTCCTTTATAGGTAGGAAGCAGAAAAAAAATGAAGCTTGCTTTCCTAAAAGATAAATGATATCTTGATTTCATCAACATCACAGGAAACTGTTCATGAAAATATTCCTCCCAAATTTTAACTTGATTTTAAAAATTATTTAAACTTATTTGGACTTGTTCATAATTTTTAATGATTAGGAACAGTCAAGGAACCATGGAATTGCTTCTGTCAGATACTGTAAGCTTACTGCTCTCATGACATCCCTGGTATTTGCCTAGTCAATTACTGTATTTCAGCATAAATTGAGCTTCCTTCTGCTTCTTGGATATTATCAACTTGTTCACATAGAGGGAATTGAATTTTCTATGCCTTTTGCTTTGCAAGATCTTCCAAATCTCACATAAGGCCTGTCATCTCTTTGGGAGGCTGTCCAAGTTTGCCCCATCAAATGATTCTCCATTCAATTACACACAGCATTCACCACTACATTGCCATTTTTTTTTATTAATCACTACCTGAAATTATTTTACTTATCTCATTTACGGTTATATTATTCTCTATTTCCCTTGACAAGATTGTAAGCTTCCTGGGAAGCTCAGGGACTTTTTTCTGTCATTTTCAAAATAATGTCCTCCAGCATTTTTGTACTCGCTCAAAAAATATAGGTACACAAACAACCCAGTTGAATAAGTGACTGAATGAACAGTGTTTTTCTGCATGATGAATGCCCTAAGAGATAGACTCTGTGTCAACACACCCACATAGATTATCTAGAATCACTGAAATGTTGTGATTTTTATCTTATACAGGTGCTACATAATACAACTAAACCTCAGAGGATAAATATTTCTGAACTGATGCAAAATCCACAGTATCCTGTTGCTTTGCTTGTATTTACAATAATAACTCCAGTGATTCAGGCTGAGTTTTAGTTGAAGAAAGAATATACATTGGGAATTTAAAATGTTTCAATCACTGTCACTGTCTTCCCGTACATCATCGATTGGCTCGAGCGGGGACCAGTAACATCTCCATATGTCCTGTCTCATGCAAGTAGAGCCCAAGGGCACCTGATTGCTCAAGGAACATAAAGAGCCTCAAACCATTCCATCAGGTCATGGAAATGAGGTCTATAATTTACTGGAATTTGGCATATCAAATACGACACAGGTAGCTTGCCAGGCTCTGCCGTGCAGGTAGCATACTATTGTAGTCATCTCTAAATCCACCATTTATTGATTCAAAAATAGTTTGATTTGTTTGAAAGCCTTATTAAAAATAATTTGAAACCTGTTCTTCAATAATCACATTAGTGAATTGTAGCAATATTAATGATCTACTCACTTTAGAAAATTTAAAACTATTCTTGACCCTATTCTCACTCCCATCACCACCAATCTATAAATTACAGCATACAGTCGAATCTAATGTCATGCATTTTGAAGATATACCTTTCTTCATATTTATTAGTACCTTCATATCTGAGTCACAATTTCCAGTGGATTATTACAATGTCCCAACTGTTATGAAATACCTTATAGACCATTTTGTTTACAGTGATAATTAGCCCAATCTTAGTTATTTCAGCAGTCTAGGTTTTTTTTGAACCAGTCTTTGAGCATAAAATTTTATCTCATCACCTCAAAAGCTCTTACCCCAATGTCATTTGACTATGGTTTTCTTATCCTTCAGGATTAAATTAGGATCACAGTGGATATTGCCCTGTACTTCTTATATTCCTAGTTAAAATAAAATCCCCTCATGCTGTTGGGACAGTTCCTGACTAAGGAATAGGAGTATTTAACCAGGCATTGTCTTCACTTATTTGGTGAGATAAACCTTTCCTGAGATCACGGTGTCCCTTGAGGACACCGTGTGCACTCCCTGGTCAGGGGTGGATATCTGTGCTAGGGGTGTGGCTAGTTTTTTGTATAGAAGCTAAATTTCAAAGCAGGGACAAGTCTAGAGGATCACCATTCAAGTTCTCGGCCCGATCCCGGACCCACCCCAACTGCAAGTAACCTGACAAGCGAGTAACCCCGAGCATCCTGGACCCAAAAAAAAAAAAAAAAAGACTTCTCTTAGGATTCACTAGCCTCTCCTGCAACCACACACCACATTTTCCACAGACCATATGAGTTCAATCCAATCCCTCATTTCTATTATATTACATCAAAAGGAGAACTTCTGGGACCAGAGCGATAGTACAGCGAATAGGGCATTTGCCAGAAGTAATTCCTGAGTGCAGAGCCAGAGGCAGCCCGACCCAAAAGGCAAAAAAAAAAAAAGGACTACTTCCTGATCATCTTTTTATATTGCTGTGGTGACCATAGTATCACGAAACTTAGAGACTATCAGAATCACACACATGAAAAGTGTGTGCTATACCATTTAGTCACATTCCAAGCACCCAAAGTAAGTTCTTGACCTCAAAAATTAGTCCCTGTTTTCCAGAAACCAGATCTAAAGTGGTTATTGGAAAAGTTCATCCGTAATAACTGGCACCAAAGCAACACACACCTTTCTTACATACCTCACTTGACACCTCAACAACTTTTCTTTCATAGCATTTTGCTCCCTCATAGTCTGTAAACTTGATTAGAAATTTTGAAGACTTTCACATAGCTGGTGCTTGGTATATATGGATGTTGAACGAAAAGTTGCGCCCTTTTCTATGGAAGTTATGAGATCTGTAAAATACTGCAGTGGTGTGGTCTCTAATGCACAGATGGTCAAAGATGCCAAAGACATCACTACTGTTTCTAAATCAAGAGTAATCATAGCTTAAGTTATTCAAAACCAAGCTGAGCACTTTCAACTCAGGCTTCAAAATTTCAAAGTAAATCAACTTAACAAAAATGTTCCCTCTGTGGGCAGAGATAGTACAGTGTATGCAGCACTTGTTTTGTACATGGCCAACTCTGGCCTCACAGGCCAAAACAGAGGTGATCTCTGAGCTATAGGCATTAGCCCTGACTACTGCCTAACATGGTCAAAAACAAAAATAAAATAAGATATCACCTTAACATTTTTATAAATTAAAAAGCATTTAATTAACTGCAAAATACATATGAGAATCTCCACCAAAAATATACTATGTTTTTAAAATTCCAATTTCTTCAAATTCAAGCTGCCAAAATGCAATTAAAATTTTCTTGTTAAACAGAATATAGATCATAAAGTCAGTCCTAGGGAGTAGAAAATAATTTCTGCTTGATTTCTTTTAAGTTTTTAAAAACACACAGAAAGAAGTTCTCACTCACCTGAGAAATCAAGTAAAAATGGGACTTGGAATGATAGCACACTCCAGTCAGAACCAATAGGGCATTGGCCCTGCATGAGGTTGAGCCAGGTTCGATTCCCCAGCATCCCATATGGCCCCTGACCAGGAGTAATTCCTGATCGTAGAGCCAGGAGTAACCCTTGAGTGTTGCTGGGTGTGCTCCAAAAAGCAAAAAAAAACCTGAAATCTCTTAAAAACATTTAGCTTATGTCCTTATAATTTTATTCACAAAGATAATATTGCTGAATATATTATTTTATTTCTGGTCACTATCCAACTCTTAAATCTAGCCGAAAGCTACTGCAAAATCACATTTCAAAAGTTTGCAAGATGGTTTTTATAAATAGTTAATTTTTAGAGTCATCTTAAATAATAATATCATGCTAGGATAATAATCTAACTTTCACTTTCTCTAGAGAATGTCAAGGAGTTAAAGGTCATTAAGTCAACTTTCTATAATTATCGTACATCATCAGAACTATGAATACCAACCTCTATCCAAGTGTCTCAAAAGCCTTATCCTCATTAAGTTTAATCAATTGAAATTTTTTAGCTCTGACCAAGACTGAAATGTTTCAAATATCTGTTAAAGAATACTAATAGTTTTGTGTGTTTATAGTATATAGTACACATATACATAGATTTAGTGACTTTTCTTAAAGCATACAATTTTGAAAAAGAAAATAGAATAAGGGTTTTTTACTTGCAGGAAACCCATTTCACTGATGACATCATTCTAATAACAACAAACATTAGTCAAGCGGCAAAAATGCTGGCTGACTTTGACCGAGAATGTGGAAAAATAGGTCTACAGCTGAATCTCAACAAAACTATGTTCATGAGAAATGAACTAGTTTCAGAGGACCCATTCACGCTCAATGAAACAAACATCTCTGAATGCAGCAGTTATGTGTACCTAGGTCGAGAAGTCAACATGATGAATGACCTAAAACCTGAGCTGCGCAGGAGGAAGAGAGCGGCATGGAATACCTTCAAAAACATCGAAGAAATAGCTAAAAAAGACAAAGAACCTCCAGCTCCAGGCACATCGCTTCGACTCCACCATTCTCCCTGCACTAACATACACCTCAGAGTACTGGACCCTACGAAATCAGGATGAGAATGCTATTTGGGTCCCCCAAAGAGGAATCGAAAGAGCTATCCTTGGAATATCACGCCTCACTCAAGTGAAAGAAGGAATCAGGAACTCCGACCTCCTTCACTGTCCCAGAGTCAGGGACGCTGTCTTGTTTGCCAAGGCATCGAAAATCAGATGGGCTGGACATGTAATGCTATTTAGAGAGACCACTGGACTAGAGCCATTACTAACTGGATCCCACGGGATGTCAAAAGATCACGTGGCCGCCCACCTACGAGATGGTCAGACTTCTTCTTCAAGACTCTGAGCAGGAACGGTTTGAGGCTCTTTGTATTCCTGAAGCAACCAGATGCCATTAGGCTACACTGGCACGTGATAGGGTCAAATGGAAATGTTACTGGTGCCCGCTCGAGCAAATCGATGAATAACAGGATGTCAAGTGATCAAGTGTCAAGGAATTCCTTATAATAAAAATAAAAATAACCAGAATACAAAATCTTAAATAAAAGCATCCTTCAGTAGATATATGCTATTATCAAATCAGAATAAACTTAAAACTGTGATGAAAACAAGCTATAATTTTACCCTGAACTCTTATTACAAAGGGGCTACTATCTTCCAGTGTTTTCTTAGAAATGATACAAATTCTGTGCCTAGAGTAATTGTACGGAGTATAAGGTGTTTGCCTTACTTGCAGTCGACCTGGGTTTGAAATGTGGCATCCCATATGGTCACCTGAATTTGCAAGGAATAATTCTGAGTACAGAATAAACTCTGAGTACCACTGATTGGTCCCAAACTCACCACCCTAAAACAAGAAACAGTATAAATTTTCCTGGAGTAAATTAGTAATCTCAACATAAATATGCTTATTAGTTAATAAAGGGGGATCACTCCTTAGCAATTCCATTTTCATGAAATCCTGCTAATTATTCGGCTTCCAAAAAGGAAAAATACAAATTTTTTAAAACAATCTTGGAAAAGTGTATTAAATTAAATAAAACTTTGGAATGGTTGATCATCATACTATATTTATTTTTTAAGTTTCATTAATGTGTGGTAGTGAGAAATCTCTCAAAAGTTACTCAATAGGTTCTAAATGCCAGAGCCTATTATTGTTTAACCAACAATAAATCCAGAGCAAGAGACATGGTGGAAATTTGCTGGGGTTCTACAGTGTCTGGGATATAGTCACCCTGGCAATGCAGGGATCATCCAGAACTGTATATAACAATGCTCAGGGGATCATGAGATGCTGAGAAACTAACCTGATTGAGTTCTTGTGAATCATGGACCTCAAACAATCTATTACCTACTAGCCCCTATATTTCAAATATTTTATTGATAAAAGTATATTTCAATGAAATTTAATATTTATAAATCAAAATAGAAAGAGAAAAAGAGCGACCTTTTACCCTCAAAGAGAAAATCCATATATAGCATCAACTACTGTATTAAAAGTGTCTTTTATTTGTAGGAAAAAATGTTTCTCATATGCATTTTAGATTCAATATTTTTTGATATACCAAATGTAATTTTCCATCTAAAATAAAACATAGATAATAAAACACTTTGTCAAAATGAGTAATTAAAAAAGATTCAAGTAAACAAGCTGGGTAAATCTGTTCTGTGGAAAGTGAAAATTTCTTTCCCATATTTTTCTTCTTTTTCATAAAGTATATGTGCGATTTTGTAGTGTCTGAGTTAAGGTTTTAAAATCTCATTTGTTTCAAGAATATCGTTATCCAAAGAAAAATATGCCAAACTCAAGGAAAATCCTTAAACCACAAGATAACATTACTAGTCAAAAAGCATATGTGAAGTATGAATTGATTCAATCCCAACGCTGAAACTGATCCAAATTGTATTCATCATCATAGTCACATCAAAGTGAAAATCTTGAGATTTAAAGATGTTCTTTAGTTTGCTATTTCTTCTGGAATACAATCAATGGTGCCCTCTGAAGTCTCTCTCCTAACAGTAGAGGTAGCAATGAAACAGTGACAAAACTGGTCAGTTTTGTGCTAACTATTGCCATGTTTAAGAGGAGTCAATACTTTATGAAGAAAATCTTACATTGGTTTTAAATCTCAGAAAGATAGATATCTATTTAAAGATATAATTTATTTGACAAAGTCCCTACTTTTTTAGGAAAATCACGATCACGATCTTCCCGTTCATCATCTATTTGCTAGAGCGGGCACCAGTGATATCTCCATATGTCCTGTCTCATGCTAGTAGAACCCAAAGGCATTTGCTTGCTCCAGGAACATAAAGAGTCTCAAACCATTATATTAGGTCATGGGAATGACCTAAAATAAATGTTACTGGTATTTGGCATATCAAATGCAACACGAGCAGCTTGCCAGGCTTGCCGTGCGGGTGGCATACTATTTATATATAAATATTTTAGGAAAATATATTTTCCTAAAAAATATATTTTCCTAAAATATATTTTCCTAAAATTTTTATTTTGAAAAATGCAAAAACGAACTCAAATACAAGATTCACATTTTAAATTCAAAATTGTTATTACTGTTTTCTTTTGATATTAGTTGCTGGAAAATAAATGAAAATAAAACCCCCATTACTAATTGAAAATTTGTGGCGTAGGAAAATCAGTTAGAAAATATTCATTTTTTTTTTTTAGTATTAATTTAAGAAATGATCATTGAACACTATATATTACTAAAGATTAAATGGTAAAATAGGTAAAAAACACTATATCTAATGCAGATATAAGCCAATCATTATAAAAGAGTTGTCTCAAATTAAATGTTAATTCATCAAGTGGAAAATAAGCCATTTAGCAAAAGTCCAACATGCCCAAAGTCAAGGCATCATATACGTAGAAATACTAGTATTTAGGTTGAATAATAGAAAATTGCTATTTTCTAGCTATAAAGTGAAAAAATATCTCTGTAATTTCAAAACATTACTTTCCTAATTGTAAATGACTACATATTCACTCAGTAGACAATAAATATGGGAAAAGGGTAAGAAAATTAATAGTCATTATTTTTAGACTGATATGTTTAGGCATTTGAGTATAATACTTCATCTCAGGATTATAAATACATAGATACATATAAGTTTGTTTATATATACATATATGTGTATATATAAATATATACACAAATATACACATATACACATATACATATATACATATATATACAGGCCCCCTGCCTGGCCTTCACGTGGCATCTGCAGAATTCTTCTCAGGGTCCAAGCCCACAGACCCTCCAAGGGCCCCCGTCCCTCTCCTCATGCCACAATACATGGGGCAGAGCTGCTATGGGCTCTCCCTGTGCTCAGCTGATCATGAGGTGCCCGGGAGGGAAGGCAGGTTCTAGCACTGGCCGGTCATTCCAATAGAGCCTTGCAAGAAGCCAGTGGGACCCCCACACCATGAGAACAGTTATTCTCAACATCTGGACTCCACAGCTCGTCAGAGCTCCACCCCTAGAGAAAAGCTGATCTCTCCCCATTTCATGCAGCCACTGCTGCATCATTCATCAGTAAATGCACGAGATGAGAGCCTACTACCAAAAGTATACCACCCGCTGAACAGAGACTGGCAAGCCACCCATGTCATATTTGATATGCCAAAAACCAGTAACAATTATAGATCTCATTCCCATGGCATTAAGGAAGGGTTTAAGGCTTTCTGTGTTCCTGGAGCAAATAGATGCCCTTGGTCTACACTAGTACTCAACAGGATGTATGGCGATTTTACTGGTGCCTGCTTGAGCAAATTGATGAACAAAGGGAAGACAAGTGATCCAAGTGATCCATATATATACATATATACATATATATACATATATATATACAAATTATTTGGAAAATTGCTAAAATGCAGACATTTGATAAGTAATTGTAGTTAAGCCTAGAAATCTATATTCTAAGATATATTTCCAAGGATGCTCATCCTGCAAGAAATAATGATATAGATTTTTAAGAAGCACAGATATATGACATGGTCTGAAGTATCTTAATAATAATAAATGCCTGGGAAACTTTTAAATTGCAGTTTTTTGGAACACACACAATAGTTCTCAAGACTTACTCCTTGCTCTGTGTCCGTGTATCACTCCTGATGGCCTTAGGGTGGGAGGGCATGGATTGCTAGAGGTTGATCCTGAGCTGGCCACATGCAAAACAAAAGCCCAAACTGTTGTACTATAGCTCCAGCCCCTAATTTTGTGAACATTTTACTCATCCACTATAAATGGAATAGGTCTCATTCTACATATTTGTGAATGCTCTGAGAAGTACTGTTGAAAGAGGTGGGGCGGGAATAGGGGTGTTTCTTGTAAACAGACTTGCCAAAGAGTAAAAGAGAAGAGTTCATTGCTTGTGATAGAAACTTATAGGTATGTAAAGATGAGGTAATGATGAAAAAATATATTTTTAAAGAAAGAAGAAATATATTGTGGATGTTTCTAGCGAGGGTACTTTTAAGGGAAAAAAAGAATCAAGTGTGTGCTGGAGTGACAGTATAGTCGATAGGGCATTTGCCTTGCACTCAGCTGACCCAAGTTCTATTGTCAGCCTCCCATATACCAGGAATACATAGGCAGAGTCAGGAGTAACACCTGAAACATCATCAGGTGTGGCCACAAAGGAAACAAAAAAATAACCAGGCATATAACATGGTCAACAGCCTTTGAACTGTATCAATAACTGTAACCATATAGTGTCAATGATTTCATGAGTCTGTTATGCCTGAATCTTGCCTATGAAAAGAACATATCAATCTAAAGTCCCAGATTAGTCCAGTATTTATTTAATATCTTCATTTTTAATATAGCTCTTAATTCTTGGAGGATAGTGGATCAATGTAAATTTACCTAGTTTAAAAATGAATGCACACATATTTCTGCAGGATATATTTAATACTGCTGAGGTACTCTCACCAAAGACTAATTTTATTTAGAATTACATAAAATATCTATGTGTACCATTCTATACTCAGTTTAGGATGCTAAATGAATAGAGGTTGCTGAGTTAATATTATATATTAAATTCCTGTATGAAAATGCTTTATGTTGCTGTTATCTAATTTTTCCTGAACATTAATAACATAAAAAAGCACAGTTTCTGTAAATGGAAATGAAATACTTCCTCTAAAAAAGTTCACAGTACCACACCCAAGAAAGATTTGAGACAATTAGATGTGCATGAACACCTATAACCATATATAACCTGAGGGTGGATTGAATGAAGTTGGATGAACTGTTAACCAGTCTCTTAATTAAGATGGTAGCTGTCAAGAGGTTGCTCATATTAAGGTTCGCTTTAAAAGGCTTTTCGGTGATAACATATTTTGTATTTTACAGATATGAAACCAGAGAAACTTCTTCCCCAAATCATCGACGGCATATACAGTTTTTATTGAAATCAGACTAGAAAATATACAGGTATTTTACCATTTCACTTGTATCACTCACTTGTCTTCCCATTGTTCATCAATTTGCTCAAGCAGGTACCTGTAACATCTCCATAGGACCTGCCATGTACTAGTGTAGCGCAAGGGCATTTTCTGGCTCCAGGAACACAAAAGCCTCAAACCATTCCTTCAGGTCATGGAAATGAGGTCTACAATTGTTACTAGTTTTTGGCATATTAAATATGACGTGGGTAGCTTGCCAGGCTCTGCCGTGAAGGTGGTATACTGTCAATAATAGGCTCTCATAGCTTGCATTTACTGATGAACTTCAATGGGGAGAGATTGGTTTTTCTCTTGGGTGGAGTTCTGACAAGCTGTGGAGTCGGATGTTGAAAATGGCGACTCTCCTGGTGTGGGGGGTTCCTTTGACTTCCTGCAATATTCTATTGGGATAGCGGGCCAGGGCTAGAACTCTTCTTCCCTCCTGGGTACCTCATAATCACTGAGTACAGTGAGAGTCGGTAGCAGCTCTTCCCCGTGTGTCTGAGTCTCTGGATCAGGCATACCTGGGCTTGAAATAGTCTTCGCTGTAGGGTGGAACTCTCCCACCAGAGAGGAGTCCAACCAAAGAGGAGGGAGTACCTTGCACATGTAAAATTAAAAAAATTAAATTTTACCATTTAATTGATACATTTACCATTGCTTTTTTTTTTTTTTGGCTTTTAGGGTCACACACAGCAATGCTCAGAGTTACTCCTGACTGCGCTCAGGAATCACTCCTGGCACTACATGGGGAGCCATATGGGATGATGCCAGGGATCGAACCTAGGTTGGCTGCATGCAAGGCAAAAGCCCTACCCGCTGGACTATTGCTTTGTTCCCAATTTACCATTGCTTTTATTTTTAATAATTCAACATATATTTTTTCATTACAAATATGTTAATGATTTTTAAAGAAACTGGTCACTATTACAAGGCTAACATTAACTATAAAGAATATAAATAAGCACAGTATGGA
The DNA here is from genome assembly GCA_021461705.1 of Cryptotis parvus. NCBI lineage: Eukaryota > Metazoa > Chordata > Mammalia > Eulipotyphla > Soricidae > Cryptotis > Cryptotis parvus. The sequence goes on from JAJIBD010002796.1 coordinate 14,831, forward strand.
CTGTTTAAAGACTCTCAACAATAGAGCTCTGCCTAAAATAAAGTTAATGAGTTATATCATAAACTCTATGGCATATTTGATTTCCAAATATCAGTAGAACTATAGTTTTCATCCTGGATGCTCATTTTCTGATGACAAAAAAAAAGAAATTTCATCAGTAAATGCTCGAGATGACAGCCTTCTATTGAGAGTATACCACCTACAGCAGAGCCTGGCAAGCTACCTGTGTTTTATTTGATATGCCAAAAACGAGTAACAATTATGGATCTCATTCCCAAGACCTGAAGGAATGGTTTGAGGCTCTTCCTGTCCCTGGAGCAAGCAGATGTCCTTGGGCTACACTTGCTTGTGATAGGATGTATAGAAATGTTACTGGTGCCTGCTCGAGCAAATCGATGAACAACAGGAAGACAAGTGATACAAGTGATGCTCATTTTCAAGCATTATATAAGCATTAAGCATTCCAAAGATGGAGGGTAATTCCTTGACTCTTGTACATGGTTTCACTTTGGCAAATAGAATGTGACAGATATGGTGTTTTGGAAGGTCCAGGAGAGGTAATAGGAAGTCTTAAAGCCTCTAACTAGACTCCAAATATTCACTCTTTGGGATCTTGCTTGGAAAACAGCAGATTCAGAGAAGGCAAAGCCTCAGAGATAATCTCACACAGAGACTCTAGTAGACAAACCCATACCACAGTCAGTATTAACTGTGCACATTACTCTTTTTCTTCTGAACTTCTGCAAAGTGATAATGATCCATCTAATCAGCTAAGTCAGAAATTCTCATTGATGATCCCAACAATCAGGTTTTATATAATTGTTGATATAAAACCAGAGAGGATGGATGAGTTTACCAACAAGGCCCTTGTAAACAAGATGCATTCCTGGGATGACATTCCTCACTGAATGTGAAAGCTGACACCTGGCTATGACCCTTTGGAAAAATACAGGCATGCTTCTCCTTTCATAGCTACCTGCTACCACCAGTTATACATTATCTGTAGCACACAACCTAAGCTCTCCTCTGCCTATGCATCCATTGTCTCATTGTCTAGTTTGAATGCTAAGCATTAATCTTCCTTCTTATGCTTGTGTTCAGGAATGTGTGGGCCATGGGCTATGTGGAAAATCCCATGAATGGTGGTCTGCACCCTTGACTCCTTTGTTCTCTGTAAGTGATGTCAGTCTGTAATTATATGCCAATAAAAGGAGGCCGTGTTCTGCTGCTCCATGCCACTTGCTAGTAAGAGCAGTGGTCCTTCATGCTACCTCCATTCCACTTGTGAACTCTTATCTTTGAGTCCCTGACCAACAGAGCTCTCCACAACCTAAAATCATTTACAGCTGACTACAGTCCAAAAATGAGAAGAAGTTTTTTTGTAAAAACTAGGTTGAAAACCACCAACAACCCTGAATGTATGATACAACCCTATACAATAGCATTCTGGTACAACCCCCAAATGAAACACTATTTAGAGTTTTCAAATCAATATAATGCATAAGGGGATCACATAATATATATATATATATATAAATTCCCCATCTTGAATTAAATAAACTAAAAATAGGATTTAATTAATTTTTCTTAAGTGATATAATTTTGTTCATTTTCTTGCCAAATTAATCTTACAAGCAATACTACATTTATAAATATAGAAGTGGAAATTCCAAGAAAGTTATCAGTTCTTCTACAAGACTGTTCATTACCACAAGATTCAGTCGAAATAAACATATTAGAAATATTTGAAATAGTAAGCAAAAAATATTTCAAAAGACATTAACTATTCTGTTCGCAAAAGAAAGAATGGTTATCTGTCAGGGAAGGCTTTGAAGATATGTTGTTTTCATGATTTTCAGGTATCAAGTATCAGAGGATATAATTCTTTAGGCGCCAGCTCTCTACCCAACCATTGGGAAAGGAGATTGGCATACGTATCCTCAAGTGGGAACTTGCTTTTTAATTTTTTTTCTCACTTAGCTTTACAAATTATGTAGCAGCCTTTAAGTTATCTAAAATCCTGAATGAGTGACACTTATATAAACTCTTTTTGGAGAAATTATTTAAACACAGGCACAGGCAACTCTATTTTCAGCATTTGTTTCAATTTACATATGTGTGATGTGTTAGATAATAGCCAAAAATTGGACTAATCACTCAATCACATTGCTCAACCAAGGTGACAAAACAAAACTGCCGTGCATTAATGGGGCAGCAGACAAGTGATGAGAAAGTGCAAGTCAGGCAGGAGGAAGATGAATCGATCAAGAAATAACTTAGTCTATTTGGAAATTCCCAAACTCCTTTCAAGTGTGAATTTCATCTTTATTATTTTATCAGGCTGTAAAAATAAGGAAACAAATCTCCAGGAAGTGAATAAGTAAAACCATTGGAATGTGGCTTTTAAAAGGTTTCAAGCCCCCACAATTCATTTAAAATGTATTTTTTCATTAAAAATATTGATATGAGGTATGAAAACTGGAATCTAACTTTTGGTTTTAAGAATAGCTATCATAAGACAAATGACCCAGAGGCATAAAATTTCCAAGAATCACATTCACCTTTATGAGATGTTGAAAAGAAGTTTGATATGGCAATTAAAGTGAGATTAATCTTTGATATGAGACAGTATTAAATATTTAGAATTCTTTATAAGACTTACGTCAACTTGAAATTTGATATTACAGTGCTCTAGTTATATCTGAAATATTTCAAGGGTTTTGTGACTTGGAGATAGTCATTATAAAGACATTTTCACTTACAAGACCAGTGTTAAATTGAGATTGCAGCCTATCAAAATATTTTATTAACATCATACTACAGAAGTCTGGGATTGGATGGTATTTTTTCCAGTTCTCTTGACAAGTTCCCACTTTCAAAATGGTTGCCATTTGTGGTATTAATTTGGAAAGGAAAATATAGCAGAAAAAATTAAGAACATAAGTTGCATGTTTCTTAGTATCACAGCCAATAAACTGTCTCTAAAACAGACTGGCAGACAGTCTGACGTGCTACAAAACAGGAGGGAGGGAACATGAGAAGTCGAGCAAAGAACGCTGAAACACTTAGAAGAGAAACCACTTACTGCTCTTCGCACTTCTTCCCTCTTTAATGTGAACAGCAAGAAAGAGAAATGCTTTTTGAGACACATTTCCTAGAGTGTAAGAGAAAACTATCAGTCCCTAAGCAAAGAGCTGACTGCCCTTGTCTGCCATTAATTAGACGAATCCTAAAAAGGGTATTAGTATATTCAAGGACTACTCCAAACTGCAGAAGAGAGTATAGGAAAAAATCAGAGAATAAAAGTTATTAAAAGTTACTTAGTTTTCTACATAAGCATATTATATAATACCAGAATCAGAAAGATTGGAAACTGGTAGCTATTTTGAGGCTATGTTCCCCATCCCATGCCAATTGCTTTGTTAGCCTCCTTTAAGTTGCATATTTGCTCTTCCATAAAACTGAGGGGCCAGAACTATAAAGGTCCCATGTGAGATCACAGGGAGAAATAAAATTTCTTAGTCCCAGAAGGGGCCCTCCTGCCTGACTGGGCAGTGCTCTGGTAATGGAATTCCAGCCTCTAGAAGTGTGAGAAACATATGCTTCCTGTTTATGAGCCCTCTAGTCATCCGTGTTTTGTTAAAGTAGCCCAGTGGACTAATACAATGTGCCTCTCAAATCTGATGAAATATGGGGCTCAATGTGTCTAAGCCACAGCTTCTTTGCCGAAGTATGTGGCTACAAGCCAGTTTATATTAGAGGGAATTTAATGAGCTGAATGAATGAAGCAGGCTGCACAGCAGCTGGCATTTCAGGGCATTTCAATCATGTTTAACAATTATTGTTATTATTTTCATTGAACCTACTGGAACCAAATATCTTTAAGAATCTATCTGGGTCAGGCATATGACTCAGATAATAAAAGCACATGCCTTGCTTTGAAAGGCCTTAGACTGAATCCCTGACACCATTTCTCACCTGAACACCTGGTTAGCATATAGTTCCTGTCTCCCTTAGTACTGCACCAACCACCAAGATTATCTCTAGAATGTGAGATAAGGTTAATTTACATGAAGTGCAGTTGATTATCAAACACAGCATTATAAAATTGCTATTTAAAATCCGATGAGCCACAGCCAGGAGTCATTCCTGAGTACAGAGCCAGGAGTAATCCCTGAGCATCGCGGGTGTGACCCAAAAAGCAAAAAAAAAAAAAAAATCCGATGAGCATCCTTAGTTTTCTTCAGAAAAGCAGAGCTGCAGAACTATCAGAATGCAATCCCATAAACAGAATCACCAGAAGTGCTTCTGACCACCCTTGGCTCTTCCACAGGGTTCTCTACTTAAAATCTGTAGTCAACAACATATCCCTGATATATAAATATATATATAATATAAATATATATATCAAGGATATGTTGATATACCTGATATATACTTATATCAGGTATATAAATATATATAATATATTTATATACCTGATATAAGTATATCAGGTATATAAACTTATATAAACATATGTATGATATAAACATATTTACATAAACATATACCTGAGCCGGACTTGAAAAAGACTGCTGCAGGGTGGGGGTTGATTATCCGGGCTGTGATAGGCTCGTCTGCTGGGTGGAGTTCTGATGAGAGCTGCTACCGGCTCTCCCTGTGACCAGCCGCTCATGAGGCACCCGGGAGGGATGGTGGGTTCTAGCCCTGGACTGCCACCCCAGCAGAACCTCACAACAAGCCATACAACCCCCTACTCCCTGAGGGCCGCCATTTTCCACATCTGGACTTCCCTCTTGTCAGAACTCCATCCAGCAGAAGTGCCTATTACAGCCCGGTTCATCAATAAATGCTGGATTTAGAGGTGACTACAAGAGTATGCCACCTGCACGGCAAGCCTGGCAAGCTACCCATGTTGTATTTGATATGCCAAATACCAGTAACAATTATAGACCTCATTCCCATGACCTAATATAATGATTTGAGGTTCTTTATGTTCCTGGACCAAGCAGATGCCCTTGAGCTCTACTAGCATGAGACAGGACATATGGAGATATTACAGGTGCCTGCTCGAGCAAATCGATGATGAATGGGAAGACAGTGATACAGTGATATAAACATAAATGTTTATATATGATACACATGACATAAACCTATATGAATATATATTTATATATGTAACTATATATGTTTATACATACACATATGTTGCTTTATATAATGAGATATACTTTTGTTTGGTGAATACTTGTAACTTGAGTATTAAGTATTTGTATATCAATCCCAAAATCATTATATATTTTTATCTCTGCCTATTTCTTATTCTTACGTTCTATTTTAAATATATTTTGACTGACAAACAATAAAATAAAACATGCAGTCAGCTGGGAATATCTAAGATAGGAGATCTAAGATGATCATAGGCAAAGGTTGTATGACTGCAGGTCATAATAAATATTGATCCTTTCTTTCTTTCTTTCTTTCTGTGAATATGTTTCAGTCATTCTCTGTGCTCCTTACATAGAACTCTTACAACTTATGGATAGGTGAAAAGGGAACAGAGGAGGGATTGAAAATTAATGTAGTTTTATGCAAGTTCTTAAATTTTTTGGCTGGCAAATTAAATCACCTAAGTGAATATACACTACAGGTACAAAGGAAAAACTTGGTGTTATTTTCCTGTGAGTACAACACCATAGGTTCGATGCCTTTTAAATGCACTTGTAAGAAACATGATTGGCATCAGCTGTGGGGGACACAGTGACCGTACTGAAATAATGAGAAGAGGCCTGCAGGCAGAAACACCAGGAAGAGTAGGATGAGTATGTGCATGACTGAAGATCAATATTTTCAGAAGATGATGGAATGAGTTTCAGTGAGGGAACAAAATTGATTCAGATAGCCTGAATATGTGCAGGAAGACCAAGAAAGTCTGACAATCTGACACCTGTCAAACTGACATGAATGACATGGTAGAAGAGGACCAGCCTCTTCTTTGTACACTGGCTGTTGTTCAGTCAAGATACAGCAGAGTACAGTGATGAATGAGTAATTGTGTACTTATCTTCAGAACCAAGCACTGCAGCATCAAAACCATTTTCAAACACCAGCCAATCTGTTAAAATTAGTTCTAGTGAAATAGAAAATGTGCCGAAGATGTATAGCACCAATGAGTCAATATAATGACATAGATTATAATGTCTATTTTGAGTCCCAAATAATCTATGGCTGAACACTGTCCACAGTACATTGTTGTACTGCACTTCTTACTATCAAGATCTCAAGTTTAGTGTGAGGAAGGATGTCACACTTCATTTGTTTGAGATTAGAAGGATGAGAAATGTTTGTTTTAGTAATGGATTTGAAGACCCACTTAGAAAAGTTCCTATCTAAAGATTTTTCAAGAGCTAGAAACAACTGTTATCTATCCCAAGTATAAGTACTCATAACTTGAAGACCAATATTCAAGAGATGAATGTTAGTGAAATATCAATAAATTCCAGACATATATCAAGGGTATGTTCAGATGCTGGAAACTTGAGAAAATGGCAAACTTGTTGGCTCCCGAACCATCCTGCTCTCAGGCTGGAGTCAGTGATTTATATAGCGATGGTTGAAAACATAAGACAGCAGAAAATTACAGGCAATGACTCAGGCATGGGTCTGGGAAATTTCAAAATCTTTTTTCTTGCGTCCAGTGTTGGCTCTTCATCAGGAAGAGAGAAGTTCCTTGGTATAATGAGATACAGGAGGCTTCTCAGAGGACCTATTTTTTTCTTTTCTCTCCAAGCCCCTCAGCTATAATTGGGCCTGGATCGACATCAAACATACAGTGCTTGAGAATATTTTTTGAAGATGGGTGACAGAATGAAGTAGAGAGATTACAGAGTAACAGGATGGAATCTTTAAAGTTCACTCACTTATACTTCTAGAGTAGTAGACCAGTCTAGTATTGATTCCCTTGATGTTATTATATTTCCATAATATCATATTTTAAAATGTGCATACAAAAAACAAATCATCAGGAATGTGGTCTCATATATAGAAACTATATACTCACAATTATCACAAGAAAATATTTTGAGATTAATTTTTAAATTAATTATAATAAATAATAAATTATAAACTATTAACCATTTATTTTAAAAGTTCATAATTATATTCACAAACTGATAGACTTACAACATTTAGGCATGTTCTCATGATGTGTATGAATCAACTCTTAAATGTTTGCTCTTAGCATTTCAGTGAGATGTTTTTAGGATGTTTTCCTTACACTACTGCCATCGCCAGGTATTGATCTTCACTAGGAAAATATAAAATATCCTTTCAACAAATTTCCCTGGTCTCTTACTCCTTATCTTATCTCTTACTCCTTATCTCCTAATCTTAATCTAGCATTGCTTCTCAAATAGGTTGATATCACCCATCTCAATGAGAGCACTGGAACAATCTAGTAGGTGGAAGTAAGTAGTAATAATTTAATTAGAAGGTGCTTTCTAATTTTTTTTTGCTTAAATGATGACAAATTTTTTAAAGTATTCTGAGTAATATTTTCCATTAATAGTCAGCAGTAGACAAAATCAGTTTGGGAACCCTTTGAGTCCTATTCAAGACAAGCTCTTCCACAATTATAATATGATATAATAAATGCTATTTTTCAGAACATTATTATAAAGGAATTACATAGAGGATGCAATAATACTATGTGTTACACTTCTCAGAAATATCCACTAAGTTGAAGCTTCATCATATAAAAAATATAAAATTTTCTAAGGATCACTTGTTTTGTTTCCCAGATTACTTTTTCTACTACTTCTCTCCACTTCCCTGCTGCTCAGAAGCATCCTTAAAATTTCAGCAAGTTTTCTAGATTTAACTTGCCCTAGTCCCTGTTTATGGCCTTCTGGGTCTGGCTATAAAACATTCATCACTTTCATCTGGTTTAAGCAAAGAGTGGAATGTCTGTAAGGAACAAGATGGTCAGTAATCAGTGAGAAGAAGGAACGGGTTCAGAAATCAAAGTAGAACCAGGATAGCCAGCAAGAACATCAGTCAAGTCTCTCTATTTTCCTGGCTCTTCTCACTGCCCCTTTCTTTACTCCTCTCCCCTAATGTTAGATTGAATCCATTGCAATATGACCCACCTTCAGTTTATGAGTATATATGTTTCTAATTTACACCACCTTAAGGAGTTACAGAGATCTCAGGACTAATTTCTAGAAGAGATTCTGAGTGATCTACTGTGAATCATGTCCCCCATTTCCTCCTCTGAAATTATGTTGTACCAAAGGGAAAGGTAGAGAATGTTCCTATGGGCTCACTGTAAAAGATGCCAAAAATGTCTATTACACCTATCCCAAAGAACGCTGAGACCCCCCTTTCTATTTTCCATTTGCTTTCTGATCTTCATACTTTTATTTATATTTAAATCACATTCAAAATAATGCCCTTTTAGGAATTATATCCTCCTGCTTCTCTCGCCCAAGGACTTAAATCAACTTATTGCACCTCAAAACATAGCTAGGTTCCAAAGAAAGCCTTGGAAGCTAAGAACAAATTGGCCACTGTATCACATAATCTATCTCCCATCTGGTCTTTCTGACTAGAGCAAAATAGTTTATTGGTGAGTCAATATACCTTTTCCTTTCAAATCCCTTTCACTCTTGTACTATCTAATTATAACATATTTAAAATTTTCTTTACCTATTTAGCTCATTATGAATAGTTTTAAGACTTATTTTGATGTAATCTACAGAGCTCATTCTCTAAGTTCCTACTTACCATTTTTGAAATATGTTGTTTACAGATTATACAGACATTACATTATTTAATATCACTTAGATTTATTTAGATTTTTACAGAAAAACCATGAGTAAAATATAACTTTTTATTTAGGATCTAGTAAGTGATTATACATAAGCAGCATATAAGCCAAAATGAGCAGGCTGAGATACTGTACATGTTATAATTAGAAAAATATAAAAAGTTTTAAACATTTAAACAAGAAATTTCACCTAAACATAGTGGTAATTAGAAAAATAAAAATATATGCCACCACTGTCAGAATAATTACCCTTACTAAAATATGCATGTTCTATTCTCTAAAACATGAAATATTACATAACAAGAAGAAATTCAAGTTCCAGAGATAATTATTTGGATAATAAACTTGTGTTAAAAAGAATGTGCTAGATTATCAAGGTGGGACAAAAATATTCAGAATGAATCTTTCAATATAGAACTCCGACATAAAAGAATCATAATCAGAGTAACACAAGATGAAATAGAGTTGACCAGACACTGATAACTTAAATGAAAGAAGGCTGAAAGTAAAGGAGTGCAGATAGCCTAAAGATTAAACAGACAAATTATACAAATAATTTCCTAGAGATTTCAGAAAGTGTCTCTGCCAGTACCTTAAGTTTAGCTCAATAGGTCCTATTTTTAGACTTCTCACGTCTATAGTCAAAGATAATAACAATGTTTATAACTCACTATGCTTGTGGTTATTTGGGATAACAGCAATAACAAGCATATAAATTTACATGGTAAGCCCCTATTACTACATTACAGCAGTCTCAGGGAGCTGAGTAAGAGTTACATCTTTCAGAACTTTCTCAGCTCACTACAATATCAACTTTGCCTATTGCTGACATCTCCAATAACCATTCAATGAACAAATCAATAGAGAATAATTAACATTATTCATTCTATCATTAATGGATTTTTAAATAAAATATAAATGGAATACACAGATAATTGAGTATATAAGTATTATTTATTTAAATTAGAGCCTGTAAATTCCTAGTTTATAGTACAACTGTAGCATTATAATGTTACTTTTCAATAGAAATATATTTCTGGAGGGTCTGCAGCAATAGTAAAATATGTTGGTGTTTTCCTTGACACAACGCAGACTATAGTTCAATTTCTAACACCTCAGGTATTCCCCCAGTCAGTAGTGATTCCTGAGCACTGTAAGGTGCACCAAAAATAAAAACTAAAATATTTGATGGAGTCTTGCAAAGTTAGATAATTTCATTAAAGCACAGTGTGCACGCAATCTAAATTGCCCCCAAAAGAGAATTTCCAAGGTATCATAAACTTTTCAACGGAAAGAAAAATTGCACCAAGCACCACCATGGTTATCCATAGACAGCTGAGCTAATTAATCATGTGTTCATCTTGTTATTCAAGGACATATGATAACAAGTATTTTATCTTTGTATTCAAGGAAATATAAAAACAAGTTTACAAAATTAACAACACAAGTCCAATACCCATATTGTATACTTTACAAGTCTAAAATGATATGAGAGTGCTCTTTTCTATAATCGAAGTTGGGTGCTTAAAGTTTTATGTGATCTTGGCAGAGGGATGGATGCTGGACAATGTATGAATGAAACCCAAACATAAACATCTTTGTAACTCTACATCTCACAGTGGTATAATAAAAAAATTTAAATAAAATAATTTACATGATCTTACAATTGCTATGTTTTATCAAGTAGCTTGAAATTTTTTTTTTAATTTAGCTTTATGAAATCATTCTTTCAGCATTACTGTAAATTGAAAATAGATGAAAGAAAACCAATACTGTGAATATTTAAAAACAAAAGTCAAGGAAGTAACTGAAAGCTACTAGGTCACTGCCATAATCACGTGACATTAAAGCCTTGGGTTTTTGCAAACCAGAAGAGAATCTCTTATCTATATTTTAGTATGACAGATACACTTGTTTTCTATCACTGGAATTCTCCGATAAAGTCCTAGATAACACTTCACTTGTATCACTTGTCTTCCTGTTCTACATCATTTGCTAGAGCGGGCACCAGTAATGTCTCCATTCTTTGGGAATGAGGTCCATTATTGTTACTGTTTTTGGCATATCAAATACACCACGGGTAGCTTGCCAGGCTCTGCGTGGCTCTGAGTAATTCCTAGAGGGCCCAGACTTTTTCTATGTCAGACCATCAACCATCCAGTGACCACGGGGCAGAGCCCTGTGTTTAGACAAGCCTGTCTCCTGTCTGCCACCTGCCGACACAGCCTGGCACCACAGCCACATCTGTAACACCTCGATGGGCAGGATAAATAACAATCACCAAATTCCTAATAGTTTTTAATATCACAGAAAATATTCTTTTATACAACACTTCTGAGAAAGCAATTTCACAAAACCGCTCTAGCAGTTTCATTCCCCTACAACAATTATTATCCTGGAAAGAAGAAAAGTTATTCTCCCGCAACATGCCTCACCCACCCTCCCCACCAGGTAAAGATTTAGAAGACAAAGGGATGCCATGATGACAAAATTCCAACCCCATTAATCTCCTTATTCAATATTTCAGGCTTTTAATTGCCAGAGATTTGTTATTCTATATCTGAATCTTTCCTTTAGAGTAGCTGCCAATCAAGTTAACCTACCAACCAGGAAGTTTCCTTGATGAAAACCCATCTTATTCTCTGGCTCAAATAATCTCTGCGCTTGTGAATTTATCACAGTCAAATCTGAACCCAAACAAATGATAAAAATTTGAAAACTCACTGTTCAGAGGCCATTTGGTACTGAATTGAATAAACTAGCCCAGGACCTATTCATTGAGTTCTGTGAAAGAATAACTGCTTAAGTTTTCTTCCTGCTGTGAATTCACTTTCTAAAATGGCTACTTTTGAAGCCATTAGCCTTTTCAGCAATTAAATTTGAATCACCAAGAGATTCCAAATTCAAGTACAGAGCTAATATTTACTGAATCACTGCTATTTGGCAGGCATTTTCCTAGGCACTTAAAATTTGCTTTTTTATTTAAAAACTTAATTTTCAGATTAGGAAACCAAAGTAAAAAGATGTAACAGAACTGAATAAGGTGAACATAGAATATTCCTCTGATTCACTGTTCTTCCTCTTACTACCAGACAACAACCCCACTATTATGTACCCCAGTCTATCCTCATACACTTTCATACAGTTATATGAAGACTCTTACCCAATTCTAGCTTCAGAGACTTTCAAATTTCACCATTAATTAAAGTTACATTTGTTTGGCAATTTTCTGTTCAAAGTATTGCAATTTATAATCACTGTATCACTGTCTTCCTGTTCATCATCGATTTGCTCGAGCAGGCCCCAGTAACATCTCCATATGTCCTGTCTCATGCTAGTAGAGCCCAAGGCATCTGCTTGCTCCAGGAACATAAAGAGCCTCAATCCATTCCGAATGAGGTCTATAATTGTAACTGGTATTTGGCATATATATCAAATACAACACGGGTAGCTTGCCAGGCTCTGCCGTGCAGCTAGCATATTCTTGTAGGCATCTCTAAGTCCAGCATTTATTGATGAACCACAAGCGGCTGCGTGAGCCGGGCACTGATAGGCTGGTCTGCTGGGTGGAGGTTTGGCGAGAGAGAAGTCCGGATGTGGAAAATGGAGGCCCTCATGGAGTGGGGGCGTCGTCTGGCTTGTTGCGAGGCTCTGCTGGGATGGTGGGCCAGGGCTGGAACCCACCATCCCTCCCGGGCGCCTCGTGAGGAGGCTGGTCACGGGGAGAGCCAGTAGCAGCTCTGCCCCATGTCTGCGAGTCTCTGGACCGGCATACCTGAGCCGGATTTAAGAAAGACTGCTGCAGGGTGGAACTTGATGAGCCAGGGCACTGATAGGCTGGTCTGCTGGGTGGAGGTCTGATGAGAGAGAAGTCCGGATGTGGAAAATGGAGGCCCTCATGGAGTGGTGGGTCATCTGGCTTGTTGCGAGGCTCTGCTGGGGTGGTGGGCCAGGGCTAGAACCCACCATCCCTCCCGGGCGCCTCGTGAGGAGGCTGGTCACGGGGAGAGCCAGTAGCAGCTCTGCCCCATGTCTGCGAGTCCTGTATTTATATTATAAATTGCAATTTATAATATAATTATGCAATCAAATTCAAAGTATTATACTTTATAATCACTGTCACTGTATCACTGTCTTTCCATTGTTCATCGATTTGCTCGAGTGGGCACTAGTAACATCTCTATTAGTCCTATCACAAGCAAGTGTAACCCAAGGGCATCAGCTTGCTCCAGGGACACAGGAGCCCGAAACCATTCTTCAGGTCATGGAACTGAGGTCCATAATTGTTACTAGTTTTTGGCATAACAAGTAAATAAAACACGGGCAGCTTGCCAGGCTTTGCCGTGTAGGTGATATAGTCTCAGTATAATATAAACTATAATATAAATATAAAACAGGTACTACTCAATTTTATTTTAAGATAAGAAGCCATGGTAGATGCAATTAACTTTAGCCTTTATACATTGATAGGGTTTCTCTACTGTTTCCACAAATACATGATCTTAGACACTGTATACCTTAACATGATTTTATCTGCATCAAGCTTTAAGGAAGTCTCAATTCTCAGAAATACTGCTATTAAGTATTTAATCAGAAATGTATTAGAACACTGGCTTCCAGCTCTCCCTGTGCTTAGCTGATCATGGGGTGTGAGGGGAGAGAAGTCAAGTTCTAGCCCTGGCCCGCCATCCCAATAGAGCCCTGCAAGACCAGAGGAACCCCCACACCATGAGGGTCGCTATTTTCAACATCCTGACTCCACAGCTCATCAGAGCTCCACCCAAGGTATAAGCATATCTCTCCCCCTTGCGGTTCATCAGTAATGCATGAACTGAGAGTCTACTACTGAGAGTTTACCACCGACCCAGCAGAGCCTGGCAAGTTAAACGTGTTGCAGTCGATATGCCAAAAACCAGAAACAATTATAGACCTCATTCCTATGACCTGAAGCAATGGCTTGAAGCTCTTCATGTTTCTGGAGCAAGCAGATGCCCTTGGGCTACCCTAGCATGTGTCAGGACATATAGAGATGTTACTGGTGCCCGCTCCAGCAAATAAATGAACAACGGGAAGACAAGTGATACAAGGCAAGTATTAGACTAACATTTTTTATTTTCCAATTTCTATTTGTTTTTAATTACAATTTCTTTAGCATGGTCATACATTTTAAATTAATTATAAGTCTGGGACTGGAGAGATAGTACAGCATTTAGGGAGCTTCCCTGCCTGCTACAACCTGAGTTTGATCGCTGGCACTGCACTGATCCCTGACCACCACCGGAAGCGATCCTGAAACTAAATTAAGGAGTAGGCTCTGAGCACTGGCAGCAAGACAAGACAAAATAAAACAAAACAAAATAGAACTACCACTTTTAATAACTTATAATTTCTTATTTTTGTATTAAATAAAGGCAATAAAAGGGCACCTAATGAGAAACAAATATAATCACTAAAAGATGTTCCATTAAAATATATATACATTAATTTAGGTAATTATTCTTCCTTCACAAAGAGAAATAATATTCTTAAAAACAAAATCTTAAATTCTCTTTCTCTGTTCATTTCATTGGAGTATCCCAATTAATATTCTGCCACTTGTAAATTGCTGAGGAAAATGTAATGCTTAATATATTTATTCCAAAATATTACTCATAAAAACTCATTATCTCATGCTCTAACAGAGTATGATTTATGTATTTGACAATGTGAACATCCAAAAGTACTCTAATTGACTTGTCTTATACTCTCTTCCTCTTGACTTATACTGCCTACTCTGACTTACGCCTCAGAACAACAAAAAGATTTGTGGTGAATCAAGACAAAAATTCATTTTATCAGCCTTTCCCAGTTCTCAGAACGGAGTGATAATGGGCCTAGCAGGCCTGCTGACTCAATGAGGTGGACAGATTGAAGGGGAGGGCAGGTGAAGGCATCTTAGAAAAAAACAGATACTTTCTGGGGAACGGATGTAGATATGGTTAAGTGCACACCACGCAGCCAGCTTGCTCTCCTTTCTTTGACTGAGCAATGCTTTTACTGAATTGACAAAGAGGGCACAGGGTTCATAAATAGACTCTCTAACAGCACTTTCTAAGCACTTCAGCTCAATTATCATGAATTAACTTTAAAAACAGCATTAACTTTTCAGCATATACAATGTGCCCAAGAAAAACATACTTAGAAGTCCATACTGTATCATTAAATGTATCGCCCCCTTTGTCTGAAACCAGAAGTAGCCTTCAAGAAAGTGTTTTCCATTCTACTGGTGGAATATTGCTTATTTTAAAACGAGGGGTTGGTTTAATATGGCTGGTTGATTGGACATCATAAATTTTCTAAAGGCAAAGTGAAGTCTATTTTTTGGAAGTTATATATATATAAATTATATATATAAGTTATATATATATATAAATTATATATATATATGTATGTATGTATGTATATGTAAGTACACACATACACACACACAAGTCCCTAGGTGTGGCTGCTCTTGTTGCTCGGTTATTACAGAATTTTTTATTAATTTTTTATTGTCATAATTTTAAAAATTGCACACAGCTGCAAAGTTGTTCATGACTTGATTTCAGTCAGTAAAGGTCCAACATCGGTCTCTTCACCAGTGTACCTTTCCCACCACCAATATGCCCAGTTCCTCTCCCAGCCCCTAATCTCAGTAGCTCAGCAGAGGATGATTAGTAATTGATCTTTACAACTACAATGTGATAATTTTTTTTGCAGATGTCTAGAGCCAAACAAAAATATACATGGAAATTTTGTTTACTAGTCTCTTCTTGTTATAAAAGTATTATAGTTGAAAGTGCTCAAATAAAAGAATGATAAGAATTGAATTTTTGGTCTTTTGATAAAGACAATTTATCTTCTGATAAATTATAGACCTCTGAAATTTCCACTGCTTTCTCTTTGTTTTTGTTTGGGTGGGGGCAACACACAGATATGCTCAGGATTCACTTGTGGCTCTGCTCTCAGGGATCATGCATAGCTCTGTATTCAGGGATTGCTTCTAGTGGAGCTAGAAGCAAGAATGTTATCTGCTATTCTATTTCTCTGGACTATTCTCCCACTGTTTCATAGACACTTGTATCATTTAGAAATTGCTGTTTATATTTCAATTGATACGCATAGTGTTATCCCTATGCTGTATTGGGGTGAATAAGAATATATGACAGTATTACTGCAGAGAAACTGAATTGCTTTTAGAAATTCCAAAAAAGAGGCAATGCCAAAAAGTGATAACTAAATTTATTCCGTTCCAGGCATCAGAAATGGTAACTTTTCCTATTTGCCAAATACAAATCCAAAAAATTTAATCCAGTAGAGTGAGTGCTCTCCTAACTTGAAAACAACTTACTGAGCTAGAGCAATAGTGCATCGGTACATGTGCAAGTACATTTGCCTTGCACATGGCCTACCCAGGTTCGATCCCCAGCATCTCATGACTCCCTGAGCACCACCAGGAGAAATTCCTAAGTGCAGAGTCAGGAGTAATCCCTTAGTATCTCCAGGTATGACCCAAATAAATTTACTTTTATATCCTTTATTTACTTACATGACATGAAGTCATATTAATTTTGAGGTGAAATGATTTTATAATTGTGATAGTCTAGATAATAGTTGTGATAGTCTAGCCGTGGCCCGTCATCCAGTGAGCCTATCAAGAAGCCAGAGGAACCCCCACACCATGTGGTCAGTCATTCTCAACATACAGACTCCACAGATCCTCAGAGCTCCACCCAAGAGAAAACCTGATCTTTCCCCATTTAGTTTCATCACTAAATGCTCGAGATGAGAGCCATCTACTGAGTGTGTAACACCTACGGCAGAGTCTGGCAAGCTATCCATGATTTATTTGATATGCCAAAAACCAGTAACAATATGGACCTCATTTCCATGACCTGAAGAAATGGTTTGAGGCTCTTCCTGTTCCTGGAGGAAGCTGATGCCCTTGGGCTACACTAGCCTGTGACAGGACGTATGGAGATGTTACTGGTGTCTGCTAGAGCAAATCGATGAACAACGGAAGGCTAGTGATGCAAGGGATACAAGTGATGGTCTAGTTAATATCTAGATAATAGCATAAACTTTTCCTAAGATATAAGAGAGCTCTAGTATTCTACAGGTCAGTTATCAGTATACATAAACCTCTCATTTTAATTGGTGGTATAGTGCAGATTTTAAAGATTCCTATCAATTTTATTCCTACAACTGGTATTTCTGAGTCCATAAAATTTATGGCAATATTTACAGATACAACATGGAAATTTCTAAGAAAGTTTTAACTGAAAAATATTTAATTTTTTATTTCTGTACTACATTCTACATTGGAAAACACATCCTTAAAATGCATCTAGGACTATTC
Organism: Cryptotis parvus; assembly: GCA_021461705.1. NCBI lineage: Eukaryota > Metazoa > Chordata > Mammalia > Eulipotyphla > Soricidae > Cryptotis > Cryptotis parvus. Next base: position 32,038 of record JAJIBD010002796.1, read on the forward strand.
TCTCTGTTTTGGTCAAGAAAGAAGATGTAAAAGTTAGGAAATGACTGCCTGAGAAGTAAAAATACATATTTATAATAAAACACAATGCTTTATTATACATATTTAGCCAACAACAAATGGCCTGAAAGGATTTTATAAAAAGCAAAAGCATAGCTAACAGTATGAACAATTTACTATTTTTAAGGGCATAGTGAGTTCATCAAAAGCCAGCGTAATTTCTCAGTTATATATATTTTATTCACTTTGGAAATTCATCATTTAAATAGTGAAGACTAATAAGACAATTCTATTTAGGACACTTTATATCATGCATTAGACATTTTAGAGTCTGAAGAATGAAATGTTATCTTATAAAGTGAAAAACTTCCTCAGAATGCATATTAAAATCAGAAATATTTTATTATAATGATCATTACTAAGAAAATTCAGCAGTTATGTAGGAATATCTGTCCTTCCTAATGAGTGGGACAAGACTAATCTATTGTATCTGGTACCAAAAGAATCCCCCAGAGCTCAGCAAAATTAAATAGGAACATTTTTAAACCCTGTTATTAGAAAGCCATAGGTATAATTTGTTATAATACATGTTGATATTAATGTGCAAAGCAAAAATGCTTTATAACAATAAGTAATGTAGATATTTAATGATTATAGAAACATTCTGGAAACTATTTTGAGTAACACTTAAATTTTACTGAACATACATGTGAAGTATATTCCTTTTCAGTATATAGGATAATTTCAAAGAATGTCTTCTCTTTCACTGTATCACTGTCTTCCAATTCATCATCAATTTGCTAGAGCAGGCACCAGTAACATCTCCATATGTCCTGTCTCATGCTAGTAGAGCCCAAGGGCACCTGCTTGCTCCAGGAACATAAAGAGCCTCAAACCATTCCATCAGGTCATGGGAATGAGGTCTATAATTGTTACTGGTATCTGGTATATCAAATACGACATGGGTAGCTTGCCAGGCTCTGCCGTGCGGGTAGCATACTCTTGTAGTCATCTCTTAATCCAGCATTTATTGATGAACCGCGTGGCCGCTTGCGACTGCATGAGCCAGGCTGTGATAGGCTGGTCTGCTAGGTGGAGTTCTGACGAGGGGGAAGTCTGGATGTGGAAAATGGAGGCCCTCATGGAGTGGGGGGGGTCGTCTGGCTTGTTAATGTTGTGAACTGTGTAATTCACTGATTCAATTAAAAAAATTTAATAAATAACAATGATTTTAAGCTAATATTGTGGGTTGTAGTGATGCCTTTCCGTGAATGTGATGTGCGTTTGGAACTATATTTTGTGGCTAATCCAGGTCATAACCTGCATTCTCTGATGACTGTTTTCTTTCACATTGTTCAAGTTTGTTGAGCTTCATCTCTGGTTTCTGGAATTCTCACATTTGTCTAATCCTAGGATCGGACATATTGTTCGTCAAAATAATTTCCTAATTTACAATTCTGAATAGCATGTATTACTATTAATATGTTACATTTATTTTGGTTATGTTGCGAAACATAAGAAAATCATATGGTTTGGGGCACTGATATTCAATGTTAATGTATAACTTCTATATACACATAGCAGCTCTTTCATAAATGCCCTAAAATTGTAAGAAGTAGAACTGACAGCACAATCGGATCCATTTGAGGAGCAGCAACTCACATAGCACTAACGCACTTCATCTCTAATACTAACTCTTAAATCATATCTCAACTTTACTTTCTCATTTTGTTTTGTAGTATGTAATTTATCCAGTCTCTTATTATCCTTCACATATACTATTTTCTCTTTTTTTTTGTTTTTGCATTTTTGGGGTCACACCCATCAATGCTCAGGGGCTACTCCTGACTCTGCACTCAGGAATTACTCCTGGCGGTACTCGGGGGACCATATGGGATGCCGGGATCGAACCCAGGCCAGCAAAGGCCGGCCGCGTGCAAAGGCAAATGCCCTACCGCTGGGCTATGGCTCAGGCCCCTATTTTTCTTTCTAATAAGGACAAAAATGGTGCTGACTTATTTGATAATTGTTAGACCAAAAGATCAAAGATGGAAGAGTCAAATTTATGTTTACGTTTCCTAAATCATATTTACTTTCTGATGGCCCTTCTTATTGACCAAGAATCCACACAAAGTTTATGAATTTAGACCGACATACTTTAAAACAAAACTATGCTTTCTATTTAGTTGTTCTTGAACAGGTTAACTGTCTTTGCCTTTTCATCATAAAAGTAGCAAAAAAACAGGTTTAAATGAAGTAATTTAAACTAAAATCTACATAATTTTTAATACAGTATTGAATTTTCCTATGTTAATCAGCTGACAAATCCATTTATTACAGAATAAGTAAATTAGGCTGGTGGAAATCTATAATCAATATCTTCATTCTAAAATTAGTAGAAATAGCAAAAAAGAAATATTTTTCTTTTTTTGGATTTTATTTCTATGCACTTTTTATGCATTAGGTAGCTATCTGTTATGCTGCATAATTTCTGTTAAAAAGTTTATAATCTCAGTAAATGAGACCCAATATATTCATCTCTTGAGTCATTATTGTCTCCTCCAAGTTTTGGGTAATAGGGTCATCTGCTTCTGTGAAATGCCTTATTATTCCAGCTGTTAAGAGAGACTGACATTATAGAACAAATAACAGGAGGTAATCTTTAACTTTGTTTCCACCAGCACGGCAGAGCCTGGCAAACTACCCGTGTCGTATTTGATATGCAAAATACCAGTAACAATTATAGACCTCATTCCCATGACCTGATGGAATGGTTTGTGGCTCTTTATGTTCCTGTAGCAAGCATGTGCCCTTGGGCTCTACTAGCATGAGACAGGACATATGGAGATGCTACTGGTGCCGCGTTCGAGCAAATCAATGATGAACGGGAAGACAGTGACAGTGACAGTGTCTTTAGAAACTCCTTTTGAGGGCCGGAGTGATAGCCCAGCAGGTAGGGCATTTGCCTTGCATGCAGCCGACCTGGGCCGGCCGGGTTTAATCCCGGCATCCCATATGGTCCCTCGAGCACTGCCAGGAGTAATTCCTGAGTGCAGAGCCAGAAGTAACCCCTGAGCATTGCCAGGTGTGACCCAAAAATCAAAAAATAAGTAAAAACTCCTTTTGATAAAATAAAAACAATAAAATATAGAAAGTCACTTCTATGATTCAACATATGTCTTGTGCCAGAATCCTTACATAAATTCAAAACCAATGAATACTTTTAGAATGAAAATCTGCCAGCACATTAAGCACATTTACAAAACCTTTGTGTCCTAATATTGGCTTTGTTGAAAAAAAGTTGGGCAATGAAACAATCTAAATAAATTTTGTATATCACCTTTACTTTCCTCTGGATGATATACAGAGTTACAAACACTGTTCCAAATTTAAACAATTTCCAAGTGATAGGTTTATTTCCACATGCCAAAAACTAGACCTGAGGGAGAAACTATATGAGTACCTTCCTCACCCATAGGACTTCCATGTCCAGTAGAGTATGCAAAGTATTCCAAAGAGAGTATCCTTCAAGCAACTGTGAGCTACGTATTTATTCCCTTGATTTGGAAATTTTCCAGGTACCATAGCCAACATAATTGCAAGCAGAACGGTTTGAGAGTATGATGATTAACATAGAGAAGATCTCTAAAATACTGGTTTATTTCTTGTCATATAACCTCTTTAGTTGTGTATCGATTTTTATAGCTTTTCCATTGATGTGTATCACTGAAGAAAACTATTTTTGCTAATTTAGATGAAATTTTAAAACAATTCAAATCAATTAACTAATTAGAGTTGGTAATAAGAACAAAATGACACACGTCTGTCTAGTATAAAGAAAAAACTAAATAGGCTTTAAATTAAAATTAAATAATTGAAAAATTGGATAGTCATATAGATGAAAATAATTTGTTGTGCTATAAATTAAAAATTTAATAAAGATCCAGAGAGAAAATAGGAGGTTAAGGCACTTGCACTACATATAACAAATAAAATGAATAAAATATAACAATATCCTTCACTAAGGCAAGGGACAGGTATGGGGACAGCAAGAGAGAGGATGGAGGGGCTCATAAAATCAAGAATATCTGTCCCCAAAACTACATGATTTTTATTATTTTCCAATATAACCCAAATGTGATATGTTAACAAGAAATAAAGCCTTATCATAAGATCTGCACTTATTAAGGGTCTGTACCACAACTTCTTCCTGTTTGCTGCTCCACCATCCCAGGTAAGGCTTACCTCTGACTGAAATCACTGGGCTACTCCTTTAAACGATGGAAGAAACTTTCCAACTTGAGTACGACACTCACTAATGACATTCGCTAAAGCAAATATCTCACATTGATTATGGTTGCCTTCTACTACCTTAACAAAGATTAAAAACATAAAAATCAATCATCACCAATTGAATTATATTAATTTACTTTCTGAATTTTCATTTGCCATTCCTTTAAGTTTTATTGGAGCAAGAATACGAATTGAATTTGTTAATGTTTGTATACATAGAAATCTATGGATTGGGAGGGCACCTGGGGATATTCATAAAGGGAAGGGAACATTGGTGGTAGGATTTGTATTGGAACATTGCATGCCTGAAACAACTCTCTTTTAAACAATATTGCAAATCATGGTACCTTAAACGTCTTTAAGAAAAAAATGTATAAACAATAAATTGAAATAGTGTCTTCTAAAAGTATTATTTTTTAATGATAGAATAAAGAGTTTACCACCAACCCTATGTTCAGCAGCATTATTCTCAATACTAATTCAAAAGAATTTTTGTGTCTATATTGTTCATGTCAATATTATTCACAATTACCAAAACTTGAAATCAACCCATCAGTGAATGATTGGCTAACAAAGTTATGGTATATACACATGACAGAATGTTTCTCTAACATTAAAACTTGAGTAACTGCTTTTGGGGACAAATGGATGGAAATGATTATGCTGTGAAGCAATAAAGGGTACAATTGCAAGATTATTCAACTTATATGTGGAATATAAATCAACAAATGAAATGAGTCAGAAACATAAAAATTAATCTTTAGACATAGTGGAAACTATAATGGTTTATAAATATAAAGGTGGTTTATAAAGACAGAGACTCTCATATATGGGGCAGAGCTGCTGCATGCTCTCCCTGTGCCCAGCCGCTCATGGGCGTCCAGGAGGCATGGCGGGTTCTAGCCCTGACCTGCCACCGGAGCAGAGCCTCACAACAAGCCAGGCGATGACACTCCCCCCCACCCCGACTCCATGGGGGCCGCCGTTTTCCATATCCAGACTTCTTTCTTGTCACAACTCCACCCAGCAGACCAGTCTATCACAGCCCAGATCATCGACACCCACCCTGCAGCAGTTTTTTTTTTTTCAATCCGCCCAGGTATGCTGAACCAGAGACTCTTAGACATGGGGCAGAGCTGCTTCTACTTGCTCTCCCTGTGCCCAGCCACTCATGAGGTGCCCGGGAGGCATGGCGGGTTCGAGCCCTGGCCTGCCACCCCAGCAAAGCCTCACAACAAGCCAGACGACGCCCCCTACTCCATGGGGGCCGCCATTTCCACATCCGGACTTTTCTCTCGTCGCAACTCCACCGAGCAGACCAGACTGTCACAGCCCGGCTCGCTTGGCAGCTAGTGGCCATGCGGTTCATCAATAAATGCTTTATTTAGAGGTGACTACAAGAGTATGCCACCCGCACGACAAGCCTGGCAAGCTGCGTGTGTCGTATTTGATATGCCAAATACCAGTAATATTTATATTAGGTCATTCCCATGACCTAATATAATGGTTTGAGGCTCTTTATGTTCCTGGAGCAAAAGGATGCCTTTGGGTTCTACTAGCATGAGACAGGACATATGGAGATATTACTGGTGCCCGCTCTAGCAAACAGATGATGAACGGGAAGATAGTGATAGAGTTAGTGATAAAGACAGAGGAAGGGAGTGGGATTTTGTAGCTAAACACATTAAGCACACACCTGTACAGAAGTACACACCCTGTTTTAAACCCTTTCATATCCTACCTGTTTAGTGGGATTACCTTGTTTTAATCCCTCTACCTGATTGGTTGACACAGAGTTCAGACTCCACTCCCCCTACCCATTTCAAATATCCCTGTTCCACCTAATAACGCAAAACTATCCCCCCCCAAAGTGGTTGGTGGAGGCTTCTTTGGGGATGTTCTACTAGACCATCTTTGTGTTTGCTCTACTTGCTTAGAATCCGACCTCATTTGCCACATCAAGAGGATTTGAAGGAATGAAGAGAGGAATTTTGTGGAGGTAAGATGCTCTAGTACTCTTGGTGTGATGTGAGGAGTTTTCTATCCAGGTTAGAATATATACTCTTGGGCCTTAATAGTTTTGTTATCACAAATATATTTATCACAAATATATGTTATCACAAATATATTTTATATATGAAAAGATAAAAACAAAAAGAAATGGTGTGTTCAAACATCGGGATGTTTATTAAAACTAATGAAATTATCTATTCCAGACTCATTTAAAAAGACAATTAAATCATTAATGTTTTCACTTCTATTAACTGACTATCACATTACTCATAGAATATATTTTAAATCACTGAAATCTTATAAAATGATTTAATTAGCCTCCTGACATTTCTATTCTGAATATTCCATCCATAAATTCAATTCATTTATTTTCCACTTAAAACTGAATTAAACTTTCTCGCCTACTTTCAGTACAGAGAGAACAGAATTTGAAACAGATTCAACTTGAATTTTGTTGGCACAGTTATTAGTTTGGCTCTAAAATCTGAGCTGAGCTATTTACTTAAACCCAAGGTACAAAATACTCTCACAAATAACTAAATTATAAACAATATCATAAATACTGAAAAATTTTGATGGACTCAAAACCCAAATCATAACTTATCTATATGTTTGTATATTAAAAGCAGTTCACATGTAGTTCAGTAATGAACCTCATTTGGAAAGAACACTTCCATTTCACAAAAACAGAAAGACATAGATATAAACACACATACACATACACTTTCAACACAAATGAATTCCATCTTAAGTTCCAAACAACAGAGAGCTAAATACTCTATTTTAATTGTGTTGAAGGAGATAGAACACTATTTAAGTGTTCTTTCTTAACTGTTATAAATTCTGATGGAAATACTTAGAAACAATTATCAAAGCACTAGCAGAAATATCTTTTATTTTTTTTCAAATGACCAACCTTATTGAAATTAAAACTATCAAATAATACCAATGATTTGAGTAGGTGTTAAGTAGAATTATTTACTTTAGCTATTTATCAGTTATTTACCATTTATTGCACCATGTTCAAGTTTCCTTGTTAGGTTGGGCCTCTCCGTTTCTGACTTCAGGGTGCTCTGATTTTGCTCTTGATATAACATCTTTTATCACGGGTTTTATACTTGTTTTTATGTTATGATTAATCTACTTTTAGATGTAGATTTGCGATGAGCTAAAAAGGGAAGAAAACGCAAGTTCTTTCCATGTTCACTTGGGCTTGATTTTTCTGACACATACTTTGATGGTACTTGGCCCCACGTGGAAGCAGCCCATGAAGCTCTGGAGGGCAGTAAATGACTCAGCCTGCCCCTGGCCAAGTCCAACATAGCTCTAAGGTTCTCTCACGCGTTGGGAGAAGGACCACGCTGGCCATACTTGGAGTGAGTTTAGGGCTCCAACTCCGATTCCTCCATCTCCATGTGGAAGGCGTGGTAGCGAGCTCACAACCACCACAGCCAGCAACCCTGGAAGAGAGACACTCCAGACCCTCAGCTGCACCAGCGCTCAGCCGCTGTGCGCCACACAACAGTCTTAGATAATACTGGAAGTTAGAACCAGGTCCTTCCCAGGATCGTTCACATTTATACACTGTATACAGTTCTAGGCAGATTCTAGCCATAGTCTTCATCCCAATGAGCCTAGCAAGAAGCCAGGGGAACCCCCACACCATGCGGTCAGTCATTCTCAACATCCGGACTCTGTAGCTCTTCAGAGCTCCACGCAAAGAGAAATGCTGATCTCTCCCCATGGAGGTTCATCAGTAAAGTTCGAGATGAGAGCCTACTAACTGAGAGTCTACCACCTACATGGCAGAGCCCATCAAGCTACCCGTGTGGTATTTGATATGCCAAAACCCAGCAAAAATTATAGATCTCATTACCATGACCTGAAGGAATGGTTTGAGACTCTTTGTGTTCCTGGAGCGAGCAGATGCCCTTGGGTTACACTTGCTTGTGACAGGACATATGAAGATGTTACTGGTGACCGCTTGAGCAAATTGATGATCAACGGGAAGACAAGTTATACAGGAAAGAATTCTAAACCCTCAAATTGGTAAAGCTTTTACATTGTGAGTATCAGAGCAGATCTGCATAGAAAACTTTTCTTGAGAAAAGATCCCTCAGTCAAGGAAAAGAAAATAATAAAGAATTCTACTATTGTTCCAGTGACCATATTCCTAATGTTCCTAATGCCAGAGAGGCATCTCTCTTATTAGTTGATTATTTGGTTAATGCCATCTTCATAACTGTAGGAGATATTCTTGTTTTATTTCTAGGCCAATTCCAGCCATGCTCAAGGCTTACTTCTCTCTGTGTGCTCAGGGATCACTCCTATTATACATGGGGTTTATATATGGGGTACTGAGGATTGAACCTGTGCTGGCAGGTGAAAGGCAAATGCCCTACCTACTACATTACTGCTTCGGGCATTTTGTATGAGATATCCTTAATTGAACTTTATTCATTTTCATTGAAAATAGCTCTACTTAATACCTAAAATTCTGGTGTGATTTTTTTTTTTTGCTTTTGGGTCACTCCCGGCAATGCTCAGGGGTTTCTCCTGGCTCTGCACTCAGAAATTACCCTGGCGGTGCTCGGGGGACCATATGGGATGTCGGGGATCGAACCTGGGTCAGATTGGGCTGGCCGCGCAAGGCAAATACCCTACCCGCTGAGCTATCGCTCCGGCCCAAGTGGTGTGATATTTTTAAATGAGACAAAGCCTTTGACAATCTCTTACTGTAAATAATTTGGCATTTACTATCATTTCATAAAGCATAATTGAAGATATGTAAAACAATAAGAATAGTAAAACATCTATATACTATATTAATTTCTATTTCAGGTTCTTTTCTAGGAGCAGTCCCTAAAACTGTTTATTCTTCTGACACATATTGACTAGGTGTTAAAAAGTATATCGTCAGTAATAGAAATAGCCAAGGAATGAGTACATTAGCCATAGTTTCTGTGAAATTAACAGTGAGATAACCAACAACATGACAAAATAACAGAGCTTGAGAGGGAAATAGCTATTGCTAGAAGGAATACAACAAAAAATTATAGGTTTGGAACTGAAGAAAATGGCCATTACTTGGACAGAAGGAAACCAAACTAGAGGACTAGAGAAGTGAATAGAAAACAATTATAGGTGTAGACTCATAAATTGAGGTACAGAAAATAGAAAGGCCATATATGTACAGCACTAAAAATAGCAGTCTTCATATAGTTTAAACAAGGTAACAAATACTTAGATATTCACCTCCAACAAGTTTTATCCTCATAAATATTCAGAGTATTAAGTACAACAATTTGATCACTATTAAGATTTCCAGTTTTAGACTGCAAGAATTAGAAAACAAAACATCCTGGTTAAAGTTACAGTGCCCTACAATTGCATCTATTCCACAAGGTTAGTCATTTCATGGGGGACTTAATGACGAGAAAGAACTTAGTCTAATTATAAATATCTCTCTTGACATTATAAATTATTAAATACTGAAATAACTTATAAAATACTATTGAAGCATTTACTTTTAATGTCGGAAAGAGATCACATTTCCCCTATCTCACTAGAACTTTAATAATAGAAGCTTTTATTGGAGGCAGATGGAAAACCAAGTAACTGCAAAATTATTTTAAATTTGATGATTCAGCCTATATACAATTTGAAACAAATAATTGAATTATGTGACAAAGTACTTCATGGAAACCAGAAGTCTACATATGAAAGTAACTACAGAGAACAGGTGCTCATTATTTTGGACTTTCAATTCCCAAACTCAAAACTATATTTAGGTTTGGCTCCCCAATTCATAAAAGAGTTGGATACAGCACTTGTAAGGTATCCTTTTGCCAGCTCCCTTAGAGTGCCTAGAAGTGAAGACCTCAAGTCTAACCCAGAGCCATTTTGGAACTTCTTCTGCATGGGAAACACATGGTATCTTGAGCAGCCACAAAATAAATGCCAAAACTAGTGGAAGAAAGGAAATAAGTAAAAAATAGAGCACATATCAATGAGATAAAACCCAGGAAAGCAGTGCAGAGCTAATAAAACTAGCAACTGGCTCAAGAAAGGAATAAACAAAAAGAGACGAACCTTGGCTAGACTCATGAAGATAAAAAGGAAGTTTCCAAATAAACAGAATTCAAGAGCCACCGGAGATAGTACAGCAGGTAAGGAGCTTGCTCTGCACATAATCAATGCAGGTTGTATCCCCGGCATTCTGTATTGTCCCCTGAGCATGGGTAGGATTGAACCCTGAGCTAAGAGACAGGAATAACCCCTGAGCATCGATTGCTTGGTGTGGCTTCAAAATGTATATATCAATTAGAGATGAAAGGGTATGAATTGAAACAGAATGTTCAAAAATTCAAGATATCAAATAAAATTACTAAACAAAACTGAGGAAATGGAGACACATTCCTTGCTCATGGATTGGAAGGATTAACATTATCAAAATGGCAATACTCCCCAAAGCTTTATACAGATTCAATGCAGTCCCTATGAAGATACCCATGATGTTCTTCAAAGAAATTGAACAAATACTCCTGAAATTTGTATGGAATAAAAACCCCCACAAACAGCTAAAACAATCCTTGGGAAAAAGAATATGGGAGGTATCACTTTCCCCAACCTCAAACTCTACTACAAAGCAGTTGTAATTAAGGTAGTGTGGTATTGGTTTAGAGACAGACCCGTAGACCTATGGAATAGAACTGAATATCCTGAAACACACTCTCAAACATACAGCCACTTAATCTTCGATAAAGGAGCAAAAGATATTAAGTGGAGCAAAGAAAACCTCTTCAACAAATGGTGCTGGGAAAACTGGGCAGCTACATGTAAAAATATGAACTTAGATCTCCTTTTACGCCATGCACAAAAAGTCAGATCAAAATGGATTATAGATCTCAACATCAGACATTAATCTATAAGGGACATCGAAGAAAACATAGGAAAAATGCTCTATGACATCGAAACTAAAAGCATCTTCAAAGATGAAACACCACTGACCAAGCAAATGGAAGCAAAGATAAACAAATGGGATTATATAAAATTGAAAGCTTCTGCAGCTCAAAACAAATGGTGACCAAGATACAAAGACAATCCACAGAATGGGAAAGAATATTCACCTAATACCCATCTGACAAGGGGTTAATATCCAGAATATAACAGATACTGGTAGCACTTCACAAGAAAAAAAAAGCCAACCCCATCAAAAAGGGGAGAAGAAATGAACAGAAACTACCAAAAAGAAGAAGTTTGAATGGCCAAGAGACATATGAAAAAGTGTTCTTCATCATTAATCATCAGGGAGATGCAAATCAAAACAACAATGTAGTACTACTGGTCTCTCACACCACAGAGACTAGCACACATCCAAAACAGCAAGAAGAAATGGTGCTGGCGTGGCTGCGGGAAAAAGGGACTCTCATCCACTGTTGGTGGGAGTGCCGATTGGTCCAGCCCTTTTGCAAAACAATATGGACATTCCTCCATAAACTAGATATTGAGCTCCCATTTGATCCAGCAATACCACTTCTGGGAATATACCCTAGACACCCAAAAACACATGGCAGAAACACTCTCTGTACTTCATTATTCATCGCTGTGCTATTCATGATAGCTAGAATCTGGAAACAACCTAAGTAAACAACCTAAGTGCCCGAGAATAGAGGACTGGCTAAAGAAACTTGGTATATCTACACTATGGAATACTATGCAGCTGTCACAAAAGACAAAATTATGAAATTTACCTGCAAATGGATGGACATGGAGGCTAACATGCTGAGTGAAATTAGTCAGAAGGAAAAGGGCAGATATAGAATGACTGCATTCATTAATGGGATATAAATACATACCAGTGTTTTACTAAGTGTGGGAAATGGTAATGTCAGTCTAGAACTCACCATTGAATATACACAAAGATACTTAAATGATAAACTCTAAATATCTGCAGGGCTAGTCACAATGTGTAAAAGAAGAGGGAGAGAGATACAGAGACAGAGAGAGACAGAGAGAGAAAGAGAGGAAATGTGGGTACCTGCTATTGAGGCAGCCTGGGGGGTGGGTGGGAGGGGTGTGGGTACATTGATGGTGGGAATGGGGCACTGGTAGAGGGATGGATGCTGGAATACTATATTACCAAGAACCAATTATGAACATCTTTGTAATTGTACGTTTCACAGTGGTATAATAAAAAATAAAAAGTTTGGAAGAGGGGCCAGAAGATAGCACAGCGGGTAGGACGTTTGCTTGGAGCCGACCTCGGTTTGATCCACGGCATCCCATATGGGACCCTGAGTACCTCCAGGAGTAATTCCTGAGAGAGAGTTAGGAGTAACCCCTAAGCATCACCAGGTGTGACCCAAAAAACAAAACAAAACGTTTGGAAGAATTCACTTGTGAATCCATCTGGACTTCAGCTTTTTGTTTTTTGGGAAGACTTGATTACTCTACCAGTTTCTTTGCTAGTGATAATCCCACAAATGAGTGAAGTCATTCTGTATCTGTTCCCTCTCCTGTCTCAGTATGATTTTAGCATGATTTCACTAGCATGATTCTCTCCATGTCCATAAATTTATAAGCAAATTTCCTGACATCATTTTCTTCCTAACAGCTGCAGAGTATTCCACTGTGTAGATGTACCATATATTATTTATCCAACCATCTGTTTTAAGGCACGAAGTTATTTCCAGATTTTGGCTATCATGAATACTGCTGAAATAAATATAGAAGTGCAGATGACTTTTCTGCCATGTGTTTTTGGTCCCCTCAGGTATATTTCCAGAAGTGATATCACTGAGTCAAATGGAGGCTCAGTTTCTAGTTTTTATGAGGCATGCCCATATTATTTTCCAAAAAAAAACTGGAGAAATCGACATTCCCACTGATAATGAATGAGAATCCCTTTCTCCGCCACATCTGTGATAGCACTGGTTGTTCTTGTTCTTTCAGATGTGTGTCAGTCTCTGTGGTGTGAGATGATATCTCATTATTTTTTTGTATTGCATCTCCCTGATTAGTGATGTAGGGCATTTTTTGTGGTTTTGGTCATTTGAGTTATTTCATTTAATAAGATTCTGTTCATTTCTTCTCCCCATTTTCTGATGGTATTAAATATTTATTTCTTGTAAACTACCAGTGCTTTATATATCTTGAATATTAATCCCTTATTAGGTGGGTATGAGGTAAATGATTTTTCTCATTCTGTGGGATGCATTTATATCATGGCAAATGTTTCTTTTGAGATCTAGAAACTTCTTTGTTTAATGTAGTCCCATTTGTTTATCTCTGCTTCCACTTGCGTGGTCAGTGATGTTTCATCTTTGGACATGCCTTATCATCAATGTCATGGAAGGCTTTGCCTATACTTTCCTCTATGTACTTTTTTAGGATCCAGGATTGATTTTAGGTCTCTAATAAATTTTGATTTCAATTTTGTGCATGGTGTTAGGCATAAGTCTGAGGGTTTTTTAACATGAAGCTGCACAGTTTTATCAAAAATTGTTGAAGTGTATTTCCCTTCATAGTTATTGCTGCTTTGTCAAAGATTAAATGGTAATATATAATGATTATATATAATGATGTAAATGATTGTATATATAATAATTTAATCATTGATAAAGGATACATACATATCATTTATCAATATAAATATATAAACATACATATAAATCAACATAAATAATAAATATTTATAAAGTATATATACGTATATCGTTTATATCATTTATAAATATAGATATATATATACGTATATATACATATATACTTTATAAATATTTATTTATAATATTTATTTATGATCTGTATATATACATATATATATATATTCTACTCTGCATTGGCAGGTGGCAGACAGGATACGGACTTGTCTACACCCCCCAGGGCTCTGCCCTGTGGGCCCTGGATGGTTGACGATCTGACATAGAAAAATACTGGGATTAACCCAGAGTCTGGCAAGCTACCCATGGTGTATTCAATATGCCAAATACAGTAACAATAATGGACCTCATTCCCAATGAATGGGGACATGAGTGGTGCCCACTCGATGAAACCGATGAACAGCGGGAAGACAAGTGACAAGACAAGTGACTCTATTCCACTGAGCTGCAGAGTTGTCTTAATTCCAATACCATGCTGTTTTAATTATTCCACATTGTAGTACAGTTAGAAGTTAAAAAGGTGATATCTCCCATCTTTGTTTATCTCATGGATTTATTTAGGTGTACATGGAACTTTTTATTGTTCCACTGAATTTCATGAGTATTTGTCATGGATATCTTTAAAGGGACTTCATTTTCTGTATAGTGCTTTAGGGAGTATTGCCTTTTGACAATATTAATTCTCCTGATCCATGAGCAGGGGGTGTGTCTCCACTTCCTAGTGTCCTTTTTTCCTTATTTTGATGAGCCTTTAAGGTTTTATGTTTCCTCATTGTTCACTTTGGGAAATTACATGATTTTAATACTATTCCTGTTTCTTCTAAATTCTTTAGTTTAGCTAGGTAAAGTTTATTACAGTAATTTTATTTGATATCTTGATTTTTGAACATCCTGTTTCAATTCATACCCTTTCATCCCCTAATTGATATAACATTTTGAAGCCACACCAAGCGATCGATGCTCAGGGATTATTCCTTGCTCTGAGCTCAGGGTTCAATCCTACCCATGCTCAGGGGACTCTACAGAATGCCGGGGATACAACCTGCATTGATTATGTGCAGAGCAAGCTCCTTACCTGCTGTACTATCTCTCCGGTGGCTCTTGAATTCTGTATATTTGGAAACTTCCTTTTTTTTTCTTCATGAGTCTAGCCAAGGTTTGTCCCAAAGCTTTATACAGATTCAGTGAGGTCCCCTAAGTATACCCATGACATTTTTCAAAGAAATTGATAAATATTCCTGAAATTAATGTGGAACAATAAAGCCTATGAATAGGTAAAGCAATTCTTGGAATAAAGAAAGTGGAAGGCATCACCATCCCAAAATTCAAACTGCACTACCAAACACAATAATTAAAACAGCATGGTATTGGAACAAATAAAATACACAGACTAATGCAATTGAGATAAATATCCTGAGACACACCCTTAAAATATAATCATTTAATTTTTGATAATGAAGAAAGAAATATGAATTAGAAGAAGAAAATCCTTTTAAACAAGTGGTGCTGGGAAAACTGGACAGTTGCATGTAAAAAATGAACTCAGACCCCTATCTAACATCAGCGCCAAAAGTCAAATCAAATGGATTAAGGACCTAAACATCCAACATGAATCCATAAGGAACATGAAAGAAAACGTAGGCAAAAATCCTTAAGACACTGAAGCTAATAGCATCGCCAAAAAAGAAAGACCATTGACAAGCAAGTGGAAGCAAAAATAAATGATGTGACTACATAAAACTAGTAAGTTTCTGCACCTCAACAGAACCATGACCAAGATACAAAGAAAGCCCCTGGAATAGGAAGTATTATTCATCCAATACTCAACTGATAAGAGATCCATATCATATATATACAAAGCACTGCTAGAAAATTCACTTGTATCACTTGTCTTCCCATTGTTCATCAATTTGCTAAGCGAGCACCAGTAACATCTCCATATGTCCTGTCACATGCTAGTACAGGTCAAGAGCATCAGCTCGCTCCAGGAATACAAAGAGCCTCAAACCATTCATTCAGGTCATGAGAAAGAGGTCTATAATTGTTACTGCTTTGTGGCATATCGAATATGACACAAGAAGCTTGCCAGGCTCTGCCATACAGGTGGGATACTCTTGGTAGGAAGCTCTCATTTCAAGCATTTACTGATGAACTGTGTGGCCTCAAAGCAGCCACATGCAATGGGGAGACATCGACTTTTCTCTTGGGGGGAGCTCTGACAAGCTGTGGAGTCCAGGTATTGAAAATGGCCACCTTCCTCTTCAACAAGTGGTGCTGGGAAAACTGGACAGCTACATGTAAAAAAAATGAATTTGGACCTGTGTCTAACACCTTGCACAAAAATCAGATCAAAATGGATTAAAGATCTCAATATCAGACCTGAATCCATAAAAGTACATTGAAGAAAATATAGGAAAAACCCTCCACGACATTGAAGCTAAAGACATCTTCAAAGGTGAAACACCATTAACAAAGCAACTAGAAGAAAACATAAACATATGGGACTACATGAAACTGAAGAGCTTCTGCACCTCAAAAGAAACAGTGACCAAGATAGAAAGACAGTCCACAGAATGGGAAAGAATATTCACCCAACACCCATCTGATAAGGGGTTAATATCCAGGATATATCAGGCACTGGTACAGCTAGATAAGAAAAAAACAGCCAACCCCATTAGAAAATGGGGAGAAGAGATGAACAGAAACTTTGACAAGGAAGAAATTCGAATGGCCAAAAGGCATATGAAAAAATGCTCATCATCACTAATCATCAGAGAGATGCAAATCAAAACAACAATGAGATACCACCTCACACCACAGAGACTGGGCCATATCCAAAAGGGTAAAAGCAACAAATGCTGGTGTGGATGTGGGGAAAAGGAGACTCTCATATATTGTTGGTGGGAATGTCGACTTGTACAACCTTTCTGGAAAACAATATGGACATTCCTCCAAAGACTAGAAATTGAGATCCCCTTTGACCCAGCCATACCACTCCTGGAAATATACCCTGGGAAGCCAAAAACACACAGCGGGGAACACAATCCGCACTTTTATTTTCATAGCAGCACTATTCACAATAGCCAGAACCTGGAAACAACCAGTAGGCCCGAGAACTGATGACTGGATAAAGAAACTGTGGTACATCTACACAATGGAATACTATGCAGCTGTTAGGAAAAATGAAGTTATGAAATTTGCCTCTAAATGGATGGACATGGAAAAGATCATGTTGAGTGAAATTAGTCAGAAGAAAAGAGAGAGACATAGAATGACTGCATTTATTTGCATGACATAAATATATCAGGTGATCTTACCAAAAAGTGGAAATTACCACAAACGTGTGGGAATCAGTGGTTAGGTAAGATAGAGAAGGGAACATGTGTGAATAAATGTCAAAAGGGCTGATACCAACATAGAACTGAGCATTAAATACAGACAAAAAATGCAAATGATGGCTTCTAAGTGTATGTACTGCAACCCACAATGTGTAAGAGAAGGAAAAGAGAGAGAGGGAGAGATAAAAGAGGTAAAGAACCTGCCAATTAGGCAGGCTATGGGAAGGGGGAGGGAATCGGGGACATTGGTGGTGGGAAATGGGCACTGGTGGAGGGCGGGGTGATGGAACACTATGTGACCGAAACCTCCAAACATGAACAACCTTGTAACTGTATATCTCACGGTGGTATAATAAAATGTTTAAAAAAATTAGGGGCCGGAGTGATGGCCTCAGTGGGTAGGGTGTTTGCCTTGCGCACGGCTGGCCTGTTGGCCCAGGTTCGATCCCCGGCATCCCATATGGTCTCCAGAGCACCGCCAGGAATAATTTCTGAGTGCAGAGCCAGGAGTAACCCCTGAGCATTGCCAGATGTGACCCCAAAAAAGCAATAAATAAATAAATAAATGAATGAATGAATGAATGAATGAATGAATAAATAAATAAAATTATGTCTGTTTATGTACTCTTTCTCTTTATAATCATTAATTAAGGAAAACCTATAATCAGAGTCAGGTGCTAAAATAATAAAGGCATTTCTTTTAGGTCATATTTTGTAAGTAGGAAAATGCTAAATGAAACCTAATGGAATATACAAATAAAGAAATAATTATATTATTAAATACCTGGAGCAACAAATTATTAGAACCAAAATAATGTTGAAAAACTTTCATGAGCACAATCACAAATATTATATAGGTATCTGTGTATTAGTACAACATAGGCTATCATTCACTATTTTTCTGCACAAAGCGATAATGTCCAGGCATAATTTTAGTTTCAATAAAGTGAAAACACAATAAGTTTGCCATATGGAGAGCTAGAAAAGAAACTTTCAAAATAAATAATAGAAACTAAAATAGCTGAAGCTCACATTTTGTTATAGATTATTGGAGTTTTATTTTTACTGACAGGAATATAGTTTAATTAAAATCACTATTCAAAAAGTTTTCTAAATATTAATTTAATAGGAAATTGTCATAAATGTTTAATGAAAAACATACAAAAAATTATTTGTCATAGTTGAAAGAACCATTTTATATATAAAAATTTTAGGTCATTTCAGCAATAATTTTTCATAACCTAGCTTTATTTTTTTGCTGTGCTAAAAATGTATTTTAAGCTATTCACCAAATAGTTGAATTTCTATATTATAGATGTGACTGAAGATAAAAATCTTTGTTTAATGATAGCAATAAAAATGATTAAAATATGAACTGTTTAGTGAATTAAATATGTAATCGGAACAGATCATATAAATATGAAGGCAAAATGTGGAAAAATTAATTTCTAAGAAAAATGATTTTAGATTTTTCATGAAGTTACCCAATGGATTACAAAATATATATCATGTTTTGGGGGAAGAAACTCTAAGTAGCAGAAGTGCAGGGAGATTGGTGGGGTGGGGAGATTGTCAGGCATCTACAATCTCTGAAGTTTGGGGGCACCAAAACATACATATTGTTTAGCAACTTTATACATTGTTATGCCAGATGAGTTCTCGTAAGCAAACAAATGACTTGTAAATCTTAAGTACACCAAGCTGACTGTAAGCATGCAACTGCTGTGACAAGACATAAAGCACTATGGAGTAAATGGTGTAGCACTCTGATTCAGTACTTACTGTCATTTTCACAAAGATACATACACAACCACAGGCAATATATGAGAGATTCTAGAAGGTTATTGAAGAGATGCTGAGCAAATATAAATAGCTATATAAATCCACTCTCGTCCATGGATAATTTAGAGGCAGAAATAAACCATGTTATTATAATGCAGTGTCGCAGCTCTTGCTACCATAAAGACAGTAAACATTTTAAGAAACACTTTGAATTGCTCTATGAAGTCATAACAGAAATTACTTTCATATGGAAAATGCTCACATACCATTTTCAAAGATTAATTATCTTGAAAGTGATTTATTTAAAACCATTTCTAATTCTTCCATCCTGCCATGATTGGTTCTTGGTCATTAAGCAATGAACCCTTTTGATGTTAGACCACATAATCACATTAGTAAAATTTAAATGCATAACAAAGAATTTTATTTTAAAATGTGTAACTGCCAAAAAAAGATGAAAATTGAAAGGCTTTATACCAGTCACTGAAAATTATATCCTTAGTAATTATTGTGTTACAGTGTCCATAACCATACCTCTGTTACAGCGATATAGTTACAGTTATTGTTACAGTGTTCATAACTATACCTCTTTAAATGAAGCAAAAATAAAGCATTGTAGTATCGCTAGCTACTAATAGGCACATAAGTTTTTTGTTAAGTGTGAGTTGGTAATTGCCAGCAAGGCTGATTTGGTTCTGTATTTATCTGATAATTAGAGCAGTGGCAAAAGAGCAGGACTCCATGTCAGTACAGTGTAAACGTCTGTCTTGCCTTTCCTAATTGTGAGACCTTCTGGGGAAACTGTGAACGTGTTTAAAGGAACAGAATTCTAATAAATAGCATATCTTATCCACAACACGGTGATTTTTAACACCAATACTGCATTATAAACTTCAAACATGCAAGGACAAGATTTTATTTTTGATTCTTTTTAATCCTATCTCCATGAGATACACAGTTACAAAGCTGTTTATGGTTGAGTTTCAGTCATACAATATTCCAACACCCATTTCTCCACGAGTGTACACTTCCCACCACCAATGTTCATGTTTAACTCCCACCAACCCGGTCACTCATTTTGTCTCTCTCTATACATATTGCTTTTCTTCTTTCTTTCTCTCTCTCTCTCTGCTTTTGGACATTATGGTATCTAATACAGGCACTGAGAGGTTATCAAGTTTTTCTTTGCCTACTTTCAGCACGCAGTTCTTATCCAAATTAACCATTTCCAACTATCATTGCTATAATGTTCCCCTCTCTATTCCAACTGCCCTCTCTCCAAGCATTTGAAGAAGGTTCCCAAATTGGTTTAATCATCCTGGCCTTTTGTCTACTGTACTTGTGTATTAGTCTCACACTACATTTTTTATATTCCACAAATGAGTGCAATCATTCTATGGAAACTAGATCTTTATTATTCCAACTAGAAAGAAGAAATAATTACTATGTGAAATGACAGATTTGTAAGCTTTATAAATATATGCAATTATGGTGATATAAGATATTAAATCACAGGCTGTACACCTTACAATAAAACAATGTATATATTAATTATATCACAACTAATATAAACATTTTAAGTCCAGAGAAGAACATAATAGTTTAGATTACTTATAGGTTTGTTGTGGGAATTTAAAGTAATATTGCAACCTAAAGTAACATTGACAAAGAAGGTGAAAATTAAATTAAAACTATTTTCTATTATTGTAAGAATTAGAAGGTACAAAGAAAAAAGTAATTCACGAACTGGAAATTTAAGTCTCATTAAATAATAATACATATATTTAAAGTAGTACACAGTTTCTATATGATTCATATCAAGTCCTACTGTCCTAATAAAAACAAATCAAAAAGTCATAAAATAATCCAATTTATGGATTGGGCTATAAATCTAATCCATAAAAACAAAAAAAAATCCTGTTATTCCTAATGGTGAAACAGTAGAAATATAGGCAACAATAATACAAATCACATGGTATTGGAAACATATCAGTCACACGAATTAAATATGTAAGATTGTGAGCACAGAACTAAATCCACAACTAATATCCAACAAAGGAGTCAAGAACATATAATGGATTAAAGAAAATCTCTTCAATAAATGTTGTATGTAGGGGGCCGGAGTGATAGGCCAGCAGGCAGGGCGTTTGCCTTGCACGCAGCCGCCCATGCTGGCACCAGGTTCAATCCCCAGCAGATATCCCATATGGTCCCCTGAGCACCTCCAGGAGTAGTTCCTGAGTGCAGAGCCAGGAGAAACCCCTGAGCATTACCGGGTGTGACCAAAAAAAAATAAAATAAAATAAAAAAAAAAAAATGTTGTATGCAAAGATGACAGTCCCCACAAAAGAGTATGTCTAAAACACTAAAACTATACACAATAATTCAAAATGAGTTAAAAACTTTCCTTCAATACCTGAAACCTTAACATATATTCAAGAAAATAGAGAATATTATCATAGAAACTGGTCTTGGGTATTTTTGCAGAGATAACTCAATTGCCGAGGAAAAGAAAGGTAAGGCACAAATAAAGAAAAATATTACATCAAATTGGTGCTGGAACTATAATTAAGAGGACTGAGTACATGCACTGCACATGAGAATACTTTGCCAAAAAGTATGTACAGGGAGCCAGAGCAACAGGATTACGGGTAGGGTGTTTGCCTCATGCCACTGATCTGGGCTCGATCCCCAGCAACACAAATTGTCCCCAAGCACTGCCAGGTGCAATTTCAGAGTGCAGAGCAAGAAGTAACCCCTCAGAATCACCAGGTATGACTCCAAAAGACAAAAATAAAAGATATATTGATAACCATTAGAAGCACAGAAATATGTTAATTATCTATTAATATTAAGAGAATGCAAACCAAAACAGCAGTAAAATATCACCATACATATATAAGAATAATAAATAATAATCTGCTACTCCAAAAGACAAGAAAACAAGAGAAAGGATCAACTAAAAGTGAATCCTTATACATTGTTGACAGGAATGTAAATTGGAAAACATAATGCTAACAGAAAAAATTAAAAATAGACCCCCCACCCCCACCACCAACCTCCAGGCAGGCTATAGACACAAAGCCTGGTGGCCAAAGTGCCCAACTTCCGCCAACCATCACACTCCCCAGAGCCAATCTCCCTGATCTCGCTTTATTCCAAGTGCCTTTGGAACCTATCTGCCCATACCCCCCCCACCGCCAACCACCACTGGGCAGGCTAGAGACACAAAACCTGTTGGCCTGGAGCACCCAAATTCCGCTGATCAGGACCCATCACACACCCTGGCACTAATCTCCCTGATCTCGCCACTCTACCCCTGATTTCACACCCCAAAACTCAAAACCGCACAGACACACTAGCATTTGCGTAGTTTTCTGATATCCTATATAGTAATGCCGGGGTACATTAGCCACAATACACCCCACATCCCTCGAAATCAGTGAACAACAATCGACAAACCCCACTGTACTGCCCAGCCACACAGTGCCCAGTACACTCAAGTTGCAACCTATAATGGTCATAATGGTAAAGCAATGAAGAATTCCATCAAGCTCCATAAGCAAAGCCACCTGCCAAGATGACCCAAACAATAATGATGAGCTGTATGACCTTTCAGATAAGCAATTTCAAAGGGAACTGTTAAGGATACATAAGGAGCTCAAGGAAGCAATGGAACACAGAGCTAATAAAATGCAAGAGAGCATGAAAGCAGAAGTGAGGAAAATGGAAATTAAAATGCAAACAGAAATAACAGACATTAAAAATGATATGAGGGAAATAAAAACTCATTGGAAGGCCTCTGCAGCAGAGTAAAAGCTGCTGAGAACAGAATCAGTAAGCTCCAAGATGAGGTGCAGAGACTTTCTTGGCAACAGCAGAAGATGGAAAAAAGACTCACAGTAAATGAACAGACAAAAAGAGATAATCAAGATGAAGCCAAAGGAATAACATAAGGATCATTGGAGTCCCAGAAGGACAAGAAGAAACCCTGACGAAGAAGCAACTATCAAAACAATCATTGTTGAGAAGTTCCCGAAAAAGAGATCTTGCTCCCAGATTCAGGAGGCTTCAAGGGTATCATCTAAAAGAAACCAAAATAAGAATACTCCAAAACATATCCTAATAAAAATGACAAGAACCATAAAAAGAGGTAGAATACTGAAAGCAGCAAATAAATACCCAAAAGTCGGTGGCTTTACTATATGGAAATAACGAAAGAGAATAAAGGGATATTAAGAAAATTCCATTCAAAATTGTACCACAGATGGACCAGAGCGATACCAGAAGGTAGGGCATTTGCCTTACAGGGGGCTGGCCTATGCTGGCCGGATTAGATCCCCGGCATCCCATATGGTCCCCGAGCACCGCCAGGAGTGATCCTGAGTGTAGAGCCAGGAGTAACCCCTGAGCATTGCCAGGTGTGACTCAAAAAAAAAAAAATTGTACCACAGAAAATAAAATACCTAGGAATCAGCTTAACTGTGTAAAGGACCTGTACAAAGAAAATTACAAGACACTGCTTCAAGAAATAAAAGAGGACAGAAGGAAATGGAGACACATTCCCTGCTCGTGGATGGAGGAAATCAACATTGTCAAGACGGTAATACTTCCAGAGCTTTGTATTGATTCAATGCGCCCCCTATAAGGATACCCATGGCGGTCTTCAAAGAAATTGACCAAACACTCCTGAAATTTGTATGGAATAATAAACCCCCATGGATAACTAAAGCAATCCTTGGGAAAAAGAAGATGGGAGGCATCACCTTTCCCAACTTCAAACTGTACTACAAAGCAGCAGTAATTCAAATAGCATGGTATTGGAATAAAAACAGACCTGTGGACCTATGGAATAGAGTTGAGTATCCTGACACCTATTCTCAAACACATGATCATTTAATCTTTGATAAAGGTACAAAGAGTTCAAAATGGAGCAAGGAAAGCCTCTTCAACAAGTAGTGCTGGAAAACTGGGCAGCTACATGTAAAAAAATGAATTTGGACCTCTAACACCATTCACAAAAATCAGATCAAAATGGATTAAAGATCTCAATATCAGACCTGAATCCATAAACTAGGATGAAGAAAATATAGGAAAAAGCCCTCCATGACATTGAAGCTAAAGGCATCTTCAAAGATGAAACACCACTAACAAAGCAACTGGTAGCAGGGATAAACATATGGGACTACATAAAACTAAAAAAGCTTCTGTACCTCCAAAGAAACAGTAACCAAAATACAAAGACAGTCCACAGAATGGGAAAGAATATTCACCCAATACCCATCTGATAAGGGTACCCATCTGTTAATATCCAGGTTATATCAGCACTAGTAGAACTTTACAAGAAGAAAACAGACAACCCCATCAAAAAATGGGGAGAAGGAATGAACAAAAAACTTTGAAAGGAAGAAATTTGTATGCCCAAAAGGCATATGAAAAAATGCTCATCATCACTAATCATCAGAGAGATGCAAATCAAAAAACAATGAGATATCATTTTACACCACAGAGACTGGCACTTATCCAAAAGAGCAAGAACAACAAGTGCTGGTGGTGAAAAGGGGACTCTCATCCATTGTTGTTGGGAATGTCGACTGGTACAGATATTTTGGGAAACAAAACGGACATTCCTCCAAAGACTAGATATTAGCTCTCATTTGACCCAGCCATACCACTCTTAGCACTATACACTGGGAAGCCAAAAACACATGGTAGAAACACCCTCTGCACCTTTATTTTCATAGCAGCACTATTCACAATAGCTAGAATCTGGAAACAACCAGAGTGCCTAGGAACTGATGACTGGATAAAGAAACCTTGGTACATCTACATAATGGAATACTATGTAGCTATTAGGAAAAATGAAGTTATGAAATTTGCCTATAAATGACTGGACATGGAGAGGATCATGTTGAGTGAAATTAGCCAGAAGGAAAAAAGACAGATATAGAATGACTGCATTTATTCTATGGCATAAAATATATGTACACATGTATATATGTATACATATATGTATATATATGTGTGTATGTATATATTATGATACTAACATCCAAGGTCAGGCAAAGCATGGATCAGGAGGTCTTGCCAAAGGTTAAAATTACACGAACCTGTTGTAGTCAGAGGCTAGTTAAGACAGAGGAGGGAACAGAGTGCTAATAATTGTCAAAAGTGCTAATACAAGCTAAAACTGAGCAATAAATACAGGCAAAATGTTACACATGATAACCTCTAAATGTATTTATTGCAATCCACAATATGTAAGAGAAGGAAGAGAGAAAGAGAGAGGGAGAAAGAGAAAGAGATAATAAACCTGCCATAGAGGCAGGCTACAGGAGTGGGGGAGAGAATTGGGAACATCGGTGGTGGGAGATGGGCACTGATAGAGGGATGGGTGCTGGAACACTGTATAATGTAACCCAAATATAAACATCTCTGTAATTGTATATCTCATGGTGGTATAATAAAAATATTAAATTAAAAAATAATAAATACTGAAGAGCATTTTCTGTTAAAAAATAAAAATAGAAATCCCAAACAATTTGGTTATTTCACTTTTGAATATTTGCCCATAGAAAACGCAAGAAGCATATTACAACATTATTCATGAAGCCTAAAAGTTGAGAATAACTCAAAGGCCACTGGCAGTTACCCATATAAATGACATTTAGAATTACATATATATTACATACCTATATTTAAATACATGGTCAGACCATAAACTGTTACTCAGTTTACAAAACAAATTAAATTGCATAATTTAAAATACAAGATGCTACGCTAAGTACAATAATTCAGAAGACAACATATTATTTTACTCATATGTAGCATATAAAAACACAAATTACCAAGTTAAAATGAAAGTTAACTTTTTAGACTATAATAGAAAATTCATTGTTCCCATCGGGAACAATGAAGGAGGATGGAGAAATCAGGTCAAAGGAAGGCAACATTATGGTGAAGGATAAAATTAAACTTTTCAAGGTAAACATAATGATTTTCAGAAATTGATATTTTATAATGTACAAATAAATCCCTTATGAATTTATAAATAAAAATCACTTGAACAAAGACTTGCAAACAAAAGACCTTATTGTATATGGAGCACCAGCAGCAGAGTTCGGCCTATAGAAGCTTCTAACCAAAACTAAAATGATACGGTAATAATTTTCAATTGCATATAGAGTAATATAATTTAATTTTAAACATCTTCAATTGTGTAGAGGTAATAAATGCACATTTCTACTGACTTTGTCATTATTTTGTTGATGTGTTCTACAATAATATTGAAGTAAACTATCTTTGAGAATATAGAAAAACTGACAAAAGAAAAAACATAAACCTAAAATGAGGATAGAAGTGGTTACTACAAATCTCTGTTTGATATAACCACCTCCATCAGAATCTCATACCTTAACTCATTGACTCCTTGGGACAATGTGTCAAGATATTAATTTGTATGTAAGAAATTTTGATGGAAACGTTAGGTTTTGATCTATGTCCCTTCCTCTATCCCAAAATGCTCCCAGAAAAAAATTATAAATGTAAAATACTAATTTCATTAGCATAAAATATTAGTATACATGTATAATAATGTATAATTAGTATAAATGTATAATACTAATATCTTAGTATTATTAGTAAAAATGAGGATTAGTTAAGAGGACGGTTTCTTAAATATCCAGGCTTATTTTTAATAGCAGTGTTCAATTCATCCCCTAATAGTCATAGTATGAATAAATATTAAAGATGTTATCTAAATAATTAATTTCAGGATAATAATTTATATGAAAACTTTAATTAGTTAACATACTACCTGCATTTCAACAAGAGATTATGTTTAACAACAAAATAAATGAAGGAAAATATTAGGACAATGTTTATTAGGATATTCTTATCCTAAGACTTCATGCTAGGTTCTTGGAATGGCTACTGGGCTAAAAAATAATCAAGCCTAAGCTGCCAATATATTTATTATGACATTGTATCTAATTTTATACTTTTAATTTCATTCTTACATAATAGTTATTTATTTTTACTATTACATTAATTACTGAAAATTATATTAAGTTCTGATCCTAAATAACTTAAGATTATTCCCATTTTTTCTGCCTATTAAAATTTTTTTTCTTAGGTTCCTTGTTAGACTTATTAATTCCATCCTGGGAGTGGAGTTTATAAATCTTCATTTTTAATAGGAAACCCAGGTGATTTAATATAAGCATTTAATTTTGTGAATCAATATGAGGCATAATACGAATTGCAAAATTCTTGAACACTGAATGGTTATTCATTTCAATGCCAACTCTGTGATTCACATTACAGCAATTTATATAAGCCTTCAGACCTATTCTCATATTTGTATCACTATTGGTACTGACCTATATGAGTTGGAATTTGGTTGCTTATATATGTTTAACTTTTCTCTTTCCACAGATATGTCTATCTAGAACCCAAAATGTACCCTTATTTGGAAAAAAGTATTTTTTTTCATTCTAATAAGAATCTCAAAATGACATCATTCTGAAGAAGCAAGGTGGGCCCTAAATCCACTGACAAGTTTTTTCGTAAGGAAAGAAAGGTGAAACATGGGTAAACAAAAGTACAAAACCAAGGTAGACACTTGGGCCACATAGACTATTCATAGTCATCAGAAGTGAGAAATAAGAAACAGTGAGAAATTCTCCCAGAGACCAAAAGTGTTATCCAATAACACTTTGATATTGAATACCATGCCTGCAGAACAGTGAGAGATCGATGCTCTTTTTTGGGGTCACCAAGAGAACTCATTATTCTAGGCTAGGAAAATAAAACATTTCTGTATTTCAATATTTTTAATAAAATTAAAATAAGTGAAAACCTTGTTGTTTCATTTTCAGTTAATTTTGGTCCAGTGAGGCCGGTCTTATCTTTTTGCTGGGAAGATATCTGAGCCTTAAGACAGGTCTTCCCTGCACTGAAACTTCAGTCTGGAATCATGGAGTCTTTGATGTGCCTTCAGAATGAATTTAGCCCCAGGGCTCTGATCTCCTCCATCACTGTCATTTCAGGACCTCATCCCTTTAACTGGCTCTCCTTTGGCATCCACGGCATTCTGTTACATCTGCATATTTCTTTGACAAGAATGAAGTCTGATCTGAATTCCCCTGAAATTTTGATGACATTCTGGCTAAGTTCCTCACCTTAGTCCTCTCAAACCTTTCAGATATGTTCAACAGTCCTTTTCATTGTTTAAAATTTTTCTCAACATAAACAATGTAACAATACCATTGGCGACAGATTTCTCAAATCCTAAATATCTAAGGATTAGGGAAGGAAGACTTTCTCTTAAATACAACTAGTGAGAACACCTGCCATTCCAATCAAATAAGAATTAAATAAAATATTATTTTTTAAATCCCACCACATTAGTACTCAAATGCACTTTTGCATTTCAAGGTAATATAGTCAATACCAACAAGTTAGTATTAAATAGGAGGATGAAAATAAAGATGATATTTATGCTTTTATGGGGGGCCACACCTGGCAATGCTCAGGAGTTACTCCTGGCTCTGCACTCAGGAATTACTCCTGCCGGTGCTCAGGGGACCATATGGGATGCTGAAGATCAAACCCGGGTCAGCTGCATGCAAGGCAAACACCCTACCCACTGGACTATCACTCTGGTAAAGATGATATTTATGAAATTGCTTCATTATTTAGAAGAATATCTACAGGATGCATTTTAGCATATGAAATATTACTAAGAATACAAGGTATTAAAATAGAGTAAACAAATTATTCAAAACAATCTTTAAAATCTAAAGATATGTATGACCCTTTTGATAATGTTGATACTATAAAATAAAGGACATAAAATAAAGGACATAAAAAAATAAAATACATGAGCTATTAATGTATTAATTAATTTACAGATGATATAGGAAAATATAGGAGTTATGACTACAAAGAATGACAGAGTTATTTTCTGGGTATGAAAAAGCAGGGATACTTATAAATAATGATTAGCACCAGGTGTCAAAATATAGATAAAATACATCCTTAAATATCTGTTTCTCATTAATCACATAAAGTAGATTTATAAAATATAGATTAAAAAATGAAATACATAATAAAAATCTCAAGTTTCTAAACATGTAGCAGTAGAGAAATAAATAATAACAAATACTTTTAACAAAGAGAAAATAGAAGATTATGCATAAAAGTTATATAATTACCCCCTACGTATTGACTGTACAGATATAGCTAAAACGCAATGACATGGAATTTTTGACATGAAGAATAGAAAAGATACATCATGCAAATGAGGAAAAATAAAAAAGGTGAAACACAACTATTAATGGTAATTAAATTTTTTAAAGGTGTGTTATGTATGATTAATTGTATAATCCAGCTAAGATATATATACATAGCCCTTATATACTGTATAATATAAATTTAACATCTATAAAACAAAATTATGAATTTTAAATAATTTTCAAATGACTATGATAATTTGAAATATGATAATAATTCTCAAATTCATAATAGTTCTCATTCATATAATTCTCATATTCAAAATAAATAATCATTTGAAATGTTATCCCATACATGTCAGAAAGCAGCATTTCAATAGATAAAGGTATATAAGGTGCATACAGCTGAACTCCAAAAAAGAACAAGTACTTGGGAATGAACCTAACAAGATATAAAAGTTTTATAAAAAGACAACCAGGATCACTAGTTTAAAAGACACAGAGAAAATATTTATCTTGTATATGAACTGAAAGGATTAATGCTGTCAGAATTAAAATCTCATTCAAAACACCATACAAATGCTGTTTTAGTTTATATGAAGCAATCAACTTCATCCTCGCCTCCCCCCCCGCCCCCCTCAAATGAAGGAGTGTCAAAGTATCCTAGGGTAAAAAAAAAGTTGGAAAAGTATTTTATCCCAAATTTAAATTATAATCTAAAAGATGCAGTTATAAAGATAGCATGGTATTTGAATTAAAAGCATGGAGACAATCCTCAGAGAACTAATCTTTAGCAAAGAAGCAAAGTATAGTATGAAATGTAGCAAGGAAAGCTAATTTCAACAAATAGTAGTGCTGGAAAAAATAGTCACTGTACCACTGTCTTCCCGTTCATCATCGATTTGCCTCGAGTGGGCACCAGTAAAATCTCCATATGACCTGTTTCATGCAAGTAGAGCCCAAGGGCACCTGTTTGCTCCAGGAACATAAAGAGCCTCAAACCATTCCATCAGGTCATGGGAATGAGGTCTATAATTGTTACTGGTATCTGGCATATCAAATACGACACGGTTAGCTTGCCAGGTTCTGCTGTGCAGGTCTCAAAATTAAAAGATCTATGTCAAAAGCTGTCTATCACTATGTTCAGGAAAAACACAATCAAAACAAAAAATAAGAGACATCACTGGTGTATAGACTGGCATATATCAAAAAGACTAAAAAAGTTCAGTGTTGGTGTGGTTGTAGTAGAAAATTAACCCTTATATACTGCTTGTGGGATGTCCATTGGTTCTACAGTCTTAGAAAACAGGCTATAGCTATTTTCAACAAAGAATTGAATTTTGATAGAACCCAGCAATTTCACTCTTGGCATATACCCTAGGGTCCAAAAACTTCTGAAAAGACTTTTGTGTTCCTACATTCACTTTAGCACTATGTATGTAAACTAAAATAACTCAAATGTCTAAAAACATGACTGGATAAAGAAACTGATGTATATCTTCACAGTGGAATAACACAGCAATAAGCATGATGAAATCATGGAGTTTTTTCACTATGTGGATGGAACTGGAGTGTCAAGTGAAGCTAGTCAAAAGTGAAGTTAGTCAAAAGGAGAGCCATAAAGAATGATTTCATATGTATATATAAAGAAACATAGTGCATAGTTAGCTAGTGTCCACTAGCATAAGCAGGTGAAAACTGAGGTTGCCAATGGTGGAGACTTTGGGAAAAGAGGTGAGGAACCAAGACTATGGGAAGGAAGGCTACACACTGGTAGAGGGTGTGGATTATGGTATGCATGAAATCCTATCATTAACACCATTGTAAACCAAGGTGGCTCAAATTGTTTTACAATAATATGAGAGGATAACTCATGCATGACTTCAAAATAAAGAAATAGAAATTAGAGCCTTCTGGCTACTTGCCTGGGCAAAAGGAGATATCTACATTTCTTAGAACTGCAAAAACTCACAAAGAGATCAAAACTGTGACCTTAGGAACTGTACAAACATGGCCCATCCCTACAGGTACCAACTGCCTTGGAGGGCGTAGAGCCACAGTACGGAGGGTTGGGCGATTCCCCTGCAGGCTATGGACTCCAGATCAACCCTTGCATCCAATATGATCCTCCCGAGCAGGGCCAGGAGTAATTACTGAGTGCAGAGACAGGAGTAAACCCTGAGCTTAGACGGGCATGACCTAAAAAGCAAAAAAATTTTAAAAAATATAGCTAAAAATTTTTAAATTAAAAAATAAACAAAAAATGGTGCTGGTGGAGTGGGACTTCCTGGGTCACAGCAGCATGAGAAGCCGGAAGTTAATCTTCCTTTACATACTGAATTGAGCCCACTTCCTCACCTCTTATACTCGACTCTCACAAGGGCAGCCTAGCTACCTGAACCACATTGGGCCAACAAACATTTATACAACATATTCCCCAATCTAAGAAAAAAATAATGGCAGACAAAACAATCAGTACCATCCCAATCTAAAATTAGCAGTAAATCCAGGACAAAGAACAATCCTACAGGCCCCACATAAGTTACATAGGAAAACCAGAGAAAGGTCACATCCCTGAAAAGGAGAGAGGAGAGCACCATCTACTAAGCCTCACAGAGTCCACCTGGCATTGAGAGGAAGACACTAAGAGTGCTCTACAAGGTCTCACCTCCAGACTACCACAAATCATGGGAAAACAATGCAGATCTCCACCACAAAGAGATGAAAAAAAGAGTCCTGAAGCCTCAACAAGGAATTCCTACATACATAATCTCTCTGACAAAGAATTCAGAGAGGATATGGTAAGGATATTTAATGAACTTGAAGAAACAGTAGACCATTCCAATAAAATAGAAGATATGAAAGAAACATTTGAAAGGGCAGTCAATTAAATACATGAATAAATGAGAGCAGAAATAACAAAACTGCAAACAGAAGTTTCATTAGTAAAAATAATTTAATAGATGAAATGAAAAACTCAATGGGTGTCCTTAACAGTCTAATAACAACAAAGACAGACTCAGTGAGCTTGAAGATGAGCTACAGAGAGCATGCAGGCAACACAGAAGATGGAAACAGACTCAAGATAGCGCAACATCAGGGAAGAGAATGCTGGGAATAATTTAATAGAAACAATATTAAGAATCATAGCAGTCCATAGAGAAAGGTAAACCCTATGAGGGACAGTTAATAGACGACATTGGTGAAAAATTCACAGACTGAAGGATACAGACATCCAGATGCAAGAAGCCCAAAAAGATAGCACCTAAAAGAGACCCTAGTAAAGACTCCAAGATGCATTCTATTCAGAATGATGAATGCCATAGATAGAGCTGCAATACTGCAAGCAGCTATATCTAACAAATTTCATACAAAGGAGCACCCCTTAGATTTACAGCAGATCAAGCAGATGAAACCCACTGAGCCCAAAGACAATGATGGAATATAGTAAAAACACTCAATCAACTAACACCTCACCAAAACTACTTTACCTGGCTAGCTCTCATTCATATTTAAGGATAAAACTTTTATGATTATTTTAAGATTTAAGACTTCAAGAATAAACAGATCAGGAATTTTATAGACTCTAAACAAACTTTAAAAGGACTTACTATAAGGTAAGACAAACCCCAAGTTGCAACAACTGAAACAGAAAGATGGCATAATATCCCATGAAAATAATCACTCTCAATGTCAATGGCCTAAATGCACCAGGTAATAGACACAGAGCAAAAAAAAAATGAATTAAAAACTAAACTGAACATTCCGCAGTTTACAAGACATGCATTTGAACAGTCAGAGCAAACATAGACTCAAAGTCAAAGACTGGAAAATAATTCTTCACACAAAAAATCTCCCCCCAAAGGACGGAATGGCCATTTTAGTATACAAACACATAGGCTTCAGGCTGCAAAAAGGACAGTGAAGGCCATTTCTTAATTACCAAGGGATATTTATCACTTGAATCACTTGTATCACTTGTCTTCCCATTGATCATGAATTTGCTCATGCGGGCACCAGTAACATCTCCATACGCCCTGTCACATGCATGCTAGTGTATCCCAAGGGCATCTGCTCATTCCAAGAACATAAAGAGCCTCAAACCATTCCATCAGGCCATGGGAGTGAGGTCTATAGTTGTTTATGGCATTTGGCATATCAAATATGACAGGGGTAGCTTGCCAGGCTCTACCGTGTGGGTGGGATACTCTTGTAGTCACCTGTAATCACGAGCATTTATATTAAGGGATATTTATATCAGGAAGAAATTACATTCATAAAAATATGAATATGAATATATATTCATCCTGAATAAAATCAACAGAACACAAGATGAAGGAAAACAATGTGAGCAAGCCGAGTTCCCAAAAGGATTCAGCACGATCGACCATATCCACAAAGTGACCAAATTCATTGAGGTTTCGTGAGATTTCAAAATACTGCTCTGTCTAATGTTCATTGATTTAAATAAAGCCTTTGACTCTGTTGAGACTGAAGCAGTCATCAAAGTCCTAGCTGAACAGGGCGCTCAAACTCAGTACATCAAGATCCTCCGACAGCTGTATTATTGATTTACTACCAGGATCTCACCATTCTACAAGGAAGTGATCATCAATGTAAAGAGAGGGATTCAATAGGGAGATACCATTTCACCGAAACTCTTCAGTGCCACCTTCAGAACGTCATGCAGTGACTGGAATGGAAAGGAATGGGAGTGAAGATAGATGGTTCACAACTACACTACCTCTGCTTCACTGATGACATCATTCTAATAGCACCAAATATCAGCCACCAAATATCAGCCCAAATCGCAACAATATTCATGATAAACATCTAGTTCCTGATGTTCTATTTGCTTTCAAAGAAATGAACATCTCCAAATGCAGCAGTTATGTGTACCTAGGTAGAGAACTCAACATGGCAAACAACCTAGCACCTGAATTATGCAGGAGGAAGAGAGCAGTGTAGAATGCTTTCAAAAGGGTCAAGGAAGTGCTTAAGAAAATGAAGAACCTCCGGCTCTGGGCACATCTTTTCGACTTAGCACTAACATAAGCCTCTGAGACCTGGGACCTAAGAAAACAGGATGAGAATGCTATTCGGGTGCCCCAAAGAGTAATCCAAAGAGTTATGCTGCCGCCGCCATAAGAAACAAGCCGGGGGTGGCTTAGAGTATCACACTTAACTCAAGTTTGAGAAGGAATCTAGAGTTCCAAACTTCATCGATGATCAAGAAGCAGAGATGTTGTCTCATTTGCCAAGATGATGAAAATCAGATGGGCCTGCCACTTAATGCAATTTAGGGACGACCGCTAGACTAGAGCTGTTACCGACTGGATTCCACGGGATATCAAAAGAATTTGTGGGGCCCGAGCAATAATCCAGTGGGTAAGGCATTTGCCTTGCATGCGGCTGACCTGGGTTCGATTCCGGCATCCCAGATGGTCCCCGAGCACCGCCATGAGTAATTCCTGAGTGCAGATCCAGGAGAAACCCCTGAGCATTACCAGGTGTGACCAACAAAACAAAAAAAAAAAAATAAAAAAAAGAATGTGTGCTCACCCACCTAAGAGATGGTCAGACTTCATCAAAAACCTGAATGAATGGTTTGAGGCTCTTCATGTTCCTGGAGCGACCAGAAGCCATTGGGCTACACTAGCACATGACAGGGACGAATGGAGACGTTACTGACATCCCCTCAAAAGAATCGATGAACAATGGGAAGACAAATGACAAGTGACAACATATATGCACATAACGAGGGGCCAGCAAAATACTTAAAACAACTGCTAACAGATGTCAAGGAAGACATTTATGGCAACACAATTGTAGCAGGAGACTTCACCAGTGCTCTGTCACCTCTTGATA
Source organism: Cryptotis parvus (assembly GCA_021461705.1). Taxonomy (NCBI): domain Eukaryota; kingdom Metazoa; phylum Chordata; class Mammalia; order Eulipotyphla; family Soricidae; genus Cryptotis; species Cryptotis parvus. The sequence goes on from JAJIBD010002796.1 coordinate 67,228, forward strand.
GATCAATGAGACTTAAATTCACCAAGGAAATATTGGCTTTTAAGGGAAAATGGAAGAGAGAGGATTAGTTCAGGCCTTTTCATCCCCAAACAGCTGAATACACTTTTTACTCCAGAAAACATGGAACATTCTCCAAAATAGACCACATGCTGGGTCACAAAATTTACCTCAATAAAATCAAGATTTAAATTGCATTAACTATTTTTTTTACACCATGATGCACTGAAAATAGAAGTTAATCACACACAGTAATGGAGAATCAAATCAAACACCTGAAAATTAAACAGCAAACTGCTGAACAACAGTGTGTCATAAAGGAAATAACAAAGGAAATTCAAAGATTCTTGGAAACGAAGAATGAAAACAGGAGCTACCAGAACTTGTGGTACACAGTTAAAACATTTACAGGAAAGTTTATAGCTCTGCAAGCATTAATCAGGAAGGAGGAAATGGCCCACATAAATAATTTGACTTTACATGTTACGATCTTAGAAAACTACCAACAAAAGGAGCCCAATTAATGCAGGAAGAAGGAAATAATAAAACTTAGAGCAGAAATCAATGTGTTGGTATCCTCCCCAAAATCGAAAAGATCAATGAAACCAAGAGCTGATTCTTTGAAAAAGTAAACAGGATCAACAAACCACTTGCAAAACTCACAAAGAGAAAGAACCCTAATGAACAAAACCAGAAATGAAATGGGGGAGATCACAACAAAAATAATATAAATTTAAAAGATCATCAGAGATTACTTTGAAAATCTGTATGCTATGAAACAAGAGAACCTAGAGGAAATGGACACGTCCTTGGATTCCCAAGGCTGACTGAAGCAATAAATCGTGGAATACCTGAACAAGTCTATCACTAACAAGGAAGTTGAAATGGTAATCAAAGTCATCCCAGACACACAAGCCCAGGTTCAGATGGATCCACTTCTAAATTCTTCAAAAGAGGCCCTATTGCCATTCCTTTTAAAGTTTTTTCCAGGAAACTGAAGAAAGAGAAACACTATCAAAGTTTCTATGGGCCACATATCACCCTGATTGTGTGACATCAAACACACACACACACACACACACACAAAAAAAAACAAATATAGCTAAGTAACACAGATGCAAAGATCTTCAGAAAACAGAATCCAAAGATTCATCAAAAAATATCACACACCATGACCAAGTAAAATCCATCCCAGGGATGCAAGGATGGCTTAACATTCACAAGTCCTTCAACATAATACATCATACCAATAAAAGAAAAAAATTAAAACCATCTGATCATATCAATAGATGCAGTGAAAGCATTTGACAAGTTCCAGCACTCATTCATGATAAAAACTCTATATAATGGAAGTTGAAGGAACTTTCCTCAATATAGTCAAAGCCATCTGCCACAAGCCCACTGGAAAGTTCTATTCTCAATGGGAAAACACTAAAAGTCTTCACCTTATGATCAAGGAAAAGACAAGCCTGTCCATCCTCACCATGTCAATTCAACATAGTACTGGAAGCACTAGCATAGCAATTAGGGGGTAAAATTCAGTAAGGACATGCAGATAGGAAAAGAAGAAACCAAGCTATCATTATTGCAGAATACATAATACTGTACTTAGATAACCCTAAAGTCTTTACCAAAGAGCTTCTAGAAACAACAGATCTGTATAGTGGATTGACTTTCATACACACAAATAATAAAAGAAAAGAAAGAGATATTTAATGAAAACTAACTCTCGTTTACAATTGTGCCTCTGAAATAAAATACCTAGGAATCAGCTTAACTAAGAATGTAAAGAACCTATATAGAATACTATAAAATACTGCTTCAAGAAATAAAAGAGGAGATGAGGAAATGGAGAAATATCCACTGCTCATGGATTGGGGAATTAACATTGTCAAATAGCTATATTCCCAAAAGCATTATACAGATTCAATGCAGTCCCCATAAGGATAGAATGAGGGCTGGAGTGATGGCAGAGAAGGTAGGGCATTTGCCTTGCATTTAGCCAATCCAGGTTCAATTGCCAGCATCCCATATGGTATCCTAAGCACCACTTGGAGTAATTTCTCAGTGCAGAACCAGGAATAATCCCTGAGCGTAACTGGTTGTGACTCAAATAGACAAAAATACCATGACCTTTTCAAAGAAATTGATCAAGTACTTGTGAAATTTGTATGGAATGATAAATCCCCATGAATAGACATAGCAATCCTTGGGGAAAAGATGGGATGCATCACCTTCCCCAACTTAAAACTGTACTACAAAGTGGTAGTAATTAAAACAGCATGGTATCAGCGTAAAAATTGACCTGTGGACCTATGGAACAGAGTTAAGTATCATGATACATATCCTCAAATATATGATCACTACTCTTTGATGATGGAGAAAACAATATGAAGAGGGAGCAAGAAAAGCCTCATCAAAAGTGGTGATGGGAAAACTGGGCTGCTACATGAAGAAAAGAAATGAGCTCAGATCTCTTTCTAACACCATGCACCAGAGTCAGATCAAAACAGATTAAAGATCTTAATATCAGACCTTAATCCATAAAGTACATTAAAGAAACTACAGGCAAAATATTCCACAACATTAAAACTAAAGACATCTTCAAAGATGAAACACCACTTACAAAGCTAGTGGAAGAAAAACAAATGGAACTACGTGAAACTAAGAAGCTTCTTCACTTCAAAAGAAACGTTGACCAAAGTACAAAAATAGTCCATCAATTTGGAAAGAATATTCACTCAATACACATCTGATAAGGGGTTAATATTCAAGATATATAAGGCATTTATAGAAGAAAAATCCATTATCATGAAAAATTAGGAAGAAATAAACAGAAACTTCCTCAAAGAAAAAAATTCAAATCATCAAAATTCATATGAAAAAAATGCTCTTCATCACTAACCATCAGGGAGATGCAAATCAAAACAACAATGAGATATAATCTCACACCACAGAGACTGGCACACGTCCAAAAGAGCAAGAATTATCAATGCTGGAGCAGATGTAGGGAAAATGGAACTCTCATTCATTGTTGGTGGGAGAGCCAACTGATCCAGCCTTTCTAGAAAACAATATGGATATTCCTCCAAAACTTAGAAATTGAGCTCTCATTTTACGCAGAAATAGCACTACTGCAAATATACTCAGGTGGCCAAAAAACACAAAGCAGATATATCATCCAAACTTCTATATTCTTCACAGCCCTATTCACAATAGCAAGAATACGGAAACAACCTGGGTGCCTCGAACAGATGAATGTATAAAAAAACTATGGTATGTCTAAACAATGTACTACTATGTAGCTTTTAGTAAAAAATTAATTTATGACATTGCCTATAAATGAGTGAACAGAGAAAGTATCATGCTGAGTGAAATGAGTCAAAATGAAAGGGACAGATATAGAATGCCTGCATTTATTTGAGGATATAATAAAAGCAATAGTATGAAAGTAATATTCAAGGCCAGGCAAATTAGTAGCCAAAAGGACTTGGCAATGGTTGAAATCTACCAAAAGTGTGTGTGAGAGGTAGGGAGTGGGGGAAGGAGCAGAGGTTAGGTAAGATAGACAAAAGACAAGTTTGCCAATAATAGTTGAAAATGGTATGCTAGACTAGAACTGAGTATTGAAAATAGTAAAAGGATACACATGATAACCCCTCAATAAATGTATTGCAAGTCACAATGCACAAATGAAGATGGAGAGAGAGAAAGAGAGAGAGAGAGAGAGAGAAAGAGAAAGAGAGAGAGAAGAATTAGAGGAAACTTGCATACCAGAGAGGCAGGCTAGGGGAGGTGGGCGGGAATCTGGGGACACTGGTGATGGGAAATGTGCACAGATGGAGGGATGGGTGCTGAAACACTGTATAACTGAAACCAAATCATGAATATCTTTGTAATTGTATATTTCATGGTGATATAATAAAATTAAAAAATAAATAAAACAAGAAACAAAAAGTAAAAGACAAACACAGGATAATCTCACTTATCTATGGTACATAGACTACTGGATGAGGAAATGTAGTAAAATGGGATGCATAGATCATGCCTGACCAGAGTGTTTAGAGGAAACAGAGAGAAGGGAAGAAATCAAGGTAAAGAAGAGAAGAAGTAAAAGGTGAACAACCATCAGGGATCTAATTATGCCAATTATATGTGTGACAGTTATAGCCATATATTCTTGGGACAGATTCAACAAGACTGAAAACATAATGTCATTTTTTCTTTCTTTCTAAGGAAGATGAAAAAGATGGTCCCTGAGGAAAATCAAATATTTTCATGGAATTATGGTGAAAGGATCCTGAAGAATATGAATTCTTCAGTCAAAAATAATGCATTTATGGAAAATACTGAACTCTTATTGATACTTTTATGACTGTAATGTTTATGCCAATAACATTAACATTTTATATTAAACTAAGAATATAAACTTAAGTCAAATACTACTTTATTGTAAAATGAAATTTTATTCTTGTATAATCAAATTATTTTATTATATATATTTGTTTTGGCATGGTTATAAATTTATTATCATAAAATCTACCAAGTATAAATAAATATTTAAACCATATGCAATCAAATTTACTGGATTTATAGAAAATTTGTAGTAAAATCATTTTAGAGATATATAAAGAATATATGCTATACAACAGAATATATGCTATGCAACAGGAAAGGCAAAGTCATGAAATTCACTGTATCACTATCACTGTCTTCCTGTTCATCATCGATTTGCCTCGAGCGGGCCCCAGTAACATCTCCATATGTCCTGTCTCATGCTAGTAGAGCCCAAGGGCATCTGCTTGCTCCAGGAACATAAAGAGCCTCAAACCATTCCATCCGGTCATGGGAATGAGGTCTATACTTGTTACTGGTATTTGGCATATCAAATACGACACGGGCAGCGTAACATGGAAAGTATCATGTCTAGTGAAATGAGCCAGAAGAAGATGGATATAGATATAGAATGATTGTGTTCTTCTGTGGGAAATAAAAAAATATCATAGTATGAGACTAATAACCGAAGATGGAAGAAACAAGGGCCAGGAGGACTGGCCAATGCTTAGTTGGAAGCTTGCTACAAGAGATGGATGGAGAAGGGAGGGCAGCTAAGATAGAAAAGTACTCTATGACAGTGACTGGAAATGATCCCTCTGGACAAGAACTGAATGCTGAAAGTAGGTAAAGGGATAAACATGATAACTTTTCAGTTTTGTATTGCAAAACCATCAAAGAAAAAGCAAGAGAGAGAAAGAGAAAAATGCCTGCCACAGAGGCTGGCTGCAGGCTGGGGGGGTGGCACCAGGGAAACCGGGGTCATCAGTGGTGGGAAATGGTGAAGGGAGAGGTGTTGGGACATTGTATGACTGAAACCCAATCATGAACAACTTTGTAACTCATGATGACTTGATAAAAAAGACTATAACATTATATTTGCGTTTAGTGTTTTTAATTATATGTTGCCTTGTGAACGGTAATTTAATTAGTGCTTATTTCTTTAATATCTAGTACTGATATTCAAAAAATAATATAAAAAGTTATAAGAGTAGTATCACAAAAGCAAAAATCCATTAGCCTGCATTAGAAAATACTTTGTGTATACACTTTAATTTTTAAATCAAATCTAAATTAGTTTTGCAAGGATGAACATATAAAAGTTAATTCTGCTGAAGATATTTTATTATGAAAAACTATTCAAGAAAAATGTAAGCTCTATGTTATTCCTCATGTCAAAAATAATATTTCTGCCAGTTCTATTCATTCTCATTCATTCATGCAGTAAATATCTATTGAATGATTTAGTGAACATGTTAGAAATTATACTATGCTTGTAACTTTCAAAACATTGAAATCATTATTATAGAAAGAACATCTACAAAAAATAAAATTGGAGCTACTCTAATCCTAAATCATGGACACCTCATCCCAGAAAAATAAAAGCAGAAACCCTAGACTCCAAGGATCACTATAAACTAAGGAGTTTGGTGGAAGAAGAAAAAAAATTGTCTGAGCTCTCTCTTTCAATAAACAAGGTAATATTACAAAAATAATATTTTCACTCATTTTATTCAATACATTTATTTAAGTACTCATTATAAGAATTGTTCCCAGATAGGAGGTTATAGCAGCAAAGTCGTGACATTTACACAGCCATGAATGGGAGAGGCCAATCACAATCAAAAGAATGATTAATCTGTCAAGCGGTGATAAGCATGATAAAGAAAATTAAGGAAGTCTGAAAGAAGATAAAATTAAGAGGTTTTTACTTTAGATAAATTGCTTAAATGACCCCTGGGCAAAGTGTATATGAAACCATTTGTACATCAGTGAGAAGAAAATCCAGATGGAAAAAACAGCAAAAGCACAGATTCTGAGGCAAGAATTGCAGTTGCCAGAGTCAAGAAAGAGCAGGATGTCAATGAGGACATGTGGAAAGAGAGGGAGAATGAGACAACAGCTGAATAAAGCAGGGCTGTAAAGGCAGTGCTAAGTATGGGTGTTCCTCATAGTACACATTTCTCCCTCAGAAATGAAGATGTTACATTTATATAGGAAATATATTAATATTAATATTTTACAGTGCTGGTAGAGATGCAATAAAAAGAACCGTCAATCACTGTTGGTGTAATTGTAAATTGGTTTAACCTTGATTGAACATATTATGCGCAGTTTTCTTAAAAATGACCACAAAACTGACACATGACCCAGAAATTTAACTTTTTACATTTTTCCCTCTCCCTTCTCTCTCCCTCTCTCTCGCTCAATCTCTCTCACACACAAACACACACACAACCCACTTTAATTTGAAAAGTAAATAGCACACCCAGTTCAGTGTAGCACCAATCACAATAGATACAACAGAAACATCCCAGATGTCTCATTACAGGTAAGTAGGTGAGTTGTAGTATATATACTACTCGGCTATTTAAATCCTACCTTTTACTACATCTTGAATGGAAGTAATATAATGGACATATTCCACTTAAGTGAAATAAGACATAAAGTCAAACACCAGGATAGAATCAAGGCAAAGGAATGGACAGTATGGACTGAAAACAATTCTTAGTTTGACATCAGACCTAAGGACACTTTGTGTGCTGGTGTGGAGAGGAAGAATGACTAAAAACGATATAATACTCGAGGGTTTTCCCACTTTTTTGTTGGTGGAGGTACAGTTTCTTTGTTTATCAAAAGCATAAATATTAACATGCTTTTAAATATGTTACCATAACACATTTTATGGAAAAAAGCAATTGGCTCTTTAAGTTATAATTTCAGACATATATGTACTTGAGCAAAGTTATTATTCTAAAAAATAATAATTCAAAAATTAAGCATAAGCGACTCAAACATACAATCTCAATCATTCTGTCTCACTAATAAGGACCATTTAACTGTTAAATATAGTATATTAAAATTATGTGCTCAATTCATTAGAAAGAAATAATGGGGAGTTGTCTCAGATTTCAGGAAGAACTGCTTTGCAAAGTATTTGATAATTTGTTTCAGAGAAACAAGAAGACAAAGAATGAAGAAAGCATTCTGAACAGAGGAGGATTTACAAATTAAGTCATGGAAGTGTGAAAGTTTATGAGATATTTGAACTTTACATCAGTAGTTTATTATTGTGAGCAAGAGCTCTAAAGAGGGTCGTAGATAACGGAAGCAAAAACGGCCTGGGGGCCTAGAGGAAAGTTTGTATAACCAATCAGATTCAATACCCAGAACCATATAGGGCCCATGAGGCCTGTTTGGAGTGATCCCTGAATAAAGATCCAGTAATAAGTCCTAATTGGGACACACCTCATAAGCCGGGTGTGTTCCAAATGAGACCATACAGAAGCAGTCTAGAATAGGTGGTTCTTCATGTCATGATATGGTTCTTAAACTGAACTGAAACAAACCACAGAAGGGTTTGTATGAGGAATTTTAGGAAGAGTAATACTGTAGAAAGATCATTTTGTCCTGACTATAATATGGATCAGTTATTGAGGTTAGACTACAAAGGGGAAGCATTTGTGGGGGTTATTACAGTATTTAACTTGAGAAATACTGAGCCTAAATGTGGGGAGTAAGAGATGTAATAATGCTACAGTAAGGAAGTGCTTGCTTATTACTTAGTTATTATTAAAGATATGAACAAAAAAAGAATGATTAATCACACTGTCTCAATTTATCCTGTGTAAAATGGCAATAACTATTGTACTAAATTCATTGTGAGGGTTAAATTGATGGTAACTATCACTTATTGAGATGTACCTGTGTGAGCAGATACATGGGAACTACATTATCTTGTTCAGTGATTGTCAAGATTAATTTGGTCAAGATTCTTCTGCCTGTGACCCTTTATAGGATAATCCACAGACGAGGAGCTCATGAGTGGTGTGTGCATGAGTAAAACAGGTCTTTGTGAAACTGGGACAGAGGAAGGCAATGAGAGAATATATGAGACAGAAAAAAAAGGTGGTTAAGGCCAATCTCGACTATTATAGCCTTTGTTTGAACAAGAGTCTGACGAATGTGGAGGAAGAGGGAGGAATATTACGTGACAAGAATGTCAGAGAAATTATGCACATAGGAGTTTAGGAGGACAGGGCTCCTCAAGATATTCTCACAGATTTTCTCAAGATAGATCTCTGATGTGTGGATCACTTCATATGAGTAAATGTAAACCCTGAAGTCTCAAAGAAAGTCTTGTCACTTCCTTAAATACACAGAGGAATAAAAATTAAGGGGCAGAGGAGCAGTACAATGTGTAGGGTTCTTGCCTTGTATGCTGCTGACTGGGGTCCAATCCCTGAATTCCCGTATGGTCTCATGAACCCACCAGGATTAACTACTGAATGCATAGCCAAGAACAACCCCTAAGTATCATGCAGTGTGAGCCAAAGAATGGAAGAAAAAGAAAAATATCAGTATTACTATGCATAATTAGGATTTTTGCCAGGAATAACTTCAGTCAAGTAGACCTATCTCTATGACATAGCAAACATATAATTTCACAGTATCTTATCTTCACTATAAGTGTTCTCTTCCTCACTAGTTAAAGTCCCAGTCGCCAACTCCATTCTTTATTCAGGGCATATAATTTCATCGCAGAGCCTGGCAAGCTACCCGTGTTGTATTTGATATATATGCCAAATACCAGTAACAATTATAGACCTCATTCCGGAATGGATTGAGGCTCTTTATGTTCCTGGAGCAAGCAGGTGCCTTGGGCTCTACTAGCATGAGACAGGACATATGGAGATGTTACTGGGGCCCGCTCGAGCAAATCGATGATGAACGGGAAGACAGTGAGACAGTGATAATTTCATCTTGTCCAAGTAGCTTTTAAACCTACACTGATGTAGATTTTCTGCAGGTATAAACCATTCAACTGGCTTTTTTGTTCTGCTAATCTGTTCAAAGTTAATTTTTGACTCATATTGACAGGAAGACCACAGGGGAAGAAGACAGTTTCCTCTTCATTCCTATAAATCCAAATGAACACAGTACTCATTGTCTAAATTCCAGGCACATAGTTTTAATAAGATCTGATTATTAGGAGTAAATGCATAATCTGGATACATTCAAGAGAAAATAGAAACAAAAGAGTAAAGGCAGTAGTTATTAAGGAGTTTTCAAAGGAAAATGCCTAGGAGTGAAGAGTGAATGAAGTAATCTCTAATTTGAATCATAGGTTTGAGGAAGAACTATGTAAGATCCACATTGCAGTCATTATAAACAGAAAATGAGGCAGCTGAATGCATAATATAAAAGAGGTAAAACTCCTCTAGGCTCCTGCAGGGAAGGGAAATGCTGGAAACAAAAAGGAAGATGAAAAGTGAAGCTTGTAGGAATGAGATTGATTTTCAGGTGGAGAATAATTTTTAAAAAATACAAGTGTTAAATGCATCAATTACTTTCCCTGTGTAAAGTAGACATAAACTTGGTTTATTATTTCTAGTATGGTAACTGCTATTTATTATAGCATGAGTTAGTAAAATAAAGGAAAACCATGATATCAGTTTTACATATGACAAGAAATCATATATAACCTTTTATAAATCTGTGTCGATGTGTGATTTTAATAGGAACAACTGGCCATATTTAGAGTACAAGGCTACCTTTAGCAGAGTTCGGCTCAGGATGGGTTAGTGCCACTCAGGCCAGTGACTCAGCATCACCAGAGTCACATGCACCAGTACTCAGCGAGGTCATGTGGTTCCACAAATAAAGGTCTCAAGGTCCCTCCTATGCCAGCTGTGCTCCTGCGTGAGCTCTAGCACAATATATATTTTGGATATTAATGTATCTCCCCACTACCCACTTGTTTTGAATTTTAATTAATTTTCTGAACTTCAGTTTCTTCTCATATAAAATGGTGATAATATCTATCATATTGGTCGTTCTGTCGGTAATTAATTATAGTAGATCTAGTCTAACACATGAGAATACATAAACAAATATTACTTAATGTTACTTTAATCATCACACAACCCTATGAAGTAAGTGTGCACAGGAAACTGAAGTGTTAGAGATAAAATGATGTCTTTGATCATTCAGCTGGTATGTGGAGGTTAGAACTTAAATCCAGCAGGTATGTGACAGCATGCACTCCTCACCATGAAAAGAACTCTTTGTAGAAGATCTTCTTTAACCTATAAGGACGTACCCCTTGGTCTCCCATCTGCCTTTGGCCAAACTTAGTTTTCTGAGTGCAGTTTTGGCACTAATTGTACTAAGTCAGTTTATAAAAATCTTTCCATTCTGGCATTTAAGTTCTTGGTTTGTCCTTTGCAGGAATCCTGTTAAGTAAGCAAAAATCCCCGAGCTTCATACCTATCACATCCCTCTGATAATCAGTCTCTTGAGTAATTTTTAATCCACTGATGCCCTCGTTGTGCCATTGTCTATATTGTCCCAGCTATCCTTTCTATGTTTATAGTTTAGCTATAAATCTCTCTCTTATGTTGAATCTTAAATATTCTCTGCAGTGTGTGTGTGTGTGTGTGTGTGTGTGTTGCTGCTGGGTTTCAAACAAACACAGGGACTCACACAGACTCTACCACTGAGTCACATCCACAGTGCATCCTTAAAAATTTTTAATGATTACCTGGCGAAATATTTTCTCTTACAACCACCATGTTGTATAAACAAACTAAGAACCAAATAAATGTCCCATTAGTTTCAATGTCATAAAATTCACTAAAAGTACAACATATCACAATAGTTACTGGCAATTCATAAAACCAGACACTAGATTTGTTAAGACTTTGCTACCTCTGCCATTTGTAACCTTATACATGTTGCTTATGATTATTGTTGTTTTGATTGCTTCATCTGTACAGTGGACAAGATATCATCAGTGTTCACTTCAGAGATTTTTAACTGGATTTGGAAGGTCATGGAAATTGCTATCTTTTTAAAAACCTATGGCTTCTCACTGTTATTTTTATATCAAATGTTTGAGCACTAATCACCCATTGAATACTGCAAATTGTCTTCCACTCTTAGCACCTGCAAATCCCCCACTATTACTTTCAAAACTTTTTTTTTGCATTTCTTTATCTGGTTCTTTTCTGACTCCAGACTAGAATGAAGAGTGAACTAAAGAAATAGGAGATACAAAAACTTATCTGATAAATTTTTCAAAAAAGCAAGAGCTAGTGGATGGATGTGTGAGAGGGCAGTGTAGCAGGATAAATTTTCGAATGAAAGTTAGAAGAAAGCTAAAAGGTGATTCCTGCCACAAATTTCTGACACCGTGAGTTGGCTATCAGAGTAACTGAAGGACAGAGAAGAGAATATATTGGGCGGGGCATGTGTATATAATTGAGTGATTTCTTAAACAGCACATACACATACTACTTTTTATCCATTATCACTGAAAAGTAGCCTCTTCAGACTTTTTTTCAGCCAATTAATCACCCTACCCCTATAAAAGTTAATTGTCACAAATGTGCTAAATACCTTTACATTATTGAATGGGATTAAACTTTCGAGGGTTATTGCCACTGAGGATGTAAGAACACTTTTAGCCACTAAGAACCAGTTATTGTTCCCTGGCCAGTGATGGAGTGGGAGAATCTTTACTGAGAAAGTCTGGTTCACAGCAGCAGATTTTAACACTGCACCTGCCATTAATTTTAAATAATTGAAAGATTAATATAGGTTCTTCAACCTCAGCACTATTCTTTAGTCCCGTACTGATCTTGGGACATTTTTCTACCTACATTCAGATGCTGAGAAGCTTTCCTAGGAGGTTTGTAGGTGTTCCCTTCAGGGTGGCACTGAATAGCTCCAGAAATTTCCAAATGTTTCCTGTGAGGTTAAGGAAGGGGAAATGTAATTTGTTGAGAATGCATGGATTTCCAAAGTGATTAAGGAGAGTCAATTATTTTAATGACATGGGAAATAAAAATATTGTCCAATATGAACTGGTAGTTTTGGGCATTGACAAATAATGTACTCAAAAAGAACAGTGCACAACTTACAGAAAATAGTACAGAGAAATGATCTATCTCAACAAACTCTAATTTTCTAAAAAAAGGGAACAACTTCCAATTAAATAGTAAATAACCTATCAGATATTGAACGGTGATATGCTATTAGTGAATAACCTATTAGAAATTAGTTGCCTTGCCTCTTAAATTATTATCTGAATACATGACCTGGTTTTTCATTCAAACTATTCTATAATAATAAACGATTGAATGCATTAACCACCATTTCCCCCTTACATTTATCACTGTCTTCCCGTTCATCATCGATTGGCTCGAGCAGGCACCAGTATCATCTCCATATGTCCTGTCTCATGCAAGTAGAGCCCAAGGGCACCTGCTTGCTCCAGGAACATGAAGAGCCTCAAACCATTCCATCAGGTCCTGGGAATGGAAGGGTCTATAATTGTTACTGGTATTTGGCATATCAAATACGACACAGGTAGCTTGCCAGGCTCTGCTGTGTGGGTAGCATACTATTGTAGTCATCTCAAAATCCAGCATTTATTGATGAACCACGCGGCCGCAAGCTGCCACACGAGCCGGGCTGTGATAGCCTGGTCTGCTGCGTGGAGTTCTGACGAGGGGGAAGTCCGGATGTGGAAAATGGAGGCCCTCAAGGAGTGGGGGGGTCGTCTGGCTTGTTGTGAGGCTCTGCTGGGGTGGCAGGCCAGGGCTAGAACCTGCCATCCCCCCCCCCCCTCCCAGGTGCCTCATGAGCAACTGGGCACAGGGAGAGTCAGTAGCAGCTCTGCCCCATGGGTGTGACCCAAAAAAGCAAAAGGAAAAAATACGAAAAGAAAAAACAATGATAGCTGGAAGTGATCAATCTGGACAAGAACTGAGTGTGAAGGGAAATAAAGTGATACAAACAACAACCTTTCAGTACCTGTATTGCAAACCGTAATGCCCAAAAGAGAGAGAGAGAGAAAGAGAGAGAGACAGAGACAGAGAGACAGAGAGAGAGAGAGACAGAGACAGAGAGACAGAAACAGAGACAGAGAGACAGAGAGAGACATTTCTATCATGGAGGCAGGCTGGGGGAGGTGGCATGAGGGAAACTGGGGACATGGGTGGCAGGAAATGTAATCATGAACAACTTTGTAAATATGTATCTATGGTGATTCAATGAAAAAAAATTAAAATTTTAAAAAGTAAATTACTATTCCTCATTTCCTATAGTTATTAGCTAAATTCCAATCAGATTCCAGATTTCTGGGTAAATCCCATTCAAAATGAAATCTGAAAAAGTTACATTTGCATCAGGACAAATCCTATTTAAGCACTATACTTTCTGTGACCTACGGAAAAAAATATAAGCAAAACTAATGGGTAGAAAGACAGTACAGGATGCAAGGTGCTGGCTTTGTATCCTGCTGCCCTTCTTTCAACCCCTGGCCAGGTGTGGCCAGGAGTGACCCTTGTGCATGATGGGATGTTGCTCAAACTCCCCCCAAACAAGTAAAAGATGTAAATAAGTAGTGAATGACTAGGTACAGGAAACAACTTCAGTTTTTCCAAGTATTAGAATCCATGAAAACTAAAGTTTCAATTAAGTTTTAATAGAATAATATATAAAAGCAGACTAGTGTTTGAAAGCAAATGGGGTGAGGAGCACATACACTAATATGGGACTGGTGCTGAAACACTGTACGCCTGAAACGCAATCATGAATAACTATAATTTCATGGAGCCTAACTTTAAAAAAATTTAAATACGCAAACCCAAAAAAAACATATAAAATGCCAAAATGGCATTTTTAATGACTGCTTCACAATAAGTGTCATTTGAAGCCATATCTTTAAATTTATCTATGTTAGACTACATGATATAAACTAAGCACATTAAAACTATAAACTAGAAGACAGTAAATGAGAGAAACAATGAAATTCTGCATTAGCTATAACCTGCAAAACACAAATTGATGCATACGGTTAATGATTATCACTCTTTGCTGTGCATTTTCTATTACTAAGTCACACCTGGCAGTGCTCAGGGAGGCCAACAGGGCCACAGTCAGCCGTGGTCAGGGGGTCTGTGGAATACCAGGGATGGAATACAAGGACTGCGCCTCACATGGAAACTGTATCTCTAGTTCTATTGTAGATATTTTCATCATATCTTGTAATTATAAAGAGTTCTTCAGGTAACTGCTATTATTTTCACTTTACAGATAAGGATATACCTCAGAGCTATTCAAATCAATGGCAAGAGCCTATCACACAAACATGCCCAAACCATAATTAACTTCAGCCTTATGCATCTCCAGAATTTTTGTTCACTCCACTTCTGGCTTTTAGATTCAGCTTCCCTTAAATAAAATCTGTCTTTTCACTTTTCCTTGCTCTAATAAATTCCACAGATGATGAAAAAGAATTTCATCTTACCTTTAAAGGATGTTTTGAAAAGCTAAAGATTTCTTTCAACCTGGAGCTGCCTCTTCATGATGCTTTGGATGGAGCAGTCTTATGCTAAAGCTAGTAAAGCAGGCTAAAAGCGAAGACCAAATCTTGTATCCACCAACAATGGATCCAGGACATGTTTTTAAAAAGTAAATTTTCTATTCAACTATGAGAGCAAAACTGGAACTATGTCTTTTATATAAGACCTACAAGTCCATCGAGCCTTCAATATTCAGTGCTATGATGGGAAATTTATTGAAACAATAAATAGTCATTGTGTGGCCACTGTAGCACAAACTTGTGACGTGTTTAATTCCTGATGCCAGTTCTTCAGTAATTAGGAGTTTGATATTGACCAACAGTCTTCACTTTCTGAACCTCAAATGAAGGAAATAAATTTTAGCTGACTGTCAAACTCAAAAGTCCTTAGAGGATGCATGGACTCTGAGAAAAAAACAAACAAACTGGAAATCAGATATTTTTAAATACTTTCAAGTATAGTGTTTTCTGACAATACAATGCAGCTGAACTGATATTTGTATCCTAGGATTAAGATAAATTCTGTATTATTTTATCTGAAGTATTTATTTCCAGTTCAGTAATAAATAAAATGAGAATGATTTCCCTTTGAAATTTTAACCAGAAATAAGACAATACTACATTATAATATATATACAGCAGATACTAGTAAGTATATATCATTAATGTATACACTATTTTGCTATTAACTATGCTAATTAATGATTTAATACTTAGAGTATGTTGTTCCTGGTACATAGAATTTGGTTGAAATATTTGCTCCAAATTGCTAAACCAGAATCTGCAATGTAACAAGATTTCTGGGTGATTGAAAATCATATTACAGCTGGGAATCCAGGTGAAAATAGCATTTCGCCACAGTGGATCACCTGCACCATGATCACCCTGGTATTGTATTATGCAGATACCCAGCCCTCAGTCCAAGCCCTTTTACTAAAGTCTCTGTACATGAAACAGGGATCAGCAGTACTAATAAGCACCCATGTGGTCTTTATGCACAATAAAATTTGAACACATTTTATAAGTTTAGAGACCTGAGAGCTAGAGTAAACGATAAACTGTTATGGATTTTGAAACAAGATAATAAATATGGAAATGCTCTTTCTTAGTTCAAGAGAGCTTCGAGAAGTTAAAAAGAAATTATCAACAACATGCAATTAACCTAGGGTATATGCAAGAGAGGATGGCTGGCTGGATCCCTTGCATGCAATTGCCCCCTTCCCACCACACACACAGTGAACAAATAGGACTCCCAAGGGAACTATGAAAGACTTCTTTTTATTTTATAGGAAACCTAAGAGATATGGCCACTGATCAAGGTCATCCAGTGACCTGAATTTATTTCTTTTCTGCCACACCCATCAGTCATGTGCACTATTAATACAAGTTACCTCCACTTCTAGGAAACACAAAGGGCAGAATTGCAGAAGAATCCCTTTTCCTGGTTTATTAGAAAGAACCAGTTCTTGGGACATGTGAGTAGCAAGCCACAAATTTAGAAAGAAACAAACTATAGGACGTTAAATGCAACCAAAGCTGGCCTAAATTTCTCAACAGTAGGGATATAGGACAGAGGAAAAGGAGGAAATTCAACTCTGTGATTTATGGAGGAAGGGGCAGAGCTTCTTGAAACTTGTTAGGAACGCAGAATCTTAAGATCCCACTCAAGACCTCCCTGGGAAGCAGTGTGCATCTTAATTAGTCAATTATATTCAGGTGGTTTGGAGTCACACTAACGCCTAAGACGCAGAGTCGTTTCTGTGATTCTCAAAATTGGCTTATGCATCACAAGCATTTGAGAAACTTTATGAACAGTTGGTGCTCAAACTTTTGAACTGCAGAATCCCAGGCATCTGTTTCCGATGGAATTATGAAAGAAAAGTAGGAGGGTGATGGGTCACACCCAGCAGGCCTGGGGTGTTGGGACCAGTGATGCTGGAATCGAATAGGACTCTGTTGCATGCAAGACAAGTGCATTAGTCAAGGTCTCTCCAATCCTATGCTTTGAATAAAATCAAAATCTCCCTAGGGCCCAAGTGGTGAGGCAAGTTTCTTGCCTTGTATGGAAAACTTTAGTTTGATCCCCAGCACCACATCCGGTCTTCTGAGCAATGCCAGAAGTAATTCCTGAGCACCAAGCAGGAGTGTGCCCTGAGTACAGTCAGGTGTGTCTCTGTCCCAAGCATACAGTCTTTATAAATAGATAAGGTTGAAAATTTCTGCTTTCTATGTTTGGGGTTTTGAAGTTATATGAGTAGTTGTAAGACTGCCCTATTTTTTAAGTAAAAACAGATTTTATTCAGAGGTTTACAAAAAGGGAAGGAAAGAGAGAAAGAGAGAGAGAGAAACATGCTCAAACAGGAGAGAACATGGCTCCTCCAAGTTTAGAGGGAGTCGTATCTTTTTAATTTTTTAATTGTATCTGTACTCAAATGGTACTGTAAAACTGGAATACCAATACTACATATTTCTATGCAGTATTATACATATTAAAATACATGTAGTATTACATCATATACAATGAAGTTATACATATTTAACAGCTTTAATTAGGTAGTTTTGGATCCCCTGTGTCCTATGACCAGATCTATGACCAGATCTAATGCAGGTTCACTGATTTTGTGTAAGCTGTCCTTGGTCCATGCTGGTCTCTTACTGATCTGTCCTTCAGAATCCACCAGTGTCAAAACTCCTAATGTTTAGTAGAATGTTCTTTTCCATTTTGGGGGACAGGGGGATGGTGGAGGTGGTGGAGGGGGCATATTTCTTTTTCCTTTTGGCTTTCCTTTGCTCTTTGGCCATGTGCATGTGGATAATAACTGCTGCCTTCTTCCATCTGTCTGGACACAGGTGATGGAGCAAAAGAAAAGGGAAGCTTCTTCTGTACCCATTTGCTTATGTTTGCAATCTGCCCTTACTCATTTCCACTATCTTTCTGACTCGCTAGCCCTCATGTCTGTACCTCTTAGATGGAATCAGGAGTTTTAACTACTCAAAATTGAAAAATTCTCATTTAAAAATATATACATAAAATGAAAGTTGTATTTACTAGATTACCTGGCATTCTCCCTTCACCAACATCCACTCTAACAAAAGCACAGTAATTTAAGGTTCCACCAGATGGAGAGAATTCTAGGAGACAATTTTGTGAATTGCTTTTAAATACAAAGAAAGTACCATAATTAAAATATATGTGACAACTAATAAAGAGGCTTACTGTCTTCCTGCCCAAATGCATGAAAACCATCAGATGCTCATCAATTCACACAATCCTCGGGGAATAGTGGGAAAGCCTAAGAAATCTAACACACTTCTAGACTGGCTTAAGCATTTATGAGAATAAGTGGTATTTCACCTTTCCTTCCAGTTAAAGGTCATGAAATTTTAAGAGGACTGAGGATTGCAGATGTAAGGAACTTTTAGTAATAATCAAATAATCAGAATCTAAATTAAAAGGTTTTTGTTCAAATCCCAAACACATATGGTTTAACTATTTGTGAACACGTATCGACACATGACCTGCTGAAAAGCAGCTTTCAAGTATGTGCATTCTTAAATTAAATTATAGTCGTATGATAAAAGTTAATATTTTAGATTATTCTAACTGGGACTGGAGCAGCAGTATAGCTAGTAGAACACTTGCACACAGGCAACATGGGTTTAATCCGCTCTACCACAAATCATTGAGTCCATCGTGAGTGATCCTTACACAGACAACCAAGAATAAGCTCTAAGCACTGCTGGATGTTGACCGAAAACCAATGAAGAATATAAAACATATCATAAATTCTTTCAGAAAGATCTTTTATTCTGAAAAGTAGAAAAGGACCGACAAAACCCTCAAATAACTCTATAAAATTAAATGTGATGGAGGACAGCATACACAGTTTAGGAGAACAACTTGGAGGAAGAATTTAATCATGCTCAGACACAAATCATTTAAGTTATTAAAACAAAACAGGAAACAATTTTAGTAATTATGAACTGTCAAAATAATGCCTATTGTATACAAATATATGCTGTTTCCCTGTCACATGAAATATGATTCATGATTCAGCAAAGCAGTACAGTGTATCACTTTATACAAAGTTTGATACCCAGCCACTGAAATCTGCAAACCAGAAGGCATAGTGCAAGCAGATAGGAAAGCATAAAACGCAAACAGAGTAGGTGTCAGTTGTAGAAATCTGGGCTAGACAGACTGGATGTGGCTAATAATCTGAATAACCTAGATGAACAAACACAGCAGAAAAACATCTCACCATCCTAACTGGTCTTACCAGCCTATTTAAAAAATCAGTGTAAAGTATTCAATCCTCCTTCACTTTATTTAAAATATCAAAGCAGAGAAGACCTCTTCCAAAATCTAGAAGCATTCCTGCTCCCTTTTCCCTTCCATTCCCTTCTCTTAAATAACATCTTTTATACATCCAGAAACAAAAAGTTTCAGGTGGAATCAATCATTTACTGTATGAGATAACAAAATGTACAGAGTAACTATTGGTCACTGTACTATGCAATGAGGATGCAGACATTGAATAATCAGGAATTTCAGTCAATAATGATCCCTCACAAGTGAAAATGAACTCCTATGTGACATCATAAAAGAGAAGTGTTCAACTAGCAGTGCATTCTCATCCAGCTAAGAACAGAAGATTAGAAACTATTTACTAGTATACCATTTAATTTCGTTTGGTGAAAAGATGAAATATCACCTCCCTCAAGATCATTCTGACTCAATGGTTATGAAGATAATAATAGAGACATTATGAGAAAATGAAATTACTATTTTCCCAAGTATAAAGATATACATATGCTGTAACACCTAGGATACATAAATAAAGGTCAAGACACTCCAAAGAAAGGAAAAAAAAAACATAAAGAGTAAGGTTCAATATTTTCAGGATTTGCCGGTACATGGGTTAAAGTGCATGATTTGCATGTGTCTGAATGGCTCAACCCCCCAGGGCCACATGGTCTACCAAACAGCATGGCCCAGTGCAGCCCTCAGGCCTTCCAACATAGCGTTATCAGGATGATACACTGATATGTCTCACCCTATGGACAAAATTGTGAGGAGGGGCAGCCCCATTGTTCCTGAGCAATGTTTGGGCAGCCCGGCCTGCCACAAAAATTAAAGATTTTTCTAGATCATGTATTAATTCTGTTCTTATCAAGAAAAGTTAGGCATGTTCTTAGCAAAATATTATGTGCACTTCACAAAGTCAGAATGTATTTAAGAAGAAATTCCACATATATTAAAATTATGAAGTTAGAAAACCAAAACTTTATGGAACGCACACATACACACAAAAAATACAAGCACCTAGACCACCCAATACACATACACACACAATAAAGCACATAAAGTATAATGATTGCTAATAAATATGAGATCCAACTATTCTCAATATACATAAAAGGTGAGTAAATATATGATCTTTACCCTTAGTTTCACACTGTTTTAAGCATAGAGTTACTAAATCCATTACAATTTACTAAATCATGGTGATGAGTGTCTTTGATTATTCCCTAATAAGCCCTTTCAACCACTCCTGAGTTTATGCTAGCGATTCTTGGAATATGGGAGCTGGTTGCCAGAGGAACAGACTAGCTTACTCTTGGGAAGGAAATATTAGTCCCCTGCTGTGTATCTTAGGGAAAGGGAGACAGAAGACAGTCTGGAACTTATGTGCTAATTCTGGGTAGTTCAGAATTGAATTGCAAAACAGCCAATTGGTGTTCAGAAGTAAATTGATTAGTGTGGCAAAACTGCACACACACTTGATGTCAGAACTGCTGTGATAAAGAAAAAGAGTATTCTTGTAGGATATATGATAGAAATACTTAACGGTTTGCCATCTGTAAGCCCCCTCATTTCCCAAAAGTAGGGTTATAAATCATTGACTATGCTATGATTTCAATTTGATTTTTAGGAAAGAGAGAGAAGAGAGAGAAAGAGAAAGTGTCATTGGAGCCCATCCACCTTTACTATGAGATGTACATTAACATCTAAAATGTTAAAAATCTAAAATAAATAAATAAAAATGTTAACAATCTTGTTTTAAAAAGATATTTTCAACTATTCTTACTTGATTAACCTGCACAAAGTCAATTTACCATTTATTTTTTCCAATAGGCTTTTATATGCACTTTAAAAATATATATATATATTTTTAAATGGTAGAGATAGCATTAGAGACAGATAAAGCTGGCGTTTTAAATTCAGGTACAATTGAACTATGAAAATAGACTGAACAAATATTAACTTTCTTAGTAGACTAGGCAGAGTGAGTTTTTAAAACATTCATTTGAAAGGAATAACACATAGAACTGCCATTCCTCAAAATTTTCACTCAATTGTCTGTGGTCATTCAGACGAGTAGGCAATACATATTGAGCCAGTGAAATTTTAATCAACTCTCAAATGTGAAAGCTCATCTTCATGATAATATAGCATATTTAATCTCATTTAATAATAAATGGTTTAAAATACACTCTGTAATACGGGGAAGCTTTCTCATATTTCTGGTAAGCAAAATAATATATTTTAGACTTTTGGGGACTAAAACAAGAATCATTTATAATTGACTGCCTTGTCATAAGAAATTAAAAACAGTGGTTTGTTATAGCTCAAAGTTGAGTAGCGCCATTTAAAATTCTTATATGGTCAAGAGATACCACAGCAGTCAGACGTTTTAGGTATGCACCAGACCTGCATTCCGTCCCGGAAACAATGATCCTCATATCATTGCTGGGTGCAGAACTAGATGCTGCAGACTACCTGGGGCAGGCCAGCTAATTCCAAGTCCAAAGGGTCAGAAAGAGCATGACACCCTGACACACAGCCAGGCTCGGAGAGTTTGAGAACTCCCCAAACTCTCAATTTATTTTATAGCATACTGTTGGACATACATGTGTGCTCCATGATTATAATTCTGTAGCACACATTAATTAATTTTTCATCCCCACAATACAACTGAACCCAATTATGTGATTTTCTCATCTCGCAGATTCTCCTTTCTTTCTTTTAAGCATGATTTTTCCTCACAAACTAAATTCTCTTCTTAGAAATTTAGTTTGGTTGGTTTTCCTTCCTTTGTCAAAAATTTTATGTACATTATACATCTATAAAGTAAAAAAAAGTAAATTTTAGAAATACCGCTTTATATTTTTCATTTACAACTATTACATAATAGTTAAGGAAAATTGCATTTCCAGAAGGAGTACAGCAATTAAGGTACATGCCTGCATGCCAGACCCTGCTTGGGTCACAGTACTGCATGATGGCCTGACCAAGCATCTCTGAGTGAAGACAGACCACTAAATATCTGAGATTCCAGTCCCAGTTCACCTGATTTAGTAGGATTCCACACAATTTTTAATTTAAAAATGCCAACATTTTAAGAACGTTAGTTCAAACATTTTAAACAAAACTCATATTGAAACTAATTACATTAATAATTGAGTAAAAATAAAGTCAAAAGTGTTTTAACCATCAAAATAAAATGCATACAAACATAAAATAATTTTTGAAGGCTTTTTTAGAAAAAAAAAGATATCTTTGCAAACACCAAAAATGAGAGGAGGAAACAGGCATATATCAAACACATACAATTTATATTAGATTCCACTTGGGCTAATGCTGTTTTTTACAAATGTGAACTACTATAATATCATTGGAAATGATTTATCTATGCCAAATAAAAATAATTCTGAATCCAAATGCCAAGTGAAACTTGAAATAACGTTTAAATATTTTTTTTAAAAAATCTTCATGTGTCCTCCCCATCTGTTGGTGCTGTTTGGGGTTCCCAACAGTACTGGGTTCTGTTGGGTTCCCCTAGTTACACTTGGGAATCTTGCCGCCTAATTTGTATAAATAGGACATACGTTATTCAGGTCTGAGTCCTAGCAGGTACTGGAGAATCTTGGTTCTCCAGTGTTCCTAAAGATTTCTTCTTTGTGTGAATTATTTGAATGTTAAACGGTTGCTATTATAAACAAACTGGATCTCTCCTCCTCTTTCAGGACACAGGGAGAACTGTATTGGTTGGCCTGAGGATGTGATTTATGGGCCAGAGTTTAGTTGCGGGCATATATTTCATCCTTTTTCCTTCATTGTTTCTGCTAACACTCACTATAGTGGCTGTTTGGTCAAGTCTCTGTCAGAGTAAGACAATTCAGTGCAATGACATTCCTGTGCTATATGAGTGAGACACAGACTTGAAATATTGTAGACTGCCGGGACACATGTGTTTACTATCAGAAAAATCCTGACTATATAACCACTAACTCACCTAAAATCACACAGTCAACTAAAATCACAAATCTATGTGAAGGAACAGCAATCCACACTGCACTGTGGGTCAGAATTTATCCACGGATATCTGGCAAATCACACAAGGTGTACAAAATACAAACATATGCACTTTGGTTGCAATAAACAACAACAAAATATCCTAGATTGCTACACAGAATCTGTAATCCTGACACTAAGTAATAAAATTGAAAGGGATAAAGGGCAGAAGGAAGAGGCAGGGGAGAAAAGAAAACAAAAAAAATTAAAAAAGAAACAATAAAATTAAAAAAGAACATAACAAACTGAACAAAATAAAATACTCATTAGGATGGTTGGCCTATTTAATATTCAAGAACAATCAAGTCTGATCAGGAACTCACAAGAGGATGCATCCTGTGACCCTCTGCCTCAAATATATGTGGACGTTTCCTGAGCCTTATTTTTTTAGGTCCTGCCTGAGTTTTAGATCTTGCTTCTTTTCATCTCCTTCATTAACTCTGCTAGGTATTAAACTTTTTCCTGGAAAAAGCTGGGCCGATCTTTTAAAGATCTTTATATTGCTCAGGGTTATGAATTTATGGCTATAAATGTATTTTTTCTAAAGTAGTTATATTTAATACTTCAGTTTAGTATTTTAAATAATACACCTGAATGTGCAAGCTTTTGGCTTGGAGAATATCAAGCCTATAGATCAGTTGCTGAAGGTACAGATCATGGAGTCAGACAAGCTGAGGTCAGATATGTACCTGACAGGCCTTGGGAAAGTCATTGTGATATTTTGCCTCCATTTTCTCATCTGTAAATGAATGATAAAATACTGTTTATCTCACATCCATTCCCTTTGACCTTAGAACAATGCCTGAGCATAGGTAAGGAAATGTGTACATGTTAATAACATGCAGATAGGTCATTGTGACAAACTAAGAAAGGGCAGGGGAAGCAGAGTTTCTATCAACACCCTTCAATCCCATTCTATACATGCATTGTAGTCCACACTTTCATTATTCTCAACAAAATGTTGATGTTTGTGTTTTACATTCCTTTATGAAGCAGAACTGCATGTGGTAAGAACTAAACTGTGACAGCCACTTCTATTTCTATACAACAGATTTGATATAATATTTAGCTACAATACATAAAATGAAAAACTTCAGAAGATAACAAAACATTTGCCTATTACTTGTTGTTCTCAATATACTTTTTAAAATTCAACTCTCCAAAAGTCTTACCTCAGGAGCTTAACCCCTGGTGAAAATGAAAACGTGTCATTTAAATGCTTTCTTTTTTTTATACAATTACATGGTCTTATATACTTTTATATTGTAAAGCATAACATTTAAGGCATCTCTCCATCAAGAACATTCTCCCTCATAAGTCATCTCTCCCAGGTTATTCTGTCTTAACATGTTAGGCCACAAAAGTCAAGTACGTGCCGACCTTACCAACAAACAAGTTATATCACAAACTTCTATTTGAGATTCATCACTAAAATGTTACATAAGCTGTTTCTTTACCTCTCATCATTCCTCAACCGCTCTGTTTTTTTGTGTGTTTATTTTCATACTAGAGTAACTGTTAATAGATGATTCATAAGTTTATGACAGAGATCTGTGCTACTGAATCCAAATTTCTCCCAGTTATTTTTTTATTTTCATAGCAGAGATCAGGAAAGTATTCAAAAAATAATCTAGGGGAATGCTTACTTTATCTAACAGGCTTCGATGATGAAGTGAGGTGCAATCATCAGAAACATAATCAATATAGGAAATCCTTCTGAAAAAACCTGTAGAAAATTTCAAAATGTTAAATAATGCCAATGACATGGCATTACTTCAGACTCGCAGACATGGGGCAGAGCTGCTACCGGCTCTTCCTGTGTCCAGCCACTCATGAGGTGCCTGTGAGGGATGGCGAGTTCTAGCCCTGGCCCACCACCCCAGCAGAGTCTCACAACAAGCCAGATGACCCCCCTACTCCATGAGGGTCGCCATTTTCCACATACAGACTTCCCCCTCGTCAGAACTCCACCCAGCAGAGATGCCTATCACAGCCTGGCTTGTTGGCTGCAAGAGGCCGCGTGGTTCATAAATAAATGCTGTGTTTAGAGGTGACTACAAGAGTATGCCACCTGCACGGCAGAGCCTGGCAAGCTACCCGTGTTGTTTTGTATGCCAAATACCAGTAACAATTATAGACCTCATTCCCATGACCTGATGGAATGGTTTGAGGCTCCTTATGTTCCTGGAGCAAGCAGATGCCCTTGGGCTCTACTAGCATGAGACAGGACATATGGAGATGTTACTGGTGCCAGCTCGAGCAAATCAATGATGAACGGGAAACAGTGATACAGTGATACAGTGATCATTAATTCAGATAATCAAAACAGGAAGACAAGAAGCAGATTATAAACTAGGTATTCTGCATTTTAAATTTAATATTGATATATACTGTATCTATTGTGAATCACATTTATCTCCTGGGACAAACAAAGGCTCATTATCAAAGTTACTATTTTATATCTTTGACTTTCATTTCCTAAAAACTTGATCTTATTGACACTGTAAGAAAATTAGTAGTCTGAAAATCTATTCATCTTTTTTATATACTATGATTAGAACTGAAAACAGTTCCTTGCAGTAAGTACTTCAGATAGTTACAATACACAGTAATATCTCATTGCTTTATCAAATAGATTTCCATTTGTTTTCTAAAATCATGTTCAATGTCTTTAAAACTAGAAATAAGCTTCCCAGAGGGAAAAACATAGTAAATAAAGCTTTTAGAAAATAAACACCACTTTGCACAATCACCAATATAATTATTTTGTTCATTGACAATACTGTAAAACTATTAAAAAATTAAAAACTTTCTGTTCTTCATTCTAGTCAATATGAAAGTACAAAGAACCTTGAACTACAAATCAAAACTCAAATGACAAAAAGCAATATTAAAATATTTTGTTTGATTGATTACAGACTAGGAGACCTTTTTTTAGAACTAGCTACCAGCTATATTTTAAGCAATATTTTATATTTTATATAATTTATAAGCAAAAACCTCTTTTTTTAAATGCACTCACGCTTCAATTCAACATTTGACAGGGCAGCCCTATTAATTCTTCCTCCAAACTGAAAATACATTCATTTTAATGAGAGGAATCAGAAGCCCCACAGGAGTTACTGAAATAAAAGCGATTTTCCTTACAACAGAAACAGATGCTTAGAGAAGCGATTTGAAACTATATGTAGGGAAAGGATATGCAGGGTTGAATTGCTACATTACTCCCAATTCCCTTCCATTTTAAAAGTGTAAGTTGTACATTTTAACTGGTAGAGAAGAATCAGATGAAACTTTTAGTTACCTGATAAACTACTTGGGTTTTTTGGTTGTGTTTCTCCCTTTTTTTCCTTGTTAACTAATAGCCAGCATAGAGAAAAGTGTTTCATTTTTATTACATCTAGTGGCAGCGAGAACCACCTTCAGGGGTTCATAGAATTATAAGGTCACACTAAGAAGAGTCACACACACAGAGCCTTCACTAGTCACAGAACAAGTTTGTCTTACAGCCTTTGGAGATCAGTAAGCAGCCAACCTTACCTAATCTGAAGCAAACAATAAGAATAATGATGAGAACCAGAGCTAGCAGCTGTCAGGAAAGCAGGTGTTTAATAAAAAAGAAAAACAAGAATAAGATAAACCTCTAGTATTGCACATAGGTTCATAACTCAGATTATCTAATATAGCAGGCCCCAAAGTTGTCCAATGTTGCTTTGTTTTTTTGATGAGAGAAAAATTTATTTCTACAGGTTCATTGTGTATGCTTTGTATACATATTCTCCCCCATGTCTGTGTGGTTCTCTCCTGGTACCCAAATCCAGTTGTTCCTTCTCATATCAAATGCACATGGTTACTAAGGCAATACCTCAACCCTTGAGAAAAATCATCCCAGCCTAAAAGTGTGTGTGCATGTGTCTGATGGAAGAATATCCTGCCCAGGCTCAGGGCCTGTCTTTTACACCGGCGACCAGACAATAATGACTTGTAACTGCTCAAAGTAGAGGAGTCAGAGTGAATGAATACAATGAATGAATACAAATGATGACTGATTCATATTAGGAGAATTTAAGTCAATGTTTAGAGGTTTGTTCATATTTAATTTTGATGTTTTCAACTAATTTGTTTTTATTTGGGGCAACATCTGGCAGTGTTCATGAGTTATCTCTGGCTCTTTACTTCATAATCACTCCAACTGGCTTTGGGGAACCTTGGAGGTGCCAGGGATCAATCCAAGGTCAGCTGCAAGCAAAGCAAGTGTTCTACCCACTGTTTATCTCTCTTGCCTAGACTTTCTTTTCAAAATAAGAAATATAGGGGGCCGGGCGATAGCCCAGCGGGTAGGGCGTTTGCCGCTTTGCACGGCCTGTGCCGGCCTGGGTTCGATCCCGGCATCCCATATGGTCCCCGAGCACCGCCAGGAGTGATTCCTGAGTGCAGAGCCAGAAGTAACCCCTGAGCACCGCTGGTGTGACCCAAAAAGCAAAAAAAAAAAAAAAAACAAAATAAGAAATATAGCATAGGAACTTCACCCTTACTTACATGAATTATATCGTGATAAAGGTGATTTTTCTATGTATCATTTTGCTTAAAGTCAGTTTCCAAGACCTTAATGTTGTTAAATGATGACTTACTTAACTGTTCAGTTGATCACTTGAATCCCATTATTCATTGATTTGATCGAGTGGGCATCAGTAACATTTCCATTCGACCCTATCATGTGACATATGAAATTTATATATTCATTCACTCACCATCTTATTCACTACTTGCTATTGTACAATTATGAAATAAAGATAAAATAATTATGGTCTTTTACCTCAAAGAACTAACAGTGACTTAATGAATTCAGGCTAGTGAATGAACACTTAATATATATCTCAATAATGTCTATAATGATAGAAACTGCAAGATGGATAGGAAACAAGCCTATTCACATTGATACTTCAGGAAATTCTTCCCAAAGGCTTAAATGCCTTGGAGAATATGAGGGATTTTTTCTTTCTTTGTTTGTTTCCTTGTTCATTTGTCTACCCCCAAAAGAACTGTAATAAAATTTCACCATTCTGCACAAGGTGTAGAGAGAAGACAGTCTCGGGATGAAAAATTGATGAACTGAGGATTAAAATATTCATATCTTAGTTTGAGGACCTTTGCAGAAGTTGGTGTATCAGAGAACAGGATAAAAACAATCTAAAAATTAGGTAGAGAAGTTCTTTGAATTATTTGATTCCTCAGACCTTGGGAAAAATATTAAAATTTTAGGCAGGGAAATATTGGATCCAGTTTAGGTTTCAGAGAAAGTTTTCTAGCAGCTTAAGTAGGAATATGGGGAAGTTAAGGGTGATACACCAAGGATTATGTTAAGGCTACTTTACGGAGAAGCTGTGATAGTTTAACTAAAGCAGTGACGGTAACTGTTGAGTGATAGGACATACTCAGTTTTTAGGAAACTGTATCTATAAGATTTGGTTATGGATTATGTAAGGAAAAGATGGACATTGGATTTTTATTTTTCTGTAAAATACACTTAGAACACACAGGAGGAAAATCACTTTGGAAGGGAAGAGAATGACAACTGATTTAGACCTGTCTGTGGTTATTCAAAAGGACATGTTTGGTATTGGATGTTTGGAGACAATCAGAGTCAAAAGAAGCAGTCTGGGTCAGTGATTGTGTTTAAGTAGTAATGTAAGCATTGAGTTAAATGAATGAAAGAAAATATAATCAAAGAAAAGCAAAGATTTTAAAATGAAGTCAAGAGAAGCACAAACATTTGAGGGCAGTGTGTATGTGTAGTGTGTCTGGATATGGGAAAGGTTTAAAGCCAGCATCAGGTATAAAGAACATGAAGTGAGTAGCATACAGTTTTTCTTAGACACAAACTCATAAAGAGAAAGTATATGCTATACAAAAGACACATGAATGTTCACAGCAGCATTCATAAAATAGCCAAAAACTGTAAATAATGCAATGTTCAGCAACAAACAAATGGATAAGTGAAATGTGGTATTTCTATTCAATTAAATATCTAAAGAATATTAGATATTTATGTGTACCCTGGGTACACAGTTATGTGTACCTAGGTCGAGAAGTCAACATGATGAACGACCTAAAACCTGAGCGGCGCAAAGAGAGCGGTATGGAATGCCTTCAAAGGCATCGAAGAAATAGCTAAAAGGACAAAGAACCTCCGGCTCCGGGCACATCTCTTGGACTCCACCGTTCTCCCTGCATTAACATACGCCTCAGAGAGCTGGGCCCTACGAAAGCAGGATGAGAATGCTATTACAGTCTCCCAGAGAGGAATCAAAAGAACTATGCTTGGAATATCACGCCTCACTCAAGTGAGAGAAGGAATCGGAGTTCTGACCTCAGTCGCTAGTCCAGAATCAGGGACGCTGTCTCATTTGCCAAGGCATCGAAAATCAGATGGCTGGACATGTAATGCGATTTGGAGACAACCACTGGACTAGAGCCATTACCGACTGGATCCCACGGGATATCAAAAGATCACATGGCTGCCCACCTACAAGATGGTCAGACATCCATGTCAAGACCCTGAAGGAACGGTTTGAGGCTCTTCATATTCCTGAATCAACCAGATGCCATTGGGCTACATTGGCACGTGATAGAGTCCAATGGAAATGTTACTGGCGCCTGCTCGAGCAAATCGATGAATAATGGGATTCAAGTGATCAAGTGATCTAAAGAATGAAGTACTGATATTTGCTATAATGAAAATCACTCTAAAAACAGAATAATAATTGAAAGGCACTATATGCAAATTACAACTTCATTTAAATTATATGCCCAGAACAGAAGCAATCTTTGCAATAGGAAACAATTTTTTGTTGTCTACAGTTGAGGAGAAGAAGCAGTACATTGGGTGTAAAGAATAAATGGTATAGTATGTTTTAGGATAGATGAAATGTTCTTAAATTAATTTGTAGGAATGGATGTACATTTCAATACCTATACTAAGAATAACTGAATTGTACAGTTTAAATGAGTGAATTTTATGGGTGAGTGATTTGTGTCTTAATAACTTTATTTAAAATTAAAATGAATGAATTTAAAAACATACATAAGTTAAATTCAAGTACATAGGATTAAAAGTCATTAAAATATCTGAAAAATTACCTAGAAAAGTTTATCTTTATTCCCAATGCACAATACTAAAAGGAATCTAAGGAAGGAAAATATTGGGCTGGAGGAACAAAGGATTTAAAATTGTCCAAAAGGAAGAGGGATGTGATCACTCAGATGGAGGGTGATGGGATGTGTTATAACTGCAGCCCTATCACTAACAGTACTGTAAACTAAGTGCCCAAGATAAAATAACAATGAAATAGGGGCCGGAGCGATAGCCCAGCAGGTAGGGCTTTTGCCTTGCACGGGGTCAGCCTGTGCCGGCCCAGGTTCTATCCCTGGCATTGCATATGGTCCCCGAGCACCGCCAGGAGTAATTCCTGAGGGCAGAGCCAGGAGTAACCCCTGAGCATTGCCGGGTGTGACCCAAAAAGCAAATAAATAAATAA
Source organism: Cryptotis parvus (assembly GCA_021461705.1). Lineage (NCBI taxonomy): Eukaryota > Metazoa > Chordata > Mammalia > Eulipotyphla > Soricidae > Cryptotis > Cryptotis parvus. Next base: position 98,048 of record JAJIBD010002796.1, read on the forward strand.
ATAACAATGAAATATGTATTATTGCCATTGGTGGAGGGAACTGGAGGCTGGTAATTGGATTGAATGTTGTAACATTTTATTCCCTAAAACTCTTCTATGAATAAGTTTCTAAATCACAGTGCCTTAATACAAATTTTTTTTTAGCCATCTAGTTCCCATGTCTGGTGAAAGCATATTCAGAGGGCAGGCCGAAAAACTACATAAAGAAGCAGAAAAATAAACAAGTAACATTTCTGATAATTTAGAGTACTTGAAGCATAAATATAAAATATTTCAGGTAATAGTCTATCTCTACACTTATGATGAGAATGTACACTAGGAGACTTAATCGATTATGCTCTTCTTGCTTCCTACTTCCTCCACTGCTATACAAATCACTAAAAGAGAGACATAGGGAAGACAAGCATTGATTCCCAATCAAATAGGCCTACTTTAGAAAATTACTGCCCAAAAAATTATAAAGCACTTAACAGAGAAGCCACTCCAAAACAATTTTCTCTCCCTTTTTAGCCAGCAAGATCACATTGTTTGCTCTGTTGACTTGCTTTCCCCCAAAGAACCTCGTTCGTTGCATTTTAACAATTTCACTCATAGATCACCTCTCAGTCTACCTGCCTCCTTTCCCTTTCTCTAAATATTCTATTCTTCTCTATTCACTCTAGGAGCCAGTTAAACAATGACTGCTCCCTCACAGTTGGCCCCACAAATATTTCTTTTTCCATTAAGCCCCTACAGGCAAACAGTCACACATGGCATTCTCTAAATTGTGTGTGTATTTTTATCTTCTTAACCAAGATAAAGTACCTCAACAAAAGACAACATGTATCTGTAAATTCTCTTACAGGATGCTAGGAAGTGACAAATTATCCTTAAGGACATAATCATACAATCACTTAATCACTTGACATCCCGTTATTCATCGATTTCCTCAAGCGGGCACCAGTAATTTATTTTTCCATGCAATAAAATTAAATAATGTTTAAATAATTATTAATGTATGCTAAAATAATTTATAGATGTGTCAAATGAAATCCCATTCAGCTCATAATAAAAAGTTGCTGTATTCTTACTCCATGCAAAGAAGTTATTAAATTTCTGTAATTATAGTATCTAATTTTATTCTCTCTCTTTAGAGTTCTATAATGTGGTCAACTGTTATCATCATATTACAGAAAAAAATAATGGTGTATGTAAGTAATTCATGAAAGTTCAGACACATTTTGCTACATTAAGGTCAACAAATTCATAAAAGTAGTTGTTCTATTAACTAAAGCATCCTAATGAAATACTGGGGAATATAATGGCTCAGAATCAGGAAGTCCTGTGTTTAACTCTCATTCGTTTACTTAAACACACTATGAGGTAAATAATACAGTTGGCAGGAAAATTTAATATTATCAAAAGCTTCCAACAAAAATGTGAAATTATATTATCTCATTACTAATCTCCTTGGATTATAAATGCTACCAGAATTGGACCCAATTATGCTATCTTGTGTTTATTAAATGCCAAGTTGTGAATTCTACCAGTCACAGAATATATCATTGCATATTTGTTCCTAAATAAGTACATTTACATTTACTTAACTTTCAATTTACATTTAATCAACTTTCAATTTCCTCAGCAAGTAACTTCAAAATGGAAAGTTGAGAATGACAAGAAAAAGGGAAATATGTAAAATATTTTTGTGAGTTGCATACAGGTGTTATCATGGCTCTGTCAATACACGCAATATAGTGATGAAAGTCAGAGAAGAAAAGAGACATCTAGAAAAACTATATACCATATTAACTGGCACTTCATCAACATTGAAGAAATATACTTCACAACCTATATTTTATATTCATTTGTTTCTTTTGTTAAAAAAAACATGAATTGACACCCAATTCTGTAGAAAGTATGAATATGATTATCTTCTCAAAATAGAGTTCGGATTGTAAGCCAATAGAGTGAAATGTGTTACGTAACTACTATAGTTGAATCTGAACAACATGCCCTGATGTTACGTAGCCAAAAGTCTTTGCATCTCCTAGATAGGATGCCAAATTGCATTCTTAAGTCTGAATCAAAGATGACAAGAAAAAAAATTTTATGTTCACATGTTTTCATTGTTATCGTTAGAGCAAAATCAATCCTGATAATACATTACATCATTTAAAGAGATTTTTATTCTATGGGTTCAACAAACATTTGCTGATTTTCCATCTCATGCATTATTTAATATCCTCCAAAGATACATACCAAGGTTATATAAGCATAGAAGGATAGTTTTAATACATAATTCACTCATACAATTATAAACGCTGAGAAATTCCACCATTTTAAATCAAAAGAAACCCCAGAGATGATGGCTATAATTCCAGTATAAATGTGAAGGTGTGTTAACAGGTCTGTCCAAAGGCAGAAAGACAACAATATTATAGTTCAAGTAATCACACAGGAAAAAAAAGAGATAATTACTCCTTATTACAACATTTTTTGTTCTCTTGTGCTCTGTGTACTCACATCTACTAGTAAGAGTCCTGGAATTCAAATGCCACTTTTATTCACAAACACCCTCATGAACACACCCAGAAATAATATTTAATAGGGATACCACTAGAAGAATTTAACAAATCAAATTAATATCACTTAAAGTATAAATGGAATATATGATTATACAAAATCAGAATTAACTTTGCTCTAGACTTTACAATGTTGTTGAAAAATCAAACAACATGGTGACTATATAATTTATCATAAAATGTATATATGTATAAAATTGTGTAATTGTTTTATTCAAAATTTGATAAGAGGTGGTGCAATCCTAAAAATATAAATATATAATTACATGAATCTTTGAAAACGTTACTTCTCCACTACTCTAGGTTTAGCAGGTGCTATAACTTTTCTGTCTTCCTTAGTTACCAGAACACCTTATTCAAGTAATTTAAGTATCTTATCCAGTGCAATAATCAAAACTTCAAACTTTTTTCTCTGAAAAATAATTCTCAATTAAGGGAAAGGTGTGAAAGTGGAGGAGAATTTTTGCGCAGGTAATATATGGCAATTTCTGAAGATGTTAAAAAGCATTAGAACAGATGCTTCTGTCATCAAATATATATATCCCAGGGCTGACAACCAAGAATTCTACACAGTAAAACACAGCTGCAATATCAAAAATTATTGATCTACGGAGACAGAAGCACTATACAGTGGTCAGGGTGTTTTCCCTGCATATGACTAGCCCAAGTTCAATCCCTGGCATCCAAGATGGTCCTCTTAGTATTACTAGATGTGATTCCTGAGTGCAGAGCCAGGAGTATGGCCTGAGCACAGCCAGGTATCACCACCATCAAAAAGAAAAACATTGATCTGAAAATCATTTTGTACTAAGTTAGAGAAACCTTGGCTTATGATGCTTCAACTACTTGTTCTTCCTGGAGCAAGCAGATGCCCTTGGGCTCTATTAGCATGAGACAGGACATATGGAGATGTTACTGGGGCCCGCTTGAGCAAATCGATGATGAACAGGAAGACAGTGAGACAGTGACAGAAGAATGAATCTGCAAAATCGTAGGGATATATATATCTGTTTCCTTCTCTCTTCAGTTCAGAAGTAAGCTGAAGGAACAGCAGAAGTTTCTGATATCCATATTTGGAACCAGGGGAAAGACATTAGAAATTATACATTCTTATATGCGCTAAAAATTATACATTCTTATATGTGCAGAGCCTGACAAGCTACCCATGGTGTATTCGGTATGCCAAAAAAGTAACAATAATGGACCTCATTCCCAATGAATGGAAATGTTACTGGTGCCGGCTTGAGCAAATCCATGATCAAAGGGAAAACAAGTGATACAAGTGATATATGTGCTAAGAGTCATGATCTCAAATGGTTCTTCTTGCAGTTTGATGGACACAAATTGCTGCAAATTTTTGTGTGAATTTTCTTTAGACAATGTGAACATAGCCATAAGAATTCCTCAAGAAAATATTGATAAATTCAATAAAATGCATATTCTGGGAGAAAGCAGTTAAAGCTCTTGGAAGTGAATCTTGTGAACAGAAGTAGATTTATAAAAATGAGTAAAAAATATTACTAAAATATATAAACATTAAGTTCATAGATATATAGTTTTTTTTAAATATTTTATTACACCGCCATGTGATATACAATTACAAAGATGTTCATGTTTGGGTTTCTGTCATACAGTGTTCCAGCACCCATCCCTCCACCAGTGCCCATTTCCCACCACCAATGTCCCCACTTCCCTCCCCCCCCCTAGCCTGCCTCTATGGCAAGTTCTTTATCTCTTCTCTCTCTCTCTTTCTCTCTTCTCTTACACATTGTGGATTGCAATACATACATTTAGAGATTATCATGTATATCTTTTTCCTATATTCAATGCTCAGTTCTAGGCTGGTATTATCACTTTTGACAAATATTAGCACACTGTTCCCTTCTCTGTCTTACCTAACCACTGATTCCCACATGTTTGTGGTAGATTTCACCTTTTTTTTTAATTGAAAGATGCTCATGTAGAGCTTTGGTTCTACAGTGTTCCAACACGCACCCTCCGCCCAAACTCATCTCCCATCACCAATGTCCCCACCTCCTTCCCCTCCCTCACCTCAACCACTTGGCGGGTTCTGTATGTAATTTCTTTCCTCTTTATATCTCCTTCCCAACAAACTTTCCTGCTCTTCGTGGAATGCAGTGCATTAAAAGACATTACTGTTTCACTATTTTAGTGGACCGCGGCCGCTTGCGGCCTGGGCTCGAACTGGCTGTGCTCTGTTGATCTGGTCGTGAGGCAGTTTCCCAGTGTCCGGACAGCAAAAATGGTGGCTAGTGTGATGGGCGAGTCTCATCCGGCTGCTTCCGAGACCCCCAGAGACGACGGGCCCACTCCCAAAACCCATCTGCCCTCCTCGGGGTTCCATGGTCAGCTAGGCCCGGCACGAGCCGGCGCCAGCCTCCCCAGCCGTCCGTGAGGCCCTGGCTGCTGGCCCGCATGCAGCTCCTGGGCAGGGCCACCAGGCTCGACAAGATGGAGCGGGGAAGGGACGACCACGCCTCCATCTGACGACTTCCCAGTGATTCCCGCCTCTTGGAGCCGCCTACCTGGGCTCGAACTGGCTTTGCTCTGTTGATCTGGTTGTGAGGCAGTTTCCCAGCATCCGGACAGCAAAAATGGTGGCTAGTGTGATGGGCGAGTCTCATCCGGCTGCTTCTGGGACCCCCCAGAGGCGCCGGGCCCACTCCCAAAACCCATCTGCCCTCCCTCGGAGTTCCATGGTCAACTCATAGATATATAGTTTTAAGACTGATTCGGGGGCCAGAGCGATAGCCCAGCAGGTAGGGCGTTCGTCTTGCACGCGGCCAGCCCATGCCCGTGAGGGTTTGATCTCCAGCATCCCATATGGTCCCCAAGCACCATCAGGAGTAATTCCTGAGTGCAGAGCCAGGAGTAACCCCTGAGCATTGCCGGGTGTGACCCAAAAAAGCAAAAAAAAAAAAAAAAAAAAGACTGATTCGAAAGGACAGAGAAACAGGTGATACAGGATGCAGGACTGAGGACGGTTCTTACATGGGAGAGTTTGGGAAAGATATTTAAGTACATTTAAATGTAAATCAACAGCAGAAGAAGGCTGAGATACACAGAGAGAAAGGGTTGGATGCAGAGAGCAAGAATTTTGATAATGTATGGTGCTAGCACAAATTGAAATAGGAATAGATCATATCCACTCACGTGTGTGTCGTGCCCTAGATTACTAAGTTCCATCACTTTCGTGATTTGCCTTGAACACTTTTCCTGTCACATCTAACACCTTTGAGTTAGGTTGTTCTGGACTTAAATCAATGAGACAGCCGCCTACAAGATGATCTGAGAAGAAAATGGTTGAAATTTATGTCAGTAACTTTGCACTTGAAGTACTCTATTAATATGTAAATAAGTTAATAGCTACATATGAAAAGTTGTTAATATATTTACAATGGCTCCTGTACCAATGTCATGTTAAGAGCAGGGCCAAGGCTTTAATAACAGAAAGTATGCAAATAGGAAGAGGCAAATAGTGTGATAGGATAAGATGTCATCAAATAAAAAAAACTATGATCAGGAAAATAAAACAGTGAGTTGATGTCAAGAAAGAAAAGACACCAAAGTTTCACCCTGGAGCATTTCCACCTCAGATTTTCTTCACAATATACATGGTGCTGCAGGGAGATTGAGAAGCAAAACTCTGGAGATCTACCAGGTTCTTGGTGTAAAACTGGGCTCATAGTCCTTGATAGAAAAGATAGACTCAAGTGGTAGCTAGCTTCTTTTAGAAATTATCAGGACAAAAACCGGAGTGAAGGTCCAGCGGGTAGGGCGTTTGCCTTGCATGCAGCCGTCCCATGTGGGCCTGGGTTCGATCCCGGCATCCCATATGGTCCCCTGAGCACCGCCAGGAGTAATTCCTGAGTGCAGAGCCAGGAGTAACCCCTGAGCATTGCCAGCTGTGAGCCAAAAAGCAAAAAATAAATAAATAAATTATCAGGACATCCCATAAAAAATCAAAGCATCTGATTGTCTTAAATGAGATCATCGAGTCCCTGGTCTCTAACTGGGACGCAGACACACCACTGTAAAATGTTGATATCAAATACTGCTACTATGATTTATTCCCAAACTCCTGCCATCCTAATCCTATAAGACACCTCTCCTCTCCTGTTGGAATCCTGTGTCTTAGCTGCCTACATGTGTCATGGGCACGGGCTCCACTGATAGAGATTCCCAAGCCAACTCATTTCAGATATTCTAAATATAGTGGAAAAGGCCACCACCAATTAGCTTGGACTACTATAATAATGATAATAATAATAATTATAATAATAATAATGCCATGCATTAGGTAGATTAGAAAACAAAAACTTATTTTCATATAGTTTTATATAAGATCAAGGTGCTGACAAATTTGATCCAAGGAGAGAATATTCTTTTTTTAATATTTTTATTTTATTTTATTTTTATTTTGGGTCACACCCAGTGATGCTCAGGGGTTACTCCTGGCTCTGCACTCAGGAATTACTCCTGGTGGTGCTTGGGGACCATATGGGATGCCGGGGATCAAACCCAGGCCGACATGGGCCGGCCGTGTACAAGGCAAACGCCCTACCCACTGGACTATCGCTCCGGCCTGAGAGAATATTCTTTTTATCATACAGAAGATCCCTTATAATTTTCACAATGAATTTTCCTGCAGAATGTGGAAGGGAACTTTCTCTCTTCCTCCTCTTATGAGGATATCCAACCTAAAAGATTAGGAGCCCATTATTCTGACCTTCTTTAATGCTAATGACCTCCTAAAAGATCCATCTCCAATCCAGTTACATGGTAGCCAGGGATGGAGTAGGGGAATTACAATTTAAACACATGAATGGAAGAATTATTAGGGCTGGAACACAATTTACTTCAGAGCACCAAGGAATCTGCACTTTAAGTTAGCCTCTTAGATTAATTTACGTTAGGCAGTGCAAGAATCTGGTTTTGAGAACATGTTCTTTCTAAGAGGAGAGGAAAACTAAATTGTAATTGAAATGAATTTAAACTACATGTTACAACACTATATACACAACTGCATCTGCCTGTCAATGCTGGCCAAGATACTGCATATCACTTAGCTCCAGAGACATGAGGAAAACAAAGCCTTGAATGCTAAATCAGTCACGTACACTTTCCATCTGTAGAATATTTAGAAAACTTTTTTAAGGGCGCTGTTATATGGAAACATCATTAAAATATGCTAAGTAAAACAAATATATTTCAAAAAATATTACTAAAAGTTATGGTAATAGAATCCATTTTAATAAACGCAAATGGCTAAAGTTGAGCACAATTATCTTAAAGAACTTCATATAGAATATCACATACATCTTCTCAATCTTGAAGGGAAAAACATTGCCTTTACAATGAGGCATCCAACACAAATGGCACAAACCTTTACAGACAGGCTAAAGCTGCTGACATTTCCATCCCACTACACATAACTGTATGCCCCTCGAGGTGTTGCAGGTGTGGCTGTGGTGCCTGTCTGCATTGGCAGGTGCCAGACAGGAGACAGGCTTGTCTATACCCCAGGGCTCACCCTGTGGGCCCTGGATGGTTGATGATCTGACATAGGAAAAGACAGGGATGAACCCAGAGCCACGGCTGAGCCTGGCAAGCTACCCGTGGTGTATTTGATATGCCAAAAACAGTAACAATAATGGACCTCATTCACAACGAATGGGAACGTTACTGGCTCCTGCTCAAAGAAATCAATGAACAAAACGAAGACAAGTGAGAAGTGATACATAACTGTGAACCTTAAATATCCTGCCTGGTGTTCTTGAATACTAACATAAAGCTTTGTGCCATCTAAATTACAATATCATATTTACCTTCTTCTCTCAGACTATATTACCTGCGAATAATTAAATATATGAAATGATCCTCTGTTTTGTTTAGTTTGGCTTGGGGACCACACTCAGACATGCTCAGTACTTGCTTCTGCTCAGCTTAGGTGAGAAGCTGATACCTCCTGGATGAGTTCAGAGGACGAGTTAGGTGCAAGAATTTGACCCACAATTATTCTCATGAAATGAAAGTGCCCTAATTCCTGTATTATCAAGCCCATCATCTATTGATTATTTTGTTGTTATTTTAATAAAAGACTGAATGTAAATGGCATCTTGGTAGACTTTAGAACTAAGGAGCATTGATGCAGATTAGAATGTTTTTCAAACTGAGCAGTCATCTATTGGACTTGATGAGTAATAAAAACAAATATTTATGAGGGCAGAGAGAGCAAAGTGGGTAAGGTGCTTGCTTGCACATGCGGTACCTGGGTTTGATTCCAGGCACCACTTACGCTCCCCTATGCCCTGTCAGAAGTGATTCCTAAATGCAGGGCAAGGAGTAAGCCCTGAGCACTACCAAGTGCTCACACACACACACACACACACACACACACACACACACACACACACACACACACACACTTGGTTTGCATTTGCAACTTGCAGTCTAAAATAACCTCAAGAATAAGTATATTTCTATGCAAAGAAACTGCATGTTTATATATTATTCTGAAATATCCATTTAATTTAAACTGAGTGAAACAGTGTTTTGGATCTTCCACTAAGGAGATTCCCTGGGGGAGGAAGAATCTTTCTAAATTTGAGATTTGAGAAAAAAAAGGAATTGTTCAACTAATAAAAGCTGGAGCCTGTATACATAAAATTACTATTAGGCACCAGAGAGCTTGCTTCTTAAAATGTAATAACCAAACAACCTTTTCAAAATTACCATTGATGCTTCTGAAAAATAGATTCTAAACTTAACACCCATTTTTTTTCTGTTTCATTTTGTTTTGTTTGTGGGTGTGAAGGGCAAAATCACAGTGTTCAGGAATCACTTCTGTGGTGTTTGGGAAACTGACTAAAAGGTGCTAGGAGTGAAATCTCATCGACTGCATGCAAGGTAAGTGTCTTAAGCAGTGCGTTATCTCTCTGGCCCCTGGACCTATACGCCTTGACTGAATTTTATAATTTCTGCATAGGGGCCAGAAGTAAGCATTGCTAAGAAGTCTCCAAATTTACTTGAATGAACACAAGCTTTTCTCAAATGAAGGTGGAAAGTAGGAGGGGTGTCGGGCGCTCCGCCGGGTCCCCCGACAGTGCCAGGAAGCAAGTTCCCTTCTACCTCCGAAGCCGGGCGAGGAATGGATGAACACTCAGGAACCGATGCGGTTTTAAAAGGCTTTACTTATCACAGGTTCAGGCATACAAATCAGCAAAAGGAAAAACCCGATGCTTAGGATTCCAGGCTAGAACCCCAGCCACGTGTAGGCCAAGATGGCGACCACCACGTGTAAAAACTTCCAAGGGGAATAAACGCTCACAAGGCGAGATCCCACGGGGGAAGAAGAAGGCCAAAAGCCAAAAGGCCAAAGCCAAATGCCACAAGCCGCCAGGAGCCAAAAGCTGAAGGCTGTGGAACCAAAAGGCAAAAGGTGAAGGGGCCTCAAGTCAGCCCCTTATATACACCAATAACCCAATCGGGAGGTTGTCATGCCAACAAAGAACCCTAAACAGAGTGTAGTGCCACACCCTATTGTAGGTATAAACAAAGGTTACACCAAGGACTAATCCCGAGATTATCTCTTATGTAAAACACTGGAGAGAGAGGGGCTGATATAAAGTAATACATCTTAACTTCATGAGCTTCATGTAATCTAGATGGTACCCACAAGGTCCTTCTTATTATTATCTGCACCAGGGTGATTCTGAGTATCTTGTTCTCATGTACTGAAAGGGTCATACTCGCCTGCTTAGAGCAAACTAGTATGATCCTTCCTATAGTCTTCCTTTAGTCTCAGCGTAGCCAGGGTGGTAGTCTCCTGGTAAATTCTAACTGTCCCACGTTGGGTGCAGTGGGTATAAAGAGGAGCTGTGCCCAATCTAGAAAACATAGAAGTCTTATTAGATGTATAAGTCAGAAGTTATTCAATCAAGGTGACTTCTGTAACTGCCACACCCTCTAGCAGTGTTTACATAGAAGAGAGATCTCATTAGAATGAATATTGGCTTAAATAAGATTAAGCTGGGAGTGAGCAAAACAACAAAACTCCCAGATTAGCTAAACATGTCCTCCAACAGAGGGGTATACATTACCATCTTTCTCCATCATGTTACCCAGAATTCTCCAGCATAGGAAAGCCCAAGAGCTGTCAATTAGGTGCATGATATCCAACAGAGGGAAACATCATTAGAATGCATTTTAACTTTTCACCTGGCCTTATTCAGCTTTTTTCCACTATAAGTATAATAAGTTCCCTTTTTATTTTAAAAGTGCAACGTGGGGAAATGCAGGCAAGAATTGCCTATGGTTCATTAAACAACAGAAATCTTTTACTCTTGCCAGGTGTTTTAAGACATTCTCCTCCCTACTCCATCCCCCGTCCCCCAACCCACACAGTAATGTGAACTCATATGGCACAGTTGCCCACAGTTTAAGAAGTTGGGCAATAACATACCACTTACATCCTAAATCTCCTTTTCACCAGCCCTTGATATTTCTCAGGCACAGTGGTCTTTAAAGCCTAATTTCTTAAACAGTGGGTCATGTAACTGAATGTAGCAATCACCAAGAAATTGGCATCAGTAAGCTTTCTGGCACAGGAGCCAAAAGTGATTACAAATCAACTTTATAATGAATCTAGGGTATTCTGGCAGAAACCTGTGTTTCCTTGTTGGGCTGGAAAGAAGTTAGAGAGGCAAAGTTCAAGAAATCCTTTTGCAAACACCAAGTCACTATCCAGACCTGATTTGCTCACTACTCAGTCCTCCAAATGGGTTAATAGGCAACCTAAAAGATTGTTCTGGAAGAACAAGATTGTCTCTTTTTCTATAATTTACATGAAAAATGCAGCACAATTCTATCACTTTTTGATGTTTTTATATAGCTAAATTCATACTCTGGTTTCTCTTCAGATCGCATAAATCGTCACCTTTTTACCTTATATGGCTAAGTTGCTTTCCAGCATTCAATACCCAGTGACATCATAAAGTTCCTACCAACAAACATCCTATTTTCTTCATTCAACTTGGACATTATCTTCCTTTTTTTGTCTCTGAAATGAGTGTGCAACAAGCAAATGGCAGCTGTCACTGGCACTTGTGAACTGAATTATCAGTGCGCCCCAATCCTTAGAGCTGTCCTTATCCTTAACACTTAATTTCCAAAGGAATCCTGAAAACCCCTTGAGTTTTCCAGTTAGGAATTTTCTGTTCCACAAAAAATAATGCATCACTTTACTCTGCTATCAGCCAACTGGGAGAGTGCAGCCATTATGGAATGGTTTTTAAGGTGAATGAACCAGTACCCAAACGATGGGGCACTCAAAACCGTTTAAAGAGTTCTCTCAGTGTGTGCGTGTATGTGGGTCTGTGTAAATGTGAATTGGTAACACGCTTATTTTTTTCTGTTGTTTTCTTGATATATTTTTTCTTCCTCAGTGATACCTAAAATAACAGCATGTGTTTGTGTGATTTGTCGTCTCAAAAAAGGGGATCTGATAGTGTAGGAATTAAGGCACTTATCGTGCGTCTGGCTTGCCTTGATTCAATACCTAGTATCACATATGGTCCCCTAAGGACCACCAGGACTGAATTTTGACCTAAAATAACCCCTGAACACCTCAAGATGTGGCCCAAGCCCTGGCTCCATTAAAAGTAAAAAGAAGAAACTGGAAATATTGAGAATGGGTTGGCTGCTGTTAGAGTTATATGTCCCAGAGTTACAACACACACACACACACACATACAAGCATACACACAAGTAAATAGAAAAAAAACTGTCAATTATGAAAATTGGGATGCTTTTTACATAAAATAATGTCGTGTAGTTTATGCCAAGGTTCTTGGTTATTCTGAAAACTATCATACAAAAGTATCCCATTTTGAAAGCCGCAAGCCATAAGTTTTTCTTTATTTCATTTGTCTTCCCAGCAGACCTGTGGGCCCACAGACTGAACTGTCTCTTTCAAACTCATAATAGTGGGCCTTACACAGAATTTGCTACACTGTATTATAGATAATTTACCTTTCTGTCATCTCCTCGAGATTCTAAACTACTAGAAAATAGAGTTTCTATTACTCATGTTCCATCTTCTCAATATCTAGTACGGCACCTATTTGTATAACATTTTCTGCTGAATATAGTCAACAGATCATTACAGCTAATGCTCACTTAAAAAGAATTTTGGTGTTAGAAGCAGTATTAAATATTGTTTAGCAAGAAATCTTGTGGAACAGGTCAGAAGAGTCTAGAGATTTGAAAGCTTGCTTGATTTCATGGCTAACACGTGACAAAACTAAACAAGGCCAAACGGAATCTACTAAATATTATTTGACTCTTTCACTGTAAAGCACTGAGTTAGAGTGACTGTTAGGGTTACAGTTGGGATTAAAATTAATTTTGCTTGTTTTTGTTTTATTTTGTGCCCAAGCTCTGGCTGGTTTCAGGGCTTATTCCTGGCTCGGGACTCAGGGATCGCCCCTGGTGTGCTAACTAAACTAACCCATGGCGTTTGTCATTGAGCTCCTGTCTGTCACCGGTGCAAGGCAAGTACAGCTTATCAGCATTCTCTCTCTCTCTCTCTCTCTCTCTCTCTCTCTCTCTCTCTCTCTCTCTCTCTCTCTCTCTCTCTCTCTCTCTCTCTCTCTCTCTCTCTGTGAGGTTGTGTGTGTGTCTGCTCAGGATTAAGATTAGAGTAAGGGTCATTTCATTTGCAATTAAATATAAATGAGTATGGTATATAAATATATGTATTAGTCCCTCATCCTGCAAAAATATTTTACCAGGGTTTAAAAAAAATATTCATTAAAAACATCAGATGCAAAAAAGAAGTGAGGTTAAGTCCTCATAGAGTATTTGTTAATTTTGTATTTTTTTAATCTTTACGTGTATAGTTTGCGGTCACATCTGGCAGTGCTAAGGTGTATCATATCCCTAGTTTGCCACAAATGCGTCATTCATGACCATGCTCAGAGGACCATACAATGCCAGGCATCAAACTTATCACACAGGCAATAATCCTTTGAGTTGCTTCCCGATGTACAGGTTTTATATCTTTACCTTGTTATTATAACATAAACTATAGAGTTTTTAACGTGTAGTACAATCAAAAAAGATATAAAAAGCGAGGAAGAGATTATATTTTATCTTATTATCATACATTTCTTAGGAATAAGGTTTCAGTTAATAAATACGGCATTTTAGTCAAATGAAAATTCACAAAGAATTAGACAATAAGATTCAGGTCACATTCCTTGCTATAATTTCTTGACAGTTTTCTAATGGTATAGGCGGCAGGAAAGCTGACACTATGTGCTAGAGTTTGCAGTAAATGTTTATAGTGCTTCTGCATAAACATATAAATATTTTGTTAGTATTTTATTTTTATTGTGAATGGTAAAAATAAGAGTAGTGACTGTGATAATATCTAATCACTTTACAATATAGAAAAAATAAAGAACTTCACTATAGACAAGAACACTTCTTCCCTAAGGTTTTATAGAGCAGCAAATTAAAAATAAAACTGCTGACAGGTATTCTATAACTGGCTGCTCCTCACATAGTACATAGTAGGAAACCTTCTAAATGTAAATCTACTGTCTCTGCAACATATTCACCTGTTTTCTCCTTAAGGCACTAGTCAAATTTATTTGACAGCAAGGCTTTATTTAGGAAAGAGGAAGAGAGGAAGGCAAGAGATTATGGCACTATCATTAAGTCCTACCCTTCTCCAAAACTGCATAAGACACTGATTTCTTTGCAAAAATATAATGCATAAAAACCTATTAAGATCCTTCATTTCTACTTTATTGCTGGTAATTGATCACACTGCCCAGAGGAAATCAGTCCATTTGTTTTCCATGAGTCAGACTGAACAGAGGTTACCACTCACTTCTCTCCTCTATAATGAACTAATTATAAAAAACAATAGGCACTTAATGAACAGCATGTCCAAGGAAACATGTTTGTCCTCATTCTTTTGAACTTTCAAGCTGTTCAGAGATATGGGGCTCAAATAATTTTCTCTGCTAATCCTTGTTAAACAAAACGTGGTTTTACCGTTATCTTTGATTTTTCCTCCAAAGATTGATCACAACACTTTTTGATCTCATCTTCTCCAATACAAGAGCCCAAACAAAGCATTAAAAGAAGTGTCTAATTCCTCCAAGTTTTAATGGAAACTCACTCTAATTGGTGTGTATGTACTGCAAAAGAGAACACCAGCACAGGTATAAACTGACAGGCTGTCTGATTCCAATGTGACTCTTAAAGTCCCAACGTTCAGTCAGCTTCCAGAATGTCCTCTGGCAATGCTCATTAGCAAAACACTGCTGATACTTTTTAAAGGTAATTGGTTAGTGGCAGGATGAGAGGGAAACGGCACATCCATTTTGTCCCTAGATTTGTAAGACCAAAAAGCAGTAAAATCCTACATAACTCAATACTAAAATGAGCCTCATTCAAAAGAGAAAATACAGCACAAACTTTTCATAGAAAAAGTTTGGCAATCTGATTCTTACCCCTTCACTGAAGTTTCAGATCTCATTTCCTGCCTTAAGCCATATCAAAGATAAGAACCAACACATATTGACACTGTTCAAGGTACTGACTACAGATATTAACCCATTGTCAACGTTGACCTTTTCTGACAGATTTTAATATACTGACTTCTTACAGACTTTATACAGTCTTAATATACTATCTATTACCCTATCCCACAAGGTTGTGATTCATTTAGTTACGGCCACTTTAAAATGAATCCAGTATATATTGCAATATGTTCAGAAGTGGCGTATGGCACCAGGGAATGTATAATTATTCCCTTCCAGCTATTCAGTTTTGCTGACAGTAGATAATAATTGTGTAGACCTACGCCCTACATAGCCCTAGAGGGCCTTTCAAAGCAACAAATTCTTCTTAAAAAAATAATGAAATATTTTTTCTGGAAACGGCAGAAACCACAACCAAGTACAGACTACTTAAAATACAATTTGAGTTTTGTCAGGAGGAACATGGAATGGAAGGGGTGAAAAAAATGTAAAATATTTTTATATATAAATGAGATTAAAGGACATATTTATATAGAATCAATAAATCTATAAGTAAAAGGATAATTTTGCATATGAATTAAAAAACCTCTTAATTTCCAGGTTAATTTATATAAATTATATTTCCTATCACATGAATGAATTAAATATAATACAGTTCCAGGCAGAGTGCTGAAATATGATAGACTTTTAGTTTGTCTCTCTTGCTTCCCCTCTCACACTGCAATTACCAAGTTATAATAGTCCACCAAAATGTCAAGAAACAATCTAGAAACCTATACCACAAGTCCATGGAGGAAATCAGTGCGCTCATCACTCACAACTGTGACTTCTCATTCTGACTTTCTGACTGTCCTTGCTGCAAGCTTTGATAAACACTAACTCTTTGCCCAGTTTTGAATTTTGGAAATAAGGTTCTGGGGTGGAAGGTGGGAATAAGGGTTCCCAGGTATTCAAAATCATAGCCAGGGAATAAAAGCAAAAGGGAACAGGTTTCTTACACATCTAAAATGAGAGTAAAACAATTTGCATGAGATCTGATTACCTGAAGGCAACATTAACTAGATTTGAAAATAAAGAACAGGTCTTTAGCACATTTATATTCACACTTAGAAACATCCATACATGGGACAGACCACCTTCCAGTATGTGATCAAGAGGCAAAGGATTTCTAAAGTGAGGTTTTGCCTTTTTGATAGACATTTGTAGGTTGAGTAATGCAAAATAAGGAAGCGAAAGTGATATGGACCTGCCATGACAAAACCAAACCAAAATTATGCAAAAGTGAAAAGATTCCTTAAGTGCAAGAGTCTACTGCAAACGAGAATATGAAACGCAATAACAGGAGAAAAGAAATTTCAAAGACAACAAAAAATGACAGATAATTTCTAAAGATTTTGTCCTGAGACTTCATAGACTGCACTAGGGACAATTAAATAATGCATAATTATATCCAAACACTTTAATAAAATATGGATATATTATGATTTGAGAATAAAGTCAGAGGGACCAAATGCTCAAATTGCAGAACTCAAGACTGAAAAAATTAGATCAAAACTATAACAACCACTTGAAAAATGTGCCCATCAAGGAGGCAGGCTTGGGATGGTGGGAGATTGGGGACATTGGTAGAGGGAAGTTGGCAGTGGTGTTGTGAATGGTATTGGAACATTGTATGCCTGAAACATAAAAATGAATAACATGTTGATATTTTTATTAAATTTTAAAAAAGAGAAAAGCATTATACTGTAATCAAATATACATATATACGAAATTCTGATAGTCTCTTCTGAAGCTCATGAGCATTGATTGATTTCTTGCTCAGAAAGCAGAAAAAAGTCTAAAGGCAATTGATAAACTGGAGTGGTAATCAAATTCCATGCCATAAATCTCATACTTTTATGAATATGTTTCATCAAAGGTTACTCAGAATCATGATGTTTAGTATCCATAATGTTGTGGAAGAGGAGAAGAATGGAACCTAGTCATGGGTATTTCCTGAAAAAATATTTGTGTGCAGGGGACCACATGGGATGCCGGGATCAAACCTGAGTCAGACGTGTGCAAAGCAAATACTCTACCTGCTGGACTACTGCTCTGGCCCTGTATGCCTGTATTTTTGTGCAGTTTATTGCTTTGTCGCTTTTGGAAACTACCACAATAAACAGATTTTTTTCAGCCACAGCAAGGATCCCTAGTGCTGTCTCTTAAATTTTTATTTGGGGGCAACACCCTGTAGTGTTTGGGGGGCTACTCCTGGCTCTTTGATCTTGGGTCCATACTAGCTATGTCTGAGGACATTGTGATGCTGGCAGTCTAACCCAGACCCCCTGTATGCAAATCATGTGCTTAGCCCTTAGAGGTGCTGTGTGGTCTGTACTTTCATTCCTTTTTTGTTTCTAAGTAATGCTTAGGGGGCCCTGGAGCCACTCCTGACAGTATTCAGTGCAGCAGCCTGACCAATTCAGGGCCAGTGATGTGAGGGGGTTCAGAGGTGCTGGTAGCCACCAGGGCCACACCCTGCAGTGCTCAGGAGACTTATTCAGTGTCAGGGATTAAGCACAGAGCCTCTAGCATTAAGACATGTACTCCAGCCCTTTGAACTATAGCCACTTTCCTTTTTATAGCCATTTCCTCCCACTAATTCTCTTATTTATTATTATATATCCACATCTGGACTCCCCTCTCATCAGAGCACCACCCAGGAGAAGAGCTGATCATAAGGCCGGCTTGCACAGCCGCTTTGCGGCAATGCGGTTCATCAATAAATGCTGGAGATTACAGGTGACTACAAAAGTATCTCACCCGCACAGCAGAGCCTGGCAAGCAACCCGTGTTGTGTTTGATATGCCAAATACCAGTAACAATTATAGATCTCATTCCCATGACCGGATGGAATGGTTTGAGGCTCTTCATGTTCCTGGAGCAAGTAGATGCCCTTGGGCTACACTAGCATGTGACAGAACGTATGGAGATGTTACTCATGCCTGCTTGAGCAAATTGATGATCAACGGGAAGACAAGTGATACAAGAGAAGAGCAGAAACACTGGAATATGCAGCAAAGCCTGGAAAAGCATTCGCAACACCCACCTGTCCTTCGCCAACTAAAAAGACTAAAATGACTGTCCTCCAACATCCTGATGGATCTATCACATCTTCCAGAAAGGCAATGGAGAAGATTATCCATGAGCCATGTCCACCTGCCCACATACCAAATTCCGCAGGATGGATATGTCATTCCCAATGTTCTCCCTTCTGAAATCCAGTAGTCTATTTAGACAGTAAAGAAGGGAACAGCACCAAGCCCAGACAAAGTCAGACCCGAACACCTGAAGAATCTGCCTTCAGTACTCATCAACACTGTTACCTGTCTGTATGCAAGGTGCCCTCCCAATGGAAAACCAGCAGGACAGTTCTACTATTCAAGAAGGGAGACATCCACGGCATTGGCAACTATCGCCCCATCTGCCTATTGTCTGTCATCTACAAGCTGTTCACTCTAGTCATCCTGAACAGGATTGGCAGAACATTAGATGAAGGACAACCATGAGAGCGAACTGGCTTCCGAAAAGGATTCAGCACAATCGACCATATCCACATGGTAAACAAGATCACTGCAGTTTGTAGGGAGTTCCGGATGCCACTCTGTCTCATGTTCATTGATTTAAAGAAAGTCTTTGATTCTGTGGAGACTGAAACGGTCATCGAAGCCCTAGCCAAACAGGGGCGTTCAAACCCAATACATCAAGATTCTTGGTGAGCTGTATTACGGATTCACCACCAGGATCTCACCATTCTACAAAGAAGTGATCATCAATGTCAAAAGAGGGGTTCAGCAGGGTGATATCACTTCACCAAAACTCTTCAGTGCCACCCTCGAGAACATCATGCCACAATTAAAATGTGAAGGAATGGGAGTGAAGATAGATGGTCGGCAACTACACCACCTCCGCTTCACTGATGACATCGTTCTAATAACACCAAACATTAACCAAGTGGCACAAATGCAGGCTGGTCCCCACCTACAAGATGGTCAGACTTCTTCATCAAGACCCTGAATGAAGGATTTGAGGCTCTTTGTATTCCTGAAGCAACCAGATGCCATTGGGCTACACTGGCACGTGATAGGATCAAATGGAAATATTACTGGTGCCCGCTCGAGCAAATCGATGAATAACAGGATGTCAAGTGATCAAGTGACTATCCCAAATATTTGTACGTGATGACAGGAGAACTGAAACCGAGTTAGTCAGACAGGGATTTGGTAAGATGTAGCAAGTAACCTACATATAACGGAGATGCTATAGAAGCACATTTCCAGAAGAACCAGCAGTAGTCTTAAAGCTAGTAATTCATGACTTGAAGAAAGCTATACTGTCAACTATCATAATTTGGTGCCTCTCACAAAAAATGAAATCATAAGCATGAAAGATATTAAAGCCTCAAGCTACCAAAAACTGAATTTCCACCACCATGTAAAATTATTGAAACTTCAAAACTTACTGTTAATATTTCATGAAAGTATTAGAATAGTAATTAATAACAAATTATAGAAAACATTTAACAGTACACCTGCTTTACTTGTAACCTGCAATAATAATTGTTTACAGCAGTTCTGTACAAATCTGCTCACAAATTAAGAACACTCAAATAGGAAAAGAAATGAAAAAGTATAGCATGTCAGAAAACCTGAATATACACAGGTGTTGAAAGAATGGTTGATGAATGAGAGGGGGTGTTGAGAACAGTTCAGAAAGGTACAGAAGATTCCTCAAAACTCTACTAAAATAAAACTCTACTCCATCATTACTCAGAACTTGCCACATGTTAGACAGATGAAAGTGATAATCAACCAAGAAATTATTTAGGATGTTACATTGACAGCGATCTGAAAAACCCCATTAACTCTCAAAGATTGAATGCAGAAATGTTTTAGAAGAGTTTCAGAGCAAGCAGATCTTAGTTTAAATGCTGTCTCTGAGATTTAAGTGCATGTAGCTTTGGGTTAGCTACTTACCATTTTATTTTGGTAATCTGGGGCCTGAGAAACAGTACAGTGTTGTTTGGGCTGAAATATATTATGAGAACTTAGGGACATAAAGACATATTGTAGAGAAATCAAAGAGTAAAACCGTCTTTAAGATAATTATGGATGTTCCTTGAAACTATACTAGAAGTTGACAATCGGTAGTTTTTTTATTAAATGAATTATTTTATTTATCATAAGTAATACCCCATTTGAAAAATAGTGTATTAGGCGTGGAAGACTGCTCCTTAAATGTGGGCCCTGAAAAACGGGTAGGATCCAAAAAATTCACATTCAGAAGTCAGACTTGAAGGCTTGTACAGACTTAGAAAGGGCCCTAACAGAACTGGTGGAGAAAGATAGAAGAGGGGATTCTCTGCTAAAAGAGGCAGAGCATCCCCTTAGCCTCAAGGCTATTGCTTACCTACACCACATTTGTTCCTTTGGGGCTGCACATACAATAACAAGAGCATTTCTTTGTTCTTTGTACTAACCCACTGCATATGGTCCATATGGCTAGAGGGAAAAGGGAAATAAATTGTATGTGATAAAAAAGGTGAAGTAGCCCCCTTTTTCAGGGCTATGGAGACAAGCATGCCCCCTGGATACAAGCTCATGGATGATTCATTCTTAATGATGACAGAGTGGGAGATGCTAGCTCTGGGCAGAAACTACCACAATCAGGACTTATCTTTTTCTATTTCTAAATAAAAAGTTTTTAGGCACTGTGATTGACTAAATGTTACTAGTAAAATGCAATCTGAATTCATGACAATGAAATGTGTAGTTTGTTACCTTAAAGTTCATTAGTTTACCTTGCACTTAAAACAAATGTTCTACTAATGAAACAGATATAATCCTGGCAAACATCCCATATCATCACACGGAGTATTTAAAGGAAATGCAGGATTACTGAGCAATAAAAAAACTTTTGACATTAAATTCCAATATGGATGTTGAAGAACTAGGAGAAAGGGTTACGTGGTATGATATGTAGAGTAGAGGTAATATAGGGCTCATAGTGGAAGTCGGTGGGTGCTTAGGGGTGGTGGATTCAATAGCTTTGTGTATTAATATATCTTAGTGCTAATGTAAGCATGTCACCCATGACATCATTTTTATATTAAGTAATGTAGAGCTTGAGCAAAACAACAGAGGGTTGGACACTTGCATTGCACATGTCAGACCCAGTATGAACCCTAACATCATATGAGTCCAAGATCACTGCCAGGAGTGATCCCTGAATGCAAAACCTGGAGTAAGCCCTAGCTAGGCATTGCTGATTCTGGCCCCAAACGCAAAACTAATTATGGAATGTTTTCCAGAGCCATGATTCAACAAGTAAATTTTACAGATATCACACACATTTAAAAACTGTTTTTGTTTACTTTTCTGTTTGTCGGCATTGTTGTTTCACTATAACATGTTGCTGCAATAAAGGACAGCATATTCTTTACAGCAGAATGACTCGGAGAGTAAGTCAGAGACTTCATTTGTCCTAAGGTGCATTTTCCTCATTATTACTTTGTGCAATCACTAAAGCTGTCTCCTTTGTGAAAGAGTCTATTCAGAAGGTTTATGAAAACAGTCTGCTCTTTTCTGAATGCCAGAAAATGTCTTGGAAATATACAGGAACCCGGAGACCATGCTTCTAGAAGGTTGCCTGTTAGTTCAGAAAAACGAGAGGTTGGAACAGACATAAAGGGGAGAACAATAGTTACTTGGGAGATAGACACAAAGAGATCATTTCAAAATGAACCATGATAACTCATATATTATAGAAAAATATCTACAAAGAGAACTAGCTGAAGCAAAATTTTTCAATCAAAAGCTAAGCATATAGAAGTAGAATCTATCTTTAAAATATTTTAATCAATTTAAAACAATATATGCTTATTGTATATGACTAAAATCTTTTAAAACTTTAATACACAAAATAAAATTCCCTCCAATAATAAAGTATCCGCTCCAGTTAAATACAGCTAGTATTTTGACAAAGAAATATTGTTTCTTTCTATAAATATACAAAGTATTAATTTATAAATTTGTGGTTATCTTATGTACATTTATATGTAGTTATACATATAACTACATATATATAGTTATAACTCAATATATTAATAACATGTTACATTTATTTTGAACAAAGTTCAAACATATGAGTCATTTTTGTTTTTGTTTATGATTTTGTTTTACTTCGCCATAAGCAATTTCAGCAGGAATTACTTGTGTCATGATGCTCCATGGTCTGACTACAGTGCTCATGCCATGAACCTCAGACTCTCACATGTAAAACATGGGGTCCAGCTATCTTATCTACCTCCCCAGGCCTTCAGACATAGGACTATACATTATATCATGATATTCCATCAGGTAGATAAATCATTATCCATATAAAGAATCCTCAATACTAAAGGTTTTAATATTTGGTGGTACTTATAATAAGTGACAGAAAAAACTGTTTCTACATGTCAGCTTGGATTCCTCCTGGTTTGTTTCCTAAAGTAGAATCACTTAATAAAGGCTAAGAAGTGTTTCTGAATTTTACTATACAAATCTGGGTTTATTTTAAGTAAGTCATACCTGTTTGGTTTATATGCAAACTCTATATGCCTCTATCCCCTTATGTTCTTATTAAAAGACACAGATATTTTTGAAAGAAATAAACTGCTCTATTTATGAACATGGATGAAAGTATATAGAGCATATATTTTAGGAACTCCTAAAATATCATCTGATTATAGAATATCAGTGAAGAGAAAAAAACACCACAAAACAACATTCAACAATATCCTGTGTGAGAGATCTTTAGAAGCTAAAAATTCATATCAAGGAACTATCAATCATAAAATTAAAATCAAATGCAGAACATAAGTGAATTAAATTAACACACTCAAATTAGAATAGCTAGCCCAAATAGTCACTTCCTGGCTGAAATACAATATTGCCTTTTCTTTTAGTAAGAAAGGAGAACTTGACTACTAATAAAAATACTCACCTCATGTCTCAAGCCTCCATATTGGAAAAAAATATGGTTTGAATAAGAAATAAAATTTACTAGTATTTTCCCAGTCCCAGGTAAGGACTTTACTTGACAACACAGAGTGGCATGGAACAATGCACTCTTTGCCGAGCTCCAATGTACAGTGCCTCCTAACAACAAACTGCTTTTCAGAGTTTAAGAATAAATTCTAACATTGAAAGTATGTGAATACAGACCTCTAAAAGTGCACAAGAATTCAAAATGAGCATGCTACACCAACTAAATGGTCCTTTGTATATAAATCTAACAAAGTATTGAAAGTATAAAAATACCGATTCAAAATCCATCAATCAATAAATTAACCTGGGAGGAAGCGTTCAGATGGAGGAAGAGCAGGGAACAGTTCTTTTTTTTTTTACAATTATCCTAACTCCCTTCCTTCCTTTCTTTCTTTTTTTCTTTTAGTCTTTAGGACACACCTGGCAATACTCAGGGATTCTCCTGACTCGGCACTCAGGAATCACTCCTGGTTGTGCTCTGGGGATATGGGGTCCTGGAGACTGAACCCAGGTAGGCTATGTGCAAGGCAAGCATTTAACCTCCTGTACTATCTCTCCAGTACCAAAAGTATTTTATTCCTTAAGCTAGCCAAATAGTATGAGTCCAAAAATCAAGAAAAGTCTTCTATGACTAGGAACAAATCAAGGACAGAAAACAGAAGATTTCGAATTCTTGCAAAAATCTTAGATGTATACTATACAGTGGTTTATAAGTTTTCTCATTTATTTGTCAATAAGGTATACCGTATATATACACTTAGATATATAATGCTTCTGTTTTGTGAAATAATTCCTGATAAGCCTCCAACCCTAAAATATAGTAATATATATTTGATTTGATGTGATGCACGCAGAAAAAATGAGTTGTCTACCATTGAGCCATATGTTTCATTTATACACTATGACACTGAGATTGGAAGTGACTAAATTAAAGCAAGAATAAAACATCCAAGAGTCAAAGCGGTGGTCCTTAGGATAAAAGGAAAGAAAATTTATAGAAAAAAAAAGCTACAAAGCAATGATAAAAAAGAACAAAAGCTAAGTCAAATATGAACAACTCAAGAGAAGAAATCTAAGGAAAATTAATAAAGAAAAATGAACAAATGGAAGCAAATTAAACATAAAGACATAGTTAATATTTACTGGGGGTCATAGCTAAAAGTGGGTCATAGCTAAAAGTGCTCAGGGATTGCTCCTGGGCTGCTTGGGAACGTGTGGTGCTGTGGGTTTAAGTGGGGGAGGGGTCACCATGTTCAATACAAATACCTTATCACTCTCTGACACCAATAAAGACAAGCTTTTAAGTAGTAACACCTCAAATAGGACAGATTAAGATTACATTATTTTATATTAATTATTTATTGTTGGTTAAACAATATATTTATTTACTGAATGATTCATTTTGTTTTTTGGTCACATTCTGCAATACTTAGGGTATACTCAGGCTCTGTACTTAGAAATCACTCCTGGCTGTGCTCAGGGCCCATACGGGATTTAGGGATCAAACCAGGGTTGGCCAGGAGCTAGATAGCACCTTACCCACTGTACTATCTTTCTGGTCTCTGAAAAAAAAAGTTTACTCATACATCCTCTCACTTGAATTTACTATATTTATCTATTTATTTCTGGAAAATTTATTTTATTTATCATTTGCTATTATAATTTAAGTAACATGGTTAAAATAGTATTAACTGGGGCCAGAGAGCTAGAACATGGATTTATTTTTTTTTTTAATTTTTTATTATACCACCGTGAAACATACAATTAAAAAGGTGTTCATAATTAGTTCTTGGTAATACAGTATACCAGCACCCATCCCTCCACCAGTGCCCCATTTCCACCACCAATGTACCCCCCCCCCCTCCCGCCCACCCCCATGCTGCCTTAATAGCAGACAGCCCCGTTTCCACTCTTTCTCTCTCTGTCTCTCTCTCTGTCTCTGCATCTCTCTCCCTCTTATTTTACACATTGTGGCTAGCCCTGCAGATATTTAGAGTTTATCACTTAAGTCTCTTTGTGTATATTCAATGGTGAGTTTTAATCTGCCATTACCATTTCCCACATTTAGTAAAATACTTGTATCTCTTTATGTCGTATTAATGAATGCAGTCATTCTATATCTGTCCTTTTCCTTCTGACTAATTTCACTCAGCATGATAGTCTCCATGTCCATCCATTTGCAGGTAAATTTCATAATTTCATCTTTACTGACAGCTGCATAGTATTCCATAGTGTAGATGAACCAGACTTTCTTTAGCCAGTCCTCTGTTCTCGGGCATTTAGGTTGTTTCCAGATTCTAGCTATAGTGAATAGCGCAGAGATGAATAAAGAAGTACAGATAGTGTTTCTGCTAGGCGTTTTCCGGTCTCTCGGGTGTATTCCCAGGAGTGCTATTGCTGGATCAAATGGGAGCTCAATATCTAGTTTTCGGAGGAATGCCCATATTGTTTTCCAAAAGGGCTGGACCAGTCGGCACTCCCACCAACACTGGATCAGAGTCCCTTTTTCCCCACATCCACGCCAGCACCGGTTGTTCTTGCTGTTTTGGATGTGTGCCAGTCTCTGTGGTGTGAGATGGTACCTCATTGTTGTTGTTGTTTTTTTTTGACTCAAACCAACTTTATTTTTTTTTCTTTTTTTAAGTATTTTATTATACCACCGTGAGATATACAAACAAAAAGATATACAATCAAAAAGTTCATATTTGGGTTTTGGTCATACAGTGTTCTAGCACCCGTCCCTCCACCAGTGCCCATCTCCCACCACCAACGTCCCCGGTTCCCTCCTCCCTTCCCCAGCCCCCTCCATGGCAGGTTCTTTATTTCTTTCCCTCTCTCTCTCTTTCTCTTTTCCTTCCCTTCCAGACTATGGATTACAGAACATACATTAAGAGGTTGGCATGTGTATCCTTTTGCCTCTATTTAATGCTCAGTTCTAGGTTGGCATTAGTACCCTCGACAATTATTAGCACACTGTTCCATTGTCTGTCTTACCTAGCCTCTGACTCCCACGTTTGTGATAATTTCCACCTTTGACAAGACCTCCTGATATATGTTTCACTTGACCTTGGTATTGGTATCATAATATGCCTATATATATTTATGCCATGCAAATAAATGCAGTCATTAGGTACTTAACTGTGTGCAGCCAATTCAGTTTGATCACCAGTATCTAATTTGGTGCCCCAAGAACCTCCAGGAATTCCGGAGCAGTGAGTCAAGAATTATCCCTGAACACCTCCAAGTGTGGCTCTTAAACAAACAATAAATGGTATTAACATTAACGGTATGGATGTATTGCAGAGAACTTGAAGTGCTGGGACTAATGAATTCATACAGGCAGGGCCTTCTATCCTCAAAAAGCTAAATGCACGTTCTTTTCTAATGCATCACAACATTCTCAGAATAGGCCACATTTTAGGACATAAGTCTAACTTAGATAAATTCACAAATATTAGGTTTATACCAAGTATCCTATCAAGCCACAATGCCCTGGAGAGAGAGAGATTTACCATAAAATGAAGGGGAGAAACTACCACTAGAGACTGAAAAGCATACTGACACATGAAAACTAAATCAAAGAGGAAATCGAGGAGAAATGAAAATATTCCTTGATATTAATTGTAATGAAAACATAAGTTACCAAAATATGGGAGAAAGAAAAAGCAGTGCTTAAAGGGAAATAATAGAAATAGAGGTCCACATAAGGAAAGAAGAAAAAAGATAGAATGGGCAACCTGGGGCCAGAGCGATAGCCCAGCAGGTAGGGTGTTTGCTTTGCACTTGGCCGGCCCATGCCAGCCCCGGGTTCGATCCCTGGCATCCCATATGGTCCCCGAGCACCGCCAGGAGTAATTCCTGAGTGCAGAGACAGGAGAAACCCTTGAGCATTGCCGGGTGTGACCCAAAAAGCAAAATAAATAAATAAATAAATAAATAATAAAATGGGCAACCTAAATGCACACTATAAATGTATGTAGAACCATTATCAAATGAATCCAAGGACCAGTAGAAGAAAAGAAATAATAAAAGCCAGAGCAGAAATAAACAATATAGAGATAGAAAAGCAATACAAAGAATCAATGATCCAGAACTGGTTCTTTGAAAGAATAACCAAGACAGACAAACCATTGGCCACAAAATCTACAAGGATAAAAAAGAGAAAGCACTAAAATAAATCAGATCAGAAACAGAAGGGGAGAACTGAACCCCGAAATCCAAGAGAACTGAAGATGAGCAACGCTACTCTGTAAAGCTGGATTTTCGAAAGGTAAAATCTCCCAAAACTGAATGAGGAGGAAGTAGAAAGCCTAAACAGTCCAGTCACAAGCAAGGAAATCTACCAGTATTTCTGGAATCTCCCCAGAAATAAAAGACCTGGCCCAGGTGTGTTTAACAAGTGAGTTTATCAAATATTCAAAGAAGACTTACTGCCTTTTGATTTTTTTTTTTTTTTGCTTTTTGGGTCGCACTCAGCAATGCTCAAAGGTTATTCCTGGCTCTACACTCAAGAATTACTCCTGGTGGTGCTTGGGGACATAATGGGATGCTGGGGATTGAACCCGGGTTGGCTCCGTGCAAGGCAAACACCCTGCTATTGATTCTTAAGCATTTCTAAAATATCAAAGAAATAGGAATCTTTCCTAACACCTTCTATGAAACTTCCATTACATTGATACCCAAATCACAGAGATACAACAAATAAAGAAAAGAAAATTTCAGAACAATTTTATTGATGAAAATTTATGCAAAAGTCCCCAAAAAAATCTTTGCAAAAGAAAATTCAATGACCCAAAAAAAATCATGCACCATGACCAAGTGGGATTCAACCCAGGCATGCAAGGATGGGTCAATGTATGCAAAATAATTAAGACAAAACACCAAGTCAGTAAGAGAAAAGATAAACGTGATATGATCATATCATTTTATGCAGAGAAAGTTTACAAAATGACACAATACAAATTCGTGATTAAAAACATTCAAAAATAGGGGGTGAAAAGAACCTTTTCAAGTTAGTTACAGCTATCTATAAAAATACTATAGCCAATATATTTATTAATGGTGAAAAACTGAAAAACTAAGTATTCCTGCTAAGATCAGGAACAAGACAAGGATGTCCACTGCCCATTTTCTGATTTAGCATTGTATTAAAAGTCTCGGCAACAGCTATCAGGCAATAAAATGAGATCAAAGGGATATAAATTGTGAAAGAGGAAGTCATTTATCTCGGTTTGCAGATTCCATCATAATGATACACATCAAAAACACTAAAGAGACCCATAGAAACTCCTAAAAACAATAAAGCAATCCAGCAAAGTGAAGCTCAGAGCATGAAATGGAATAAAGACAGTCTTTTCAACAAATAGTATTGGGAGAATTGGATAACCATAGGCAAGACATTAAAGCCTGACCCATATCTCACACAAAAGTCAATTCAAAGTGTACAGAAGACCTTCAGATCAGACCTTAATTTATAAGGTAAAGTGAGAAAATATAGGCAGAAAGCTTCAAGACATAGACCTCAAAGGAAGTTTCAATGATATCACTATCACTATCACTATCCTCCCGTTGATCATCTATTTGCTAGAGAGGGCACCAGTAATATCTCCATATGTCCTGTCTCATGCTAGTAGAGCCCAAGGGCAACTGCTCGCTCCAGGAACATAAAGAGCCTCAAACCATTATATTAGGTCATGGGAATGAACTAATATAATTGTTACTGGTATTTGACATATCAAATAAAACACGGGAAGCTTGCAAGGCTTGCCATGCAGGAGGCATAACCTTGTAGTCACCTCTAAAAAGATTAAAAAATCAAAACTAAACAAATGAGACTACATCAAGATTAAAAATTACTAGATTGGCCACCTGTCCCTCGAGGTGTTGCAGGTGTGGCTGCATTGCCCAGCTGTGCTGGCAGGAGGCAGACAGGTGATAGGCTTGTCTCACGCCCCAGGGCTCTGCCCTGTGAGCCCTGGATGGTGGATGGTCTGACATAGGAAAAGACTGGACCCCAAGATGAACCCAAAGCCATGGCAAAGCCTGGCAAGCTACCCGTGGTGTATTTGATATGCCAAAAACTGTAACAATAGAGATAAACTGGACAAGGGACACATCAAACACACAGCTGCGCTGCCCGACCCACGTGGAGCAGCCCATGGAGTCTCTGAGGAATCAGCTAGTCCCCCGGTCAAGACCATCATAGCTCCTAGGGTGAAGCAGTAATGTGGGGGGAAGCCACTCTGGCCAGAATTGGAGCAGGGAATTGGGCTCCTCCCTCTCCATGCTGGTGGGCGTGGCTATGGGCTCGCAGCCTCCGCAACCAGATGAACTGGACAAAGGGCAGACCAGATGCACAGCTGTGACAGTGTGCAGCCGCACAAGAGGTTTAGATAACAAAGTAGGCTAGGACCAGGTCCTTCCCAGGATCTTTCACATCTGTAGACCATAATGATCATTGTATTTGTAACAGACTGGGGAGCTGGGTGGGAAATGAGGAACTATAATGTCACACTAGAATTACTGAATATACACATAGATAATTGCATCCAAAAACCATAAGGCAAGTCACAAAGTGTAGGATATAAGAGAGAGATAAATACAGAGACAGAAATAGAGATAGAAAGAAAGGTGAGAGACTCAGACACACAGGGGAGAGCTTCCATCCGTCTCTCCCATAGCTCAGCTGACCATGAGGCTCCCAGGAGGCAAGATGAGTTTTGGGTTTGGCCCATTACTCTGTTGGGCCTCAGGTAGCGGATGAGAATCACTCACCATAGTAGCTGCTATTTTCGCAGTCCGACCCCACAGCTCATCAGAACCCACGCAAGAGAGATGCTGATCTCAAGACCAGCTGAGAGCAGCCGAGTTCAAGACCACATAGGTGGCTCTCAGTGGCAGAAGTCACCGGTGTTCCTGGAGATGGAGCTTGGGTCCCCATTCCACTCTCTGACCCTAATCCGCCTACGAACTGCCTCAGGGCTCTCGGTCATGATGCAAAGACTCAGACACATGGAGGAGAGCTGCAATCCGGCTCTCCCCTAGCTCAGCTGACCATGAGGCTCCCAGGAGGCAAGATGGGTTTTGGGAGGGGCCCATCACCTCTTTAGGGCCTCAGAAGCAGCCAGATGAGACTCACTCACCATAATAGCCGCCATTTTCTTGGTCCGACCCAGTACATCAAACTACTGGAACCAATCATGTTCTAGAATATTTTTTGGGGGTCACACCTGGCAATGCTCAGGGGTTACTCCTGGCCCTACACTCAGGATTTACTCCTGGTAGTGCTCAGGGGACCATATAGGATGCTGGGGATCGAACCTGGGTCAGCCTCATGCAAGGCAAACACCCTACCCACTGGACTATCACTCCGGCCCCTAGAATATATTACAATCTACAATGTGTAAGAAAGGGAAACGAGAAGGAGAGAAAGAGAGAAAGGAGAAAAAGAACCTGCCATGGAAGCAGGTTGGGGGAACGGGAGGAAGGTGGGGACATTGGTGATGAGAGATGGGTAGGGGTGGAGGGATGGGTGTTGCAACACTGTAGAAACAAAATCAAACATGAACATCTTGTAATTGTATATCTAACAGTAGTATAATAAAATATTTTTAAAAAATACAGATGACAAAAGCAACACAGGCTAAATAGCTGAGTAGGAGGAAATATTCACATTTAACATATAAAATAAAGTGTTAATATACAGTATCTATAAAATACGCACAAAGATCAGCAATAGCAACAAAAATCTAAAAGCCCCATCAAAAAATGGTGAGAAAAAATGGACACCTTTCTGTAGAAGACCAACTGATGGCCAACTGGCACATGAATAAAAGTTCTCATCACCATTTACTATTAGAAATATTCAAATCAAAACAACAATGTGATACCACTTTACACCAGTGAAAAATGGCATATATAAAAAATACTGGGAACAACCTCTATTGGTGAGGATCTGATGTAAAATGTGCCCTTATTCACTTCTGGTAGGAATGTTATCTGGTCTAACCCCAATGATAACCAGCATGGAGGGTACTAAGTAAACTCAGAATTAAGCTCTCATATAACCAAGCAACTTCATTATTGAGTACCAGGACAGAAAAGCATTCATTCAAAATGACATATTCACACTATTATTTACGACAGCACTTAGTTCAATAGCTAAGATTTGGAACCAACTAGATGTCCAAGGACAGATAAATGGATCATGAAGATGTAATAAATATACATAGTGAAATCCTATACAACTGTAAAAAATTATTAAATAATGCAATTCACAGCAACATGGATGGAACTGGAAGACATGCTAATTGAAGTAAGCCAGAAGAAGACGGATAAATATATTGATATCACTTATATGTGGCAATTAGAATGATGGGATGAGGGATGCGAAGTTTTAAAGGGGATATGCCTAGATCAGCCTTCTCCCCAAAATATAGGGAGGAGATGGAAAGAAAGAGGGAAGAGGAGTGGGAGAAGAGACAGATGAGAAACAATGGGGTGTAGGTGAGAGAATTCATGTACAAAAGATGTAATAAGGAATAATAAGAATCAAATATTCAAAGCACAAAGTCAACAAAATTTAAATCAAGAGAACCAAACTTTGGCAACAGAACATAAAAAGGTGCCTATCAAAAGGGCAGGATGAGGAGAGTGGATGTGGCAGGGAACTTAGGAACATGAGTGGGAGGAATTTAATACTGGTGGTGGCATCAATATTGTACGTTTAAAATTCAACTGTGAATAACTGTAAAAGTCAGTACTTTAATTACAAAATGTTAATTTGAAAAGAAAACGATATATTCTTAAAGAGATCTCATTTAAAACTTGGTGAAAATGAAAACAAGATAACATGATAATGACTGAAATTATTTTGTCTGAAAGACAGTGTTTGTTTCCTCTAGGATAGAAACTGATATCCTTTGGGACACAGCGTTAATACAAACGGTACCTAATGAAAGAGCTAACAAAATTTTTTTCTAAAACTTTTCCATATTTGTGCCATAATAGTTCAATGGGTAGGGCACTTGCTTGAACATGGCCAACCTGAGTTTGACACCACTTATGGTACCACAAGCTCTGCCAGGAGTGATATTTTTATGCCAAATCAAGTTTATCTCAGGGCACTTCTGGGTTTGGTCCCAAAATAAACAAATTATTTACATTTTATATCATATTATTTAGTCATATAAATTGTACATACAGTTGTTGGAATGTTGTGTAACAGAAACTCAGTCATGACAGATTTGTAACTGGGTATCTCATGGTGATTTAATTAAAAAACAAATCAATTAACAAAAAGTTAAAAAATAAAAATAAATAACTTGTAGATTTAATTACATTTTAATGACTGATAGCTTTCATAACATGATCAGACTTAATGATGTGATGTTACATGACTAGAGTTCCTAATGTTAGAATATTTTCACCTAATAATTTAGTTTACAATAATTTTATTAATGTACTGAAGATTACTTTCATGATTTACTAATTTTCCTTACAAGTGTATTTTATATCAGACAAGCATGTCTAACTATGAAAAACCACGGAGTCCCATTCATTCAAAGCTCATTTAATGACTGTACTAGTGATTATGGTCATTAAAACATGTATGACTTTCCCTAACCTCATTTTAAAAGTTAATCCAAATTCCCAAAATCACTAGTTGAAATGGAATGCTTTTGTCTTTTGGTCTGATACAATCTAAGCTTGCTGGTTGCCAGAGTCTATTTAATATATTTTAAGCAGTCTGGATAATGAGATAAGATATTCGGAAGAATTAAAATGTTAATTATGTGTTCAAGTTGGTAAATATGCTTGCTGATTTGAACTGATTCATTATATGAGCTTAAATTATCCTTGCAACGGTGAATGTCAACCATTCATGATACATATCCTCAACACAAAATAAAGACAATCAAAATCAGTACCTCGCAAAAAAAAATTAACTATCATAAAATTGTTCTTAAATTGCTCTGAAATAGCATCAGGAGAGTTCTTCTGACACTATAAGCATGCCCAAAAATATCTAAGCACAATGCTTTTCAACTCAAAAAACTTAAAAGAAACTTCAAATAATATAACTATTGAGCTCAGTTATCAAAGATCTGTCCAAGGCCACCCAGTTAATAAATAGCAATGATAAAAACATTTAAATAAGTGCAGATGATAACTAAACTTACTTTTTTCATCTTACAGTTTTTACTGTCTCATATAAATAATAATTATCTACCAAGTATTTAGTAGAAATCATTACTCAGGAAAAAAATCAAGGCTCAGAATGGTTTAACTATATTAGCAACACTTGAGAGAATAAAATTTATATGCCATTTCAATTCCCTGCACCTGTGACTTACCCTGACAGTAATCATAAAGTTGAGTCTTAAAACACCTTTGAATAACAGTATAATTTAGAGAAGCTGATAAATGAGAAATCAAGTAAGAATTCTTATTTGAGGAGGCAAAAATGTGCATACAATGACCAAGTCAGAATGGGTAAGAGATGCCTGCATTAACTATGCTAGTGTGGTTCTCGGGAATCACAGTCACACCCACATGTTCTTTTGTAAATATTGTAAGTCACTCCTCTTTTATGGCTATTGGCTATTTTCTCAGCTATCCTCAGCATTTTGAGAAGCAGAAGGTCCTAATGAGGCAGCTACCATTTTTCTCACGACTAAATATATGCTCTTTATTGTCTCTCTGCTGCCCACTGCCAACAATCAGTGCCAACTTTGTTCATGTTAAATGCCAATAATTCCCATGATTCAAGTAAATAACAGTCACTCAATAGGTTATAGAATTAAACTCATTCCATTATGGAGAAGTTGTGTGGTGACAAAATGTTGAAATTTTACTGGAAATTAGGGCAAATAAAGATAAACTAAAATTTGAGCATGTTCAGTTGCTTTAAAGTGTGTATATATGTATATATAAACTATGCATGTATATAAACCATGTATATATTATATACACTGTATATGTAAATTATGCATATATAAATATTTAGGAAATGAATCCAAACCACAGAAATATAATTTTATATATATTAACCTATAAATTAGTAATTTAGGATATATATCCCACTGCAGAGCACATGCTCAGCTCTTAGAGCCGCCTTTCCCTTCTTGTATTTATCTATCACGATCACTATCTTCCCGTTCGTCATCTATTTGCTAGAGCCGACACCAGTAATATCTCCATATGTCCTATCTCAATTTAATTGTATTTAATTTCTTTATTTCTTGAAATTAATTGTATTTAAGAATTAATACATTCTTAAATGTATTATAACACATATTATAATACATAATACATTATTAATACATACATGTATTTAAATTAATTGTAATTAAGAAATTAATTGTATTTAATTTCTTTATTTCTTGTATTTTTTTATTTCTTGTATTTAATTTCTTTATTTCACATTAATATTTTCAGGTTATAGTGCTGATTTTAATCTCATTATTTGCTACTTTGTAGACATCAGACAAGATGTATAACTTTCCTGATCAATTGGTGTTAAAATGAAGTACCCATTTTCCTCATCTGTTCCTTAAAATGAAAAAACTGAAGAAATGCTAATCAAGAAATGTCAATTTCAATAAACATTGGTCATTAAAAAGTCAGTTGATAATATTGCAAATTACTTTCATGTGATTTTTTAGGTTACTCTCTGTTTATAATGCTTTTCACAAATAATTGTATTCTTAAGAACTAAACAATGAAAAGCTAGATAAAACTGAAATATTAGATAGATCCCCTGCACTCAGCTAGCAATGTTTCCTACTATTTCTGTGCACAGGCCTCACAACTTTCCTTTCTTTTTTTTTTATTCATTGAATCACAGTGAAGTCCACAGTTTCAAAGTTTTTCATGATAGGGTTTCAGTCATAAAATGTTTCAACACCCATCATTCACCGGTATCTATTTCCCACCACCAATGTCGATCACTTTTTTTTTAGCAATTAAGCCCTTTATATAAATTACTGTTACTATATATACTGTTCCAGGCAGAGCCTGGCAAGCTACCATGGTGTTTTGGATCTCATTCCCAAGCGAATGGAGATGTTACTGGCACCCGCTTGAGCAAATGGATGAACAACGGGAAGACAAGTGACAAGTGATATATACATACAGATTATTTTCAAATGTGAAGTAAGCCTTGCTCATACATCTCTTGAATTCTTGATTACTAGTTTTGCTTTTAGCTAATTGACTTGACTAAGTAACTTCTTATAGGTTGATTGGGTACACAGTGCCATCATTACTTGGTCAAAATTTCTATTCCTTACATGTATTAATTTTCTATTACATTTATTTACTACCCTCAAATATCACAAGCTCTCCCAGCACTGAGACTTATCTAAATAATACCATATGATGAAAAGTGTTGCTAGCAATTTTATGCAGATGAGCAACTATACAGCCATTGCATATAGTTTATGAGAAACTTGTCTATCTTTATTTTTTCCATGATAAGAACACTTTAAAAGGAATGAGAAATAAATTCTAAAGTTAGTATCCAGTTATATGAACCCTTACCTAAATTTCTCAGCTTTGTGACATTTGGTGTGTGTCTAACATCTCAATTCCTTGATAGCAACTATTAAAAAAATTAAAACCAGTGCTTGTCTAGAGTAAGAGTTGCTACGGTGATCAAGACCAGGTGAAACAAACATAAAATGACAACAGACCATTATCTTTATGCTTAAAAATTGAAATAAACCTAAAAAACACATTTAAGGTTAAGTCTTTTCTAAATGTTAATACATTCATGGGGCATATTATGTTTATCTTGACACTCATTAAATAAAATACATTATTGCTTCAAAAATATGGTTATAGTTACAAGTTATTTATAATTAGAGGTGAGTGAAAAACGGTAATTTTCTAGGGTCTGGGATGACTGAGCAGCACAATGTTCCTCATTTGACTACTGAGGAAGTATATCTAATCCCTTCTGCTGCCCACATACACAAACTACTGTCCTGCAAGAATCCCTTCAGGACGCCGCATTACCAAAAAACTGTATGCAAATTCAGAAACATAGTCATATATATTGAAGAACCTCCTGCAGACAGCGCCTTAACTGAGAAATGTCCAAGTGTCCAGGACAGGAGTGCCATAGGGAGTACCATAGGGAAAATGAACAAATAGTGAAAATGACCATATCAACAATTTTGAGGTTTCTTCAGACTTTTTTAAGTATTTTATTATACCACCGTGAGATATACAAATAAAAAGATATACAATTAAAAGTTCATATTTGGGTTTTGGTCATACAGTGTTCTAGCACCCGTCCCTCCACCAGTGCCCATCTCCCACCACCAACGGTCCCTGGTTCCCTCCCCTTCCCCAGCCCACCTCCATGGCAGGTTCTTTATTTCTTTCCCTTTCTCTCTCTTTCTCTTTTCCTTCCCTTCCAGACTATGGATTACAGAACATACATTAAGAGGTTGGCATGTGTATCCTTTTGCCTCTATTTAATGCTCAGTTCTAGGTTGGCATTAGTACCCTCGACAATTATTAGCACACTGTTCCATTTTCTGTCTTACCTAATCTCTGACTCCCACACGTTTGTGATAATTTCCACTTTTGACAAGACCTCCTGATACATGTTTCACTTGACCTTGGATATTGGTATCATAATATGATATATATATTTATGCCATGCAAATAAATGCAGTCATTCTGTATCTGTCTCTCTCCCTCTGGCTAATTTCGCTCAACATAGTCTTCTCCATGTCCATCCATTTATAGGCAAATTTTATGACTTCATTTTTCCTAACAGCTGCATAGTATTCCATTGTGTAGATGTACCAAAGCGTCTTTATCCAGTCATCGATTTTCGGGCACTCTGGTTGCTTCCAGATTCTGGCTATTGTGAATAATGCTGCTATGAACATAAAAGTAGGGATGGTGTTTCCGCTGCGCATTTTTGGTTTCCCAGAGTAGATTCCCAGGAGTGGTATGGCTGGGTCAAATGGGAGTTCAATTTCTAGTCTTTGGAGGAAAGTCCATATTGTTTTCCAGAAAGGCTGTACCAGTTTTGTTTTGTTTTGTTTTGTTTTGTTTTGTTTTGTTTGTTTTGGGATCACATGAGCAATGCTCAGGGTTTACTCCTGGCTTTATACTCAGGACTGTTTGTCCTTGTGGGGTGTTCAGGGGACCATATGGCATACAGAAAAATAAAACCTGGGTCAGCTGCAAGCAGGACAAGAGCCCTACCAGCTGTTCAACAACTTCTTCAGACATTTATATCTCTATATTTGAGGCGCTTTTAAGATTCATGTACCAGTTAGCCACAAAAGATACTTTGTAACAGTACTTCTGAACTCATCTTGGTGAAGAGCTTATGTTTGCTGGTTAACTCTTGACTGTTTTGTTTCACTCTAAAGAGTGAATACCAGTGCTATATATTCTGTGTGAGGTATGGAAATTACTCTTAGGTCTTCTAAATATTTCTCTCAAATATTTTTGATGCATGGAATGTGTAATAACCAAAGTCTATTACAAATTATGCTAAATACCTTTGAATCAAGATTTCCAATGCAAATAATTTTTAATCATAATTAGTATGCTTTCATAAATAAATGCAAATTATAAAACTGACTCTCCCACTTTCTTTGACATAATAACATTAAATGATAGAGGGCAGAGGTCACTAATGAAGAGACAGAATATTTAATAATGAACCAATGTGAAATACAATTCAGGTATAATCAAGCATTAGCTCTCAAAATAAATATTTCTGGATTCCATATACAAGTAATTGCATTATCTACTTTTCTGTTACTTTGTTTCTTAAGTTATGCTGCCACTGGTAGAATATTTGCTATTCATCTGCAATAAAACTAAAAAATGATTTGAACACTCATTAAAAATAAATTATGATTCATTTTTATTCTCAATTGATAAAACTGAATAAAAAATTGTGGCATAAAAAACATAATATGCTCCATATAAATGTTCTAAACAACCCAAAAATATTAAAATAAAGGCAAAAACTGAAATATAAGGGGAAGACAGATAGCACAGAGGTAAGTGAACTTGTCTTATATGTAGCCAAGCCCAATCCAAGCCCCAGCACCAGATATGGTTACCTGAGCACTGCCAGGAGTATTCCCTGAGTACAGAGCCAAGAATAAATTCTGAATGTGCAAAGTATCAGCCGAAAATAGAACACAAATAAAAATAGATGATAAATAAGTCCAAAAAACATATTTTGGAAATAGGAAGTTTATTACTGACAAAAGCATAGATATAAAACAGCTATAACTTATTCATTATATTACATCTTAAATTATAATTTCTATATAATGTGATTTGACTTGGCAAATTCTTACAAATAAAGTGTTTCTAAATATTTGTTATATTAGGAGACTATCAAAATAGCTACAGGTTCTCATTATTAAAATTATCCATAGGGCCAGAGAGATAGTGTAAAGGCCTACCTCTAGCCTTGCATGTGGTAGACCCTTGTAGTTTTCCCCAGCACCATATTCGGTCATCCAATCACTGCCAGGTACAAATCCTGAGCACACAACTAGAAGTAATGTAAATGGAGATGTAACAGCTTTCTTAGTGAACAGTCTTCATTTGTATGACCAAGTTGTCCAGAGGTTCTGAATAAATATCTGCGGGCTTCTGAATAAAGGGCCAAATCAGGAATCTTTAGGGCAGAACATGAGAATGCTACACTCTGGTTATTCAATATCTATATACAAGTGTGACTTGTGTAAGATTAAAGAATAGGGGCCAGAGTGATAACCCAGCGGGTAGGGCGTTTGCCTTGCATGCGGCCAGCCTGTGCCGGCCCGGGTTCGATCCCCAGCATCCCATATGGTCCCCGAGCACTGCCAGGAGTGGTTCCTGAGTGCAGAGCCAGGAGTAATCCCTGAGCATCACCGGGTGTGACCCAAAAAAGCAAAATAAAAATAAATAAATAAATAAGGAAAAAAATATAAAGAAGCATTCCCACACCCCCACACTTCTAAGTTCTGCTTAGACTGAGTAAAAAGCTATATGAGATTATTAGTATGAGTAAAAGAAAATTACATATCAATGTTTAGCTTTCATAGTAATCAATTCTTTTGTTTTTTCATTTTTGAGTCACACCTGGCGATGCTCAGGGGATACTTCTAACTCTTAGATCAGGAATTACTCCTGGCTGTAACCAGGCAGGAGTAATCAGGGGACCACATGGAATGCCGAGGATCGAACCTGGGTTGGCTGTAGGCAAGGCAACCGCCCTACCCGCTGTACTATCACTCTGGTCCCCATAATAGTGAATTATTGAGTAACTAAGACAAAGGGTTTTATTCTTTAAAAAGAGGGGATACTTTTCTGGAACATGTTCCAGAAAACAGGGGAACTCACACGACGGAATATGTCATAAAATGAAACCAGATACACTTTAGCAACATACACAGGTTCCTTACTTGAGAGATTTGATAAAGTGTATTTCTAGAGATGGCTCTAAATGTGGGCAATCTATTACTCTTCAAAGCAGTTAAGGTAACGAAATAGTTTCTCTTGAAACTCAGAGTCCAGCTGAACTTAACTTCACATTTCAGGTTGAGTCATTGAAAAATAGCTTCTTGCACAGATCTTGGAGGGACCTAGCAGAAACATCTGGAGGAAACCTATCCTTTACACCCTTCAGTTGCACCTTCACAAGAAAGAAAAGTATTTCCCACAACCAATCTAAGCTGACTAGACATGAAAGAATAAATGAAAAACCAATTCTGGCAATTTGCTTTAAAAAGAATGGTGGTGGGTATTCCTATAACAAGTCTCTCACCATGTCCAGCTCAAAGGCTGCATAATGAATTCTCTCATCACTTAGAAAAGACATTGATTCACCTCACTGGCTAGTGGGAATCCCAGCTATATCCACAAAGTTGTCTAACTCACAGCTAGGAATCTGCTCTGGAGGCTCATTATTTAATTAAGAGTAGGAATTACAAGAGCACTAAAC
The DNA here is from genome assembly GCA_021461705.1 of Cryptotis parvus. Classification (NCBI taxonomy): domain Eukaryota; kingdom Metazoa; phylum Chordata; class Mammalia; order Eulipotyphla; family Soricidae; genus Cryptotis; species Cryptotis parvus. The sequence continues at coordinate 138,237 of JAJIBD010002796.1, forward strand.
TCAATGAAGCAGCACAATTTGCAAGGGTTCCGAATTTATGGTTTTCATTAATTAACATAAAGTAGTGTAGGCAAGTGAAATCAAGTGATCCGCTCAGCTATTAGAACTTTGAGAGTTAATTAATATAACAGTACAGATCATTGAGCTTATAAATTATGAGTAACATATAGAATTTTAAGGAGTATCATGATGTTTTATAATTAAAAGATAGCACTCCTGTGCTCCTTTAAATTGCCTTCTTTTGAAGCTTTATTCCTTAGTTTAAAATCAGATATAGATAAATCATATGAACCTAAAACAATTAGAACCTATGTTAACTCAATTCTGTGAACTTAATTCAATACTGTGAACTCTTTTAATACGTGATTTGCTTATTTACTTAATCAACCGTGATTATTACAGACTATTAGTGACCATTAATAAATAAAAACTATTTGTATTTCACAAGTGTATTTGAATTTCAGTCTTCCACTATTTCTCACTAGGGAAACAAACAAAAAATAGTTTTCTCTATGCCCGTAACTTAAAATGTAGTGGTGTAACTCCCTGTCTCTTCTCTGCCGTGAGGGTAACATGAGAGGAATTTGAGACTGTGGAAATTGCCTTCACAGCCCCCGTGTGCAATAGATGCCTCATGCCCTACTCTCCCCATTCAACTTCATCTTAATTTAAGGGCTCTAGAGCATTGAAGGCTATTGTTCCTCTTTATCTGAGTGAAGAGTTGTGTAAATAAAAGCCTAGTCTTGTCCTCCTATGTGAATTCAACTTGTTAAAAATAGACATGCTTTGTAACCCAAATAGCATTTTCTATGATGTCTTTATAGATTCCTATTACATCTTAGTACATTCTAAATTATAGGGAAAATGATCTTTTGCTTATAGTCAAAATACCAATGACATAAAAATACTCTATATAAACAAAGAGGCGAATATTTTGCAACTTACAATTACAATATCTACAAAGAGTTATCTACTGTTAAAATGTGATATATGCTTTCTTATTGCTTCATGTTTATCTCATCATTGCTGACAAAGACACTCCTTAAAATGTATGCCTTTTAAAAGAAAATTTACATGATGAATCATGGCCCTCTAACCCAGTTCATATGTCTTCCTAAATAACAATATCTCTAGGAACATTAGGGACCACCAAGGCTACACCAGGGGCTGGTGGGGGATAGAAAATAGGTCGTGTCATTCTAGAGAATAAACCTGAGGGTCTGTGCCTATCAGCCTTACACCCTACGCCTTTGAGTTAGCTGTTCAGTCACAATACCTTTAGAAGGACATCCATCAAAAATTAGGTCATATAGTTAGGAAATCAGATACACATAATGACTAGGGGAGACTAGATTAAAACAAAAAATATGGCAATGTTCTACAAACCAAAGAGAAGGCTCAAGAGAAACAGAAAGCTGTGGACACATGGATCTTGTACTTCTAATCTACAAAAGTGTGAGATAATAAATGTATGTTATTTAAGCCACACATATTGTGACATTTACATATGGCATCTCTAGCAAAGTATGCAGAAATAACAATGTTGATAGAGTAGCTTTTAATTCTAATCTACTGTTGATCAATAATTCCATTATTAATAATATAAAATTACAAATTATTTTCTCATAATGAATATGACAATAAATTTACTATTTGCCTACATACTCAATTTAAGTAAAATTGTGAAATTAACTGGGCTTACCCTCAATTAATGCTAGGGAATTCTGTCTGGCCTAACCTCTACAGAAAATAGTATAGAAGGTATTTAGTCAACTTATAATTGAGTTCTGATATTATATGACCAGCAATTCCACTTTGGAGTATCTATCCCCAGGACTAAAAAAAAAAAATTCATTCTAAAGAACATAAGCACACAATTTTCCATTCATTGAAGCACTTAATACAGTAGCAAAGATTTGGAATCAGCTTAGATAAGTAGATTATGAAGATGTGTTATATATACATAATGTAATTCTACACAGCTTGGAATACGACAATAAACCTTGGTCTTGGAATATAGTAGGGGAAGAAAAGAAAATTGGGAAGGAATGGGGAGAAGAGACAGATGAGAAGCAATGGGGGCCATATCAAGGATTCAAGAAAAAGGTGGTGTTAAGGATGACAGAGCCAAATATCCAAATCACAGAGTCAACATCACTAAAATAAAGAGATCAAAACTTTAACAACTACACTTACAAAGGTGCCTATTAGGAGGGCAGGCTGGAGAGGGTGAGTGTAGATATGGAAGGAACCTGGAAACATTGACGGAGGGAGGTTTACACTGGTGGCAGGATCAATGCTGCAAAACTGAATGTCTAAAATTCAATGATGAATAATTTTGAAAATCACGGTGTGTTAATAGCATGTATTACTTCACTTGTCTTCACTTGTCCTCCTGTTGATCAACGAGTGCCAGTAACATTTCCATTTGTTGGGAATGAGGTCCATTATTGTTACTTTTTTTGGCATATCGAATACACCACAGGTAGCTTGCTAGGCGATGCCATGGCTCTGGTTTTATCCCAGGAAACCCAGTCTTTTTCTATGTCAGACCATCACCATCCAGGGCCCACAGGGCAGAGCCCTGGGTGTAGACCAGCCTATCTCCTGTCTGCCACCTATCTACGCAGCCAGGCACTGCAACAACACCATGGTGATAATCACCATATAGAGCCAAAAATGACTTGTCTACAGTCAGGGAGCCGTTGAGGTTCCCAATGATATCAGGAAACGAGTTGCCTTCTGCCTCCGGTTGGCAGGAAATGGATGAAACTCGAAGTCCAGCGCACTTTTAAAAGGCTTTATTCTCACAGGTTCTGGTATACAATCCAGTAACAGAAACCCCCCAGGTTCCTCTCTGGGCCCCTGGCTACATGTAGGTTTAGAATCCTAGGCCAAGATGGCCACTACCACGTGTTAAGGCCCAATGGGGAAGAGGATGAGAGGGAGAGGAGAGGCGATGGGAGGGGAGGGAAGGGGAAAGGAGGGGAGGGAGAGGCAGAGAGCAAAGAGAGCCAAAAACGACCAAGAAGCCCTTTCTTTTTCTCCTATTTTAATTTATAGATAGAAGTCCACCTAAAACTTCCATGCTGGGCTGGGCTATCTAGAGAGGAAGTCAGGTAAATGACTATATTGAAATGCAGATCTTCAGGTGGCTCAAGATTCACAATGCTAAGAGTTAAGGTCCTGAGATACAATCTCCCTAGCAGAGTGGGGAGGGGCTGTATGTCTGAACCAGAAAGGAGGTCAGAATGTAATTTGTAGAGAATGGCATTAATACTTCTTACCATGAATATGTAGCCAGCTGATTCCAGACTCTAGATCCCACTAAGGTCCAAAATCCATCAGAGTAATTCATTTTGGCATTACCTTTAGAATCAGAGATACATCAGTTTGCCTGAAGGAACACTGGCATCCCTCTTTCAACTAGGAGAACTGATTACATTATGGTTGATCCAACGTGGCCAAGTACACTTGGAATATCTACAGGTGGGAGTAGGAAGAGTATTGAACTGGAACAACCAAGATTCACTAATATTCATAATAAGAATATTTATTCAGTATAAAATTATGAAATCAATCCAATTCTGCCCAAGCTCCCATTGTGTCTGCTCTGGAAATACCCTAAAGGCAGGGAGAAGCTCTTCCCATAAGCTAAGTGCAGCCTGAGCCTGAGGCTGAATAGGGCGTGTTCGCATTTCTTTTGGAATCATTGCTGGCAGTCAAAACCTTATGGAATGCCAGGGATGAAACCCAGGAATGCAAGGTAAGTAATCACCCCACCTGGTGTACCATTTATTACTCAGGTACTACAAGGCAAGTGGCTTAACCCCTGTGTTATCTCTCTCATCCTTACTTGTGGCTTTCAAAGGTATGAATTCATGTAGATCCTAAGCGCCTGTGCTTTCTTTTGTATTTAAATGTATCAGAGCCTGGCAAGCTACCCATGTCATATTTGATATGCCAAAAACCAGTAACAGTTATAGACCTCATTCCCATGACCTGAAGGATTGGTTTGAGGCTCTTCATGTTCCTGGAGTGAGCAGATGCCCTTGGGCTACACTAGCATGTGTCAGGACATATGGAGATGTTACTGATGCCTGCTCGAGCAAGTCGATGAACAATGAGAAAACAAGTGATACACGTGATTTACATGTAACAGGTTAGCTGCATGCAAAGCAAACACCCTACCCGCTGTGCTATAGCTCCTGCCCACACCTTATATTTAATCTGTAGTAATTTTCTTTTGTTTTAGGGAATAGAATTCTGGTGTGACTGTGTATATTATGCTAATGTTTATATAGAGTCATATATAGTAGAGGAATATAAACTATACATTAAATGATGGCCTGCCTTTAAGCCTCTAAATGAAGAAAAAGTAGACTTCATAAAAAGTAAATATAGTATAAATTTCAGTAGATCAAAGTATAGATCAGTTAAGTATATAATAGTATACTATCTATAATCCAAAGAACTGAGTAGTTTCAAAGTGGTGTGCAATTTTACTATATGTGAATACCTAAAATAAAATGTAAAACTACAAAACACACAGATAAAATTATGTTGTCAACAGAAAACCTGCACAAAAGAATTATGATTCAGCTTATAGTTTTATTTTGAAAGAGATATAGTTGAAGGTAGAGGGTCTTTATCCTACGATAGGGTTTTTCCTCCAAACTCCGTCTAGCTACCCACTCTTCCTGATGATGGGTAAGAAGGCACGCTGTTGGAAAACTAATGCTGGTCACCCTGCATTAATTCTTTAAAAGTCTTGTTTTATGCCCCAATTTTGATTTTCAAGAATTAAATTTTTTAAAAATTAATATTAAGTATCTTATTCAAAATCCATCACTATAAATAGAAATATCAATATACCCAGGTACTTTCGAAGAGTGAAAACTCTCCAAAATTATAATATATTCCTTAATACTGGGGTGTGTTTCTTTTTACAAGCATATTTCACATGATCTTGGCAGGACTATTTTTGAGGGAATTACAGTTTCTGCTACACTGGGATTCAAAAACTGGATTTTCACAATTTCTCAATGTCCCACAGACATTTCTAAAGTTGGAAAAGAGTTCAACAAAGAGTGTGGCATTTTGGTGCTGAGCGACACTGATTACATATCCTTATGTATTTTACTTGCAGTTAAAACTGTCTGAGAACATTCACTTAGAGTTGGCAGATGGTAGTAAAGAGTTCTCACAATGAGAATTTTTAACATTGACGAATAATTGATATGCAATAAACTGTTACATACTTAAAGTGTACAATTTGATAAGTTTTGACATATGTCTATGCTAATAAGACCAACATCAAAATCAACACAATGAATAATTCATTATCCCCAAAAGTTTCTTACAGTCCCTTCCTAATCTTTTCCTCAGCTCCACTATATCATCACCCTTTCACTAGTCCCACATGACAAAAACGGTTCGACTTTCTGTAACTGAGCATCAATTTTTATTTTCTATAATTTTATATAATAAAACATACAGCATGCTCTCTTGTCTGGTTACTTTAATTCATAACAATTAGTTTAAGATTCATTCATGATTCACATACAAGTGGTTCATTCCTTTGCATTACTGAGTAACATGCATTGTATGCTTAAATTGCCTATTAAAAATAATGCTGTTGTGAGCGTTAATGCATTTTTTAACAATCATATGATTTTATTTTTCTTGGGTAAAGGGATGTGGTTGAAATTTTAAGAAATTTCAAAACTGTTAGCAGTTATTGCATCATTTTACATTTTCATCAGCATCTGAGACTTTCATTTCTTCTACACAAGTGTTTTACTGAAGATATTTCAGTAGGTAAGCAGCTTTAGTTTTTATTTACCAAGAATCTTTTCACATATGCACCAGCTATCCATATGTCTTCTTTTGTGATGGCTCAATGCTTTGCATGAAGGAAGGTTGAGAGCCTGGCTAGCTCCCCATAGTTGTATTTGATATGCCCAAAACCAGTAACAAGTATAGATCTCATTCCCATGAATGGCAGGAATGATTTGAGACTCTTTGTGTTCCTGGAGCGAGCAGATACCCTTGGGCTACACTAGCACATGACAGGACTTATGGGGATATTACGTATGGAGATGGTGACCTTTCAAGCAAATCCATGAACAGGAAGATAAGTGATGTGGGAGGCCAGATTTTGATCTCCAGTCTCACAAGCAAACCAGGAGCAACCCTCAGCACCACTGGGTGTGGCCCCAAGCCAAGACCAAAAACCAAACAAGATAGATTATTTGATTATAGCTGATGTTGAAAAGGATAAATATGTGTATGTATATATATATATATATGCTGAAATCATGTATGTATATTTATGTATACAAATATATGTATATATATTCAGGATATATATCATTTATCAGAGCCCTGATTTGCAAAATCTTATTTTTTATTATATGACTGTGAGATATACAATTACAACGATGTTCATAATTGGGTTGAGACAGTGTTCCAGCACCCGCCCCTCCACCAAGTACCCCTTTTATCTTTCATTCTCGAAATGTTGTTTTCCTGAAAACTGTTGCAGGACCCCTAAGCCTCTGCATCTGCCCTGGATTGCCTCCTGCAGGTCACTCGTAGACAGGGGGGTAGTTTAAATGTTGCAGTTTATCTGACCATGTATTCTGTACTGACTGGTATAAATATTCTCTCATGCTACCACAATCATCGTGGGACTAGCTAGACTTTGCCAGCGTATTTGCCTGGCCACGTTGGATCTCTAAGTAATTAAACCAGAGAGAAATGCTGTTTGCCTCCAAGAAAGCAAGCATGGCTCCCCTGATAACTCAAAGGCAACTAAAATACAAAACTACCGTGAAGTAGACGATTCTCTTGTGAAGGCTTGGAGAAATATTTAACTGGCATTAGTATTACTCTTTGGTACAGAGACAATGCCATCTCAGAAACCCCCTTCTCTACCCTATAAAGGCAATTCCAGGCAGATCTTGGCTCAAGACGTTAGGGTGAGGTTCTGGGAGAAATTATCTGAGGGCATTTGACCCTTCCTGCCAGGGGAAGTTACATTTAGCTTATAGCTCCTCCCAGCTCTGCTAGGAGGCTTTGAATTAGCTCTAAGTCCTTGTAAACAGCCAGAAGGTCTCCTGATGTTGCTACATTTCTATAGAGCTATTTTCCTGTTTTCATCTCTAGATAGCCCAGCCCAAAGTGGGCCTGGCTGGGAAGTTTGGGCGGATTTCTAGCTATAAAATAAGCTGCAAGAAGAAAGAAGTCTCTCTTTTCCCCTTTTTTCTCTATTTTGCCGTTTTGACTTCCCTTTTTGTTTTGCTTCTCTGTCCTCTCCACTCTCTGTTGGGCCTCAACACGTGGTGGCAGCTATCTTGGCCTACACCTGGCTGGGACCTAGCTGGGAACCCAGAGTCCGGAGGTTTTCCCCTACTCTTGGATTGTATATCGGAACCTGTGATAGTAAAGTCCTTTTAAAACTGCATCGGATTCCTGAGTTTTCATCCATTACCTGCCGGCTTTCGGAGATAGAAGTCAATTCGCTTCCCGGCACTGTTGGGGACCCCAGCAGCCTCCCAGACAAAAACAAAAATTTTTTATTTTATTAAAATAATTTACCAGATTGCATTATTTTATTTATTTTGGTTCTCCCAAAAGTTGCTCAGGAGGCTTTAGATTATTCATGCTCCTGGAGATACTCATCCAACCACGTTGCCAATTCACTTCGAGGAGACCCCCAAAGCTGTGGTGCTTGTCAGGCCTTTTTATGCTCAGATTACCTAGCCACACTGCTGTAATCGTGCTCAACTAGAGCTAGGCTAGTATCATTTGTGCTGGTGATAAAACAATACTTTCTTTCAGTCTAGTTTTATTCTGACTGCTTTTGGTATCATATAAGATACAGATACCTTACCAAAATACAGGACACCTTGCCCAAGATCACAAATATACTCCAATTCCTTCATCAAAAATTTTTATAGATTTAAATTTCATATTTATATCTATAATTTACTCCAAATTATTTTTCTTTGGTATTGCATATGGATGGCCAACAATATTTATCATTTTTCTGAAAATTAAAACTCTGCATAATCCTGTATGTCTTTATATCCTTTTAAAAACCAGCCATTTTTGTGGATGTGGGGAAAAGAAGGGTTGGGAATCCATTGTGGTTGGGAATGTAGACTGGTACAGCCTTTTTGGAAAACAACATAGACATTCCTCCAAAGACTAGGTATTGAGCTCCTGTTCAACCCAGCCATATCACTCCTGGGAATATATCCTAGGAGACCAATAACACACAGCAGAAGCACCATCTGCACTTTTATGTTCATAGCAGCACTATTCATAATAGCCAGAATCTGGAAACAACTAGAGTTCCCAAGAAGTAATGACTGGATAAAGAAACTGTAGTACATCTACACAATGGAATACTACGCAGCTGTTAGGAAAAACAAAGTTATGAAATTTGTTTATAAATGGATGGACATGGAGAGGATCATGCTGAGTGAAATTAGCCAAAGGGAAAAGGACAGATATAGAATGACTGCATTTATTTTTGGGATATAAAAGATAGCATGATATCAATATCCAAGGCCAGAAAAAACATGTATCAGATGGCCTTGTCTGTGTGGGAGTCAGAGGTTAGACAATACAGAGAAAGAACAGTGTGCTAATAATTTTTGTTAATGATAATACCAGCATAGAACTAAGCATTGAAAGTAGGCAAAAGGATATACATGATAACCTCTAACTGCCCTTATTGCAAGCCACAGTTTGCAAAAAGGAAGAGAGAGAAGGGGTGGGGGAATTGCCAGTCACAGACACAGGCTGGGGGGAGAGGGCCGGGATATTATGGGGTCACTAGTGGACGGATGGGTGCTGGAATACTGTATGACTGAAACCCAAATACGAACACTTTTGTAACTGCATATCTCATGGTGGTATAATATTTTTTTTAAAAACACAGCCATTTTTCCTTTTGTAGAACTATTCTGATGTCTCTTTATGAAAATTTATTTCCGTATAAAAACATATCATAGACATATAGTACATCAATTCCAGAAAAAGTAAATTCTCCAATTTTTCTTCTATTGCAAAGCTTTATGTCCTTTACATCTTTATATTTCCATATTACTCATAGCATATACTAAATTTTTTTTGAAAAAAAATAAAATATGTAGTATTTGTATTGGTACATTGACTCTGAGGTCCATTTGAAGATAATTCACTTAACCATGTTGCGTCTTTTTGAGGATGGAGGACACACTCAAAAGTGCTTATGGGTTATTCCTGAATCTGTACTCAGGCATCACTGCTGATGGAGTTTGGGGTTCGTATTTGATGTTGGAGACCAAACCACAGACAGCTACGGCAAGTTAAGTGCCTTACCCCTTTATTATCTCTCGTGCTCCACTTCTGTATAATTGAACCCCTAAACATAACATGTTCTATTTGATTGGGTCATTCTAATTGCACTAGTCATGCTACAATTTTCAGTGTGGTCTTTTACATTTTTGGTAACTTTTATACTAAATACTTATTTTTTTTCTATTGTAAATACCATTCTTTTTCTATCATTGTGAAAATTTATTGCTAAATCATGACATTTTGCTGCACTTATTTTTACTTCAGAACTGTGAAATATTTTTATATATTTTATTTGTGCATAGACAAGACTGCCTGAAAATAAAGATACTTTTGTTTTGACATTCTTTTCACATTCCTCTGCTTACCATGGAAGTAGTTGGGGAAATAATTGGGGTTTTTTCACTATTAATTGGTAGCTGTGCTCATGTTGCCACTGTGGTTGCTCTTTATCATACTACATAACTTCTCTACTATTGAGAGGTTGTTCAGTTTTATAAAAAATATATTGAATTTCAAATCCAATTTTGTGTATGTATGGACACTGTTCAATGTAATTTTCAATATGGTGAACTATATTACATCCACAAGAAAAATCCCAATTAATATGTATTTCATATTTTGCATACTGTTAGATTTGATTTTCCAAGAAAATATTCTCTAATATAAATTTGCTTAACAATGACCTAAAGGAAAGAATTAGGATAATAGTTTTATCCTTTTAGGGGAATGAGGGTGAATTGGACCTTGAGTAGTGCTCAAGGCCTACTCTTGCTTCTGTGCTTTGGAATCATTTCTGGTGTTGCTCAGGAGGAATATAGGTGGTGTAATAGAGTTAGCCATATGGAAAGCAAGCACTGTAAACTCTGTTCTATCCCTCTAGCCCAATTGTAGTGGGTTTTTTTAGGAGGGGAGGGGCATACCTGGTGGTACTCAGGGTACCTCACTCTGAGCTCAGGAATTACTCCTGGTGGTATTTAGGGGACCTTATGGGATGCTGAGGATTGAACCTGTATTACCTGTGTACAAAGCAAGAGAAGCCCTACCCACTGTTATGTCGCTCCAGACACAGTTTTGTTTTTTTTTACTTTTGTTTTTGAAAATTGGTTTTAGAAAGACTGGGCCCCCTGGGATGAACACAGAGCCACGGCAGAGTCTGGCAAGCTACCCGTGGTGTATCGATATGCCAAAAACAATAACAGTAACAATAAATTTGGTTTTATTTGTGGATAATAAACTGCTTGAAATGTTTATTTTAAATATATCCTCTTGCATTTTAAACTTTTTTAAAAAAGGCTATTCTTGGAGCACTTCTATATCCTGTCCCTTCCTCAAAAGAGAGGAAGGGACAGAGATTTCCCATTTCCCTTGGACCTCACACTTGCACAGCCTCCAACATTCCCAGCATCACAAACACAGGCTGATACACTTGTTGTCAGTAAAATACTTGTTACCTGGCCAGATCATACTCACCCGAAGCCCAAAGTCTATCACAGTGTTTATTTTGAGCAAGTAAGTTCTGTGTTTCTGGACAAACAGATAATGCTGTGCAGTTTATCACTCTAACATAGAGAATTTTCATTCCCTTCTGAGTCATCTGTGTTATGCCTATTCATCCCTCCCTCCACAACGTTCCTAGTGATGATCTTTTTCTGTCTTCATAGTTTGCCTTTTCACTACTGTAAGATAGATAGAACTATGTAGTATATCTCCCTTTCAGATAGACTTATTCTTCTCTATTAATTTTCACTAACATTTTAAATACTACTTTTTGAAGAAGAAATAGCTGTATACTTTTAAGGATTCCATCACATTTGAAATTTGTTGACTAAAACAAGCATTCCTGGGCGAGAGAGACAGAAGTGGAGTTAAGGCACTTGTAAAATCAAAAGCTATAGAGAAATAAAGATCCACAAAAAAATGACCTAAAAGCAGCTTAGAAAATTGGAGAGCTCAAGAGGAAGGTAGTCAGTTCTGAGTCAAGGCTGCAGAGGGAATAACATATGTAAGAACCAATTAGAAATTCTTTGGAAGATTTTGATTTTGTCTGGGCTTTGTTTGTGGATCACACCTGGCAGAAATCAGGCCTTACTCTGGCCTCTACTCTCAGGGTGGTGCTCAGCTGGCCATATGGAATGCTGGCCATATGGAATGCTGGCCATATGGAATGCTGGCCATATGGAATGCTGACCACATGGAATGCTGGCCATATGGAATGCCATATGGAATATTTGACTTGGCCTTGTGCAAGGCAAGCACCCTACCTGTCTCTTCAGCCCCCAAAAGGACTTTTTTTTTTGCTTTTTGGGTCACACCCAGCGATGCTCAGGGGGTTACTCCTGGCTCTGCACTCAAGAATTACTCCTGGAGGTTGCTCAGGGGGCCATATGGGATGCCAGGGATCGAACCCGGGCCGGCACAGGCTGGCCCCCGGCAAGGCAAACACCCTACCTGCTGGCCTATCACTCCGCCCTGAAAAGTACTTCCCCTTCAATAAACTGCTTAAAAACTGCAACACCCTCGAGGTGTTGCAGGTGTGGCTGCGGTGCCCAGCTGTGTTGACAGGTGGCAGACAGGAGACAGGCTTGTCCACACCCAGGGCTGTGTCCCATGGGCCCTGGATGGTTGATGGTCTTAAATAGAAAAAGACTGGGCCCCTTGGGGTGAACCCAGAGCCACAGCAGAGCCTGGCAAGCTACCTGTGGTGTATTCTCTGTGCACCAGTAGCAACAATGGACCTCATTCCCAACGAATGGAGACATTACTGGCGCCCGCTCAAGCAAATCAATGAACAACAGGAAGACAAGTGATACAAGTGAAGTGCTAAATTTGCTTGAAGAATACTGTTTCTTCATGCTTTCTTCTTTGTTTTTCCTAAGAATTTTTTTTATTTTGAAATCAGATTAACTCTGGCCATAAAGAATGAGTTGAGAAGTATTCCTTAAAGTTTTATGGAGGTGTCTGAGCAAATTGGCAGTTTAATCTGAGATAAATGGTAAAATTTACAAGTGAACTCTATCTTTTTAGAACTTTCTTTGTTGTAAATTCTAAATGGCAAATAAAATTCTACATACAGAAATGTATACACATGAATTACTCATATATATGTACATTGTTTTTCTTTTTATACATATTAAAGGATACTAATTTCTTCTTGGATGAATTTTGATAATTTGCAGATTCCCATCAATATTCCCATTATTGTTGAAGAATGTCATTCCTAACATTCTCTCACTTCTCAACAGTACTAGGACACATATGGAGATGTTACTGGTGCCTGTTCGAGCAAATCGATGAATGGGAAGACAAGTGATACTTCCCATTGTTCATTGATTTGCTTGAGGGGGCACCAGTAATGTCTATATTTGTAGTGAATATATATGTATATATATACATATATGTATATATACAGACATATATACATATTCACATAAGGATCTAATCAGAAGGAAAAGCCAAATGACCTGACCTCACTCCTATCATAGGATATAGAAGCAAAGAAAGGTATCAGAAAAAAATCAAAACTAAACAAATTTCTTGATTCAGACCACAACACTGAGGTTATGGAAGATGGAAAAAGGGAAATATAAGTGTCCAATGTACTATGGTGGCAAAATATCAGGGCTTAGTATTATTAAACCACTGTTACCTCAATTAAAATGTTTATTAATCTAACTGTATCTACCGAAACATCATTATTTAAATAATTATTTAAATATCCACAAAAACTATTTAAATATTTGATTTGTCAGCAACATAATAGTAATATGAAATTTGAACACTTCTATATCACTTCTAGATATATTAACTAGTTAACATAAGAAATACTGACCTGAAAGGAAGAAATGGAAGAGATGGAACTTGCAGACATATATAGGGTCCTTTACTCCCCAAAAGTTGAGTATACATTCTTCTCCAGCACACACAGGACATGCTCCAAAGTAGATTACATGATGGGTTAAAATATACTTTCATAAAAATTAAGAAGATAGAATATATATCAACTATCATTTCAGACCAGGAAGCATTAAAAATGGAAAATAACCATGAACAGTAATGGGGCAAAAACTGAATACACTTGAAATAAAGCTACTCAATACTTAACAACCAATGGGTCAAAAAGGAAATCAGAGGAAACCAAAAATTACTAGGAATGGAGCCAGAGCAATAGCACAGCAGGTAGGGGCGTTTGCCTTGCACATGACTGACTCGGGTTTGATCCTGGGCATCCCATATGGACCCCCCGAACACCACCAGGAGTAATTTCTGAGCGAAGAGCCAGGAGTAACCCCCTAAGCATGGCCAGGTGTGACCCAAAAAGCAAAATCAAACAAACAAAAAAATTACTGGGAACAAGTGAGCATGTAGACAAGTGTAACTAAAACATTCTACATGTAGCCAAGCTATTTTAACAGGAAAGATCATAACAATGCAAGCACTCATTAGAAAGTAGGAAAAGGTGGAAATAACCAGACCACACAACTTAAAAACAGATAAAAAGACAACTCAAAGTGAGCAGAAGGAATGAAATAAATCTTAGAGAAGAAATCAATAAATTGGAAAAATAAATCAAAAGAGCAATAAAGCCATAAGTTGATTTTTTTAAAATCTAATTTAGATTGATGAATCATTAGTGAGAAAAATCACTAATAAACCGAAGAACTATTGCTAATGAAGGAAAATATGTAGCAATAGAAAAACAGGCATTCGAAGGATAAGCCTGGAAATTCGTACCTGGATTGGGGGAACAGGTCATCCCAGGGCCAGTGCAAAGAGAGCCCCAGGAGCCGAAAGCTCCCACATCTCCCAATCGCTGCTATGTCCCACAGCTCAGAACAAGCCTCCTCCAGAAATTAATCTGCTGAAAAACTCGGTACACAGGTTTGTGACTTAAATCCCCAGGCTTTCATGGAGTCTTGAGGCAATCCCCCCATCTCCCTGTACTTCAAGTAGCCCAGGCAGTCATGCTCAGACCCCTGTGCCACAGCCCAGTTAAAAAATGCAACCTTATAGGGCCGGAGCGATAGCCCAGCGATTAGGGCATTTGCCTTGCACGCGGCCGGCCTGTGTCGGCCTGGTTCGATCCCCAGAATCCCATATGGTCCCCCCAAGCACCACCAGGAGTAATTCCTGAGTGCAGAGCCAGGAGAAACACCTGAGCATTGCTGGGTATGACCCAAAAAAATATATATATATACAGAAGACCCTACTATGAAAAGACATTAATAGATTGTGATCGAATAAAACAGGCATCTGCAGGAAGGAGTATATGAATAGGGTAACTTGTATGTTTTAGGTTCATTAATCGATGATTACTATTATGACTGATTTTTTTATTAACTAGCATAGTTCTACAAAGAAGATATTATTGTCATCAGCCATTTGGTTAACCTTGGGTATATTTTGTTAAAAGAAATAAACAAAACAATCTATTCTTCTCCTTTATTAAATAATGTTGAAAATTCTACTTGTTAAAGGATTAAATAAGAAGTCAAGAAGTTTGTAACCCGGCTTACAGTTTCACCTATGATCATCAAAATATAAAACTTACGGTAACTTTTTAAAATTTTAGTGATAATTAAATGCCAGAGTATAAATGATGAATTGAAAACTGATAACGACACATATCAGCCTGAACAAGTCTTTTTGCCAGAGTGCTAAAGAAAGGAACACAGACAGTTTCTCATCTCAGATTTTCTAAAATCATTTTCCACCACAGTGAGTCCTTTGTTATTTCTAGGTCATTTTTCTCTAAAGAAAAAATAAGAGTCTCTTTTACTCCTATAGTTCCCATACATCTGCCTCCACAGTAGGCGTCCCCTCCTTGAGAAATCACCTCAGACTCTTTCAAAATGCCTAAATGATCGAGGGTTTATGTGCATGGCAACAAGTATGGTGTCATCATGGTCCAAATACATGATGTAAAATGGAAGCTAAAGATACCATGTCTCTCCGATTCTCTCCACATCTCTGTTATGCTGCACAGTGTAGAAGCTAAAATTCTCAAAATGTCTTAAAGGTCTCTGCACCATACTCACCACTATCTCTCAGGTCTTAATACCTTTCTAGCTATGTCCTGTCCCCTTGACTCTGTCACCCTAAACTGTGCTCTGTCTGACACCCCAGAAGTTCTCACTGAAGAACCTTACACTGGTTGTTTTTTCTTACTAGATGTTCTCCTAGTACAGCATCTTAAGCCCGCCCTCTCAGCTTCCCAGGGGTTTAAACAACTCCCACTTTATCAGTGATACCTTTCTGACAATCACCATTCAAACTGCAAACAGTTACTTATTTGCACTCATGTTCCTATTCCCCTATCCAATTTTTTTCTCTATAACACTTATTACCAACAAACATTGTAGAAATATGTTATTTCCTGTTGGTCTCTCGATATGCATTGTGCTCCTGTAGGGTCCGATATCACAAGCATTTAGAAGAGCGCCTGCACATCAAAGATTCGCACTGGACTGATTGACAGAATGTACAAAGTGAATCGACCTAATTCTTCATAGTACAGCCAACAATACATTAGCAACCTTGTTCAGTTTCTGGTTTAAGAATAATTATATATAAGGCACGCTGCCACATAATTAAGCATTGGCACTAACACAAAAGCACCTTTAAAGGTAAGACAACCTGAAATATGAGAAAATAAACAGAAAAACAAGGGAGAAAAAATTTTAATCCCATTGCTATGTTTCTCTGCCTTTGATTTCAATTTTATACATCATTTTCCTAATAGAGATTTATTTAATCATTATCAACACCTAGATCATGACAGGAAAATAAATGTCAAAACAAACAAACAATGAATAAACCCCTATTTAAATAAAAGCAATTTTTGGAAGACTAATTGTTTAGAACAAATTAGAACAAATTTTCATGTCTCTGATAACTTCAAATATTCTAAACAAAGTCAAAGATCTGAGAATCCACACAAAAATGGCAAAAACAAACAAATACCTCATGCTAAGTAGAGGAAATTATTGAGCAAGGAACATTTTAATCTTCAAAACAGTTAAGAGTCATTTACATAGAATCTTGTTAAGACAGAAATAGATGAAATCAGCGAAAGTGTCCCAATGTCAATACTAGTCTATACAAGATTCTTTATTGAAACATTTACATGAATAGTAACAATTCATGTATTTAATGAAAATAGAACATAATAGGTAGCATTTTCCAAGATGATGTCTAACTATAAATGTCAACATTATCATCATTGGACAGAGAGATAATATACCAGGTAAAGCATGTGCCTTACACAGAGCTCTGCTGGAGTGGCGGGCCAGGGCTAGAACCCACCATCCCTCCTGGGTGCCTCGTGAGCGGCTGGGCACAGGGAGAGCTAGTAGCACCTCTGCCTCATGTCTGAGAGTCTCTGGATCAGCATACCTGGGCCGGATTTGAAAAAGACTGCTGCAGGGTTCATCAATAAATGCTGGATATAGAGATGACTACCAGAGTATGCCACCCGCATGGCAGAGCCTGGCAAGCTACCCATGTCGTATTTAATATTCCAAATACCAGTAACAATTATAGACCTCATTCTCATGACCTGATGTAATGGTTTGAGGCTCTTTATGTTCCTGGAGCAAGCAGATGCCCTTGGGCTCTATTGGCATGACATAAGGACATAAGGAGATGTTACTGGTGCCCACTTGAGCAAATCGATGATGAATAGGAAGACAGTGATACAGTGAAAGCATGTGCCTTACACAGAGCCAATTTGAGTCTGACCAAAAATAATCTCTGAGCACAGATCCAGGGGTAATCTCGGCATATCTGGGTGCTCCTCCATCGCCCAAAAAGAAAAATTATCATTATCACAACCCATCGATTTTTCCAGAGCATCATGAGACAAATACACTCTGAAATAAAGGGGACTCGGAACTCAGTTCACATGGGGGCCGGAGTGATAGCCCAGCGGGTAGAACATTTGCCTTGCACGCGCCGGCCTGTGCCGGCCTGGGTTCGATCCCCAGCATCCCATATGGTCCCCGAGCACCGCCAGGAGTAATTCCTGAGTGCAGAGCCTGGAGTAATCCCAGAGCATCGCGGGTGTGACCACAAAAAAAAAAAAAAAAAAAAGAACTCAGTTCACAGAGTTGTGTGTGAGCATCAAGAACTGATTAATCAATCATACAGTTTCCACAGGAGTTGGACCAGATGTTCCCCCAGTGGTGGGTAAGGGTTTATTTCTACCACATCCTCACCAGTAGAGACTGTTCCCATGTTGTTAATATGTGTCATTCCCACTAGTGTAAGATATTTCATTGTTGTTTAATTTGGTTTTCCCTAATAATAATTGATAATGAACATTTTTATGTGCCTATTGGTCATCTATTGGTCTTTCTCAGTAAAATCTGTTTATTTCCTCTCTCCATTTTAATGGGCTTTTTATATTCTTATCGTTGTTGTTGATCTTTGTGAGTACTTTACAGATCCTGGATAGCAACCCTTTATCTGTGTTTCATGTATATATTTTCTCCCACTTGGTTAACTGTATTTACTTTTAGCTTGTGTTTCTTTTGTCATACAGACACTTTATGTTTGATATTTAAGTCTCATTTGCTAAATTTTGATTAACCAATGGTATTATATAGCTGATGGCCCATGAGTGCTTTGAGAGCTAAGTCTGGTAGCACTCTTCCTATATTTTCCACAATGAACTTTACAGATTCAGGTCTTATCTCAAGGTCTTTGATCTATTTTGAGTTGACTTTTGTGTAAGGTGGAAGATAAGGAATCAGCTTTAATTTCTTACAGATTGTTATCAAATTCCCCAAGACCATTTGTTGAAAATGCTGCCTTCATTCCACTTCATGTTCTGAACTACTTGGATATTACTGAGTAAACTCATAATTGATGCTCTATATGACTTAGTAATTCCAGGACAGAAAAGCATTTATTCAAACCTGTGTGCACCATTATTCATTGCAGATGTCACTACAACAACTAAAATTTGAAATCAACCTAGATAACTACTAACAGATAAGTATATCAAGAAGATGTGGTATATATGCACAATGGAATACAACACATCTGTAAAGAATTATGAAATCATACAATTAACTAGAACATGGATAGAACTGGAAGACATCATATAAAATGAGGTAAGCCTGATAAAGAAGGATAAACAAGTATGATATCAGTTATTCATGATATTTAGAATAACAGGATGAGGGAATGCAATGTTATAAAGGTGTATAGGGAAAATAAAGAAAAGCTTATAGGGAAGAAAATAAAAGAGTGGAAGGGCGGAAGAGAAGAGACAGTTGATAAGAAATGGTGGCTAGTGAGGGAATCAGGTACAAAGGTGATATTAGGGAATGTCAGAGAGAAATATCCAAATTACAGAGTTAAAAAGACTAAAATCAAAAGCCCAAAGTTTAACTAACAAATTTAGAAAGGTATGTGGCAAGAGGTAAGGTTGGACGGTGTGTATAAATAGGGGAGGGAACCTAAAAACACTGGTGGAGGGACGTTGATACTAGAGGTGGGAAAGTGCCCCAATATTGTATGTTTAAGTCTCAACAATGAAGAGCTTTGTAAATCACAGTACTTTAATATATTTCAAATAATTGTTTTAAAGAGTTGATAAATTGTTTTAAAGAGTTGACCCTGAAGGAACGGTTTGAGGCTCTTCATATTCCTGAATCAACCAGATGCCATTGGGCTACATTGGCACATGATAGGGTCCAGTGGAAATGTTACTGGTGCCCGCTTGAGCAAATCGCTGAATAACGTGATCAAGTGATCAAGTGATCAAGTGATAAATATTTCACCCTGAAACCTTTAATCCCCATTATGAAGGCAATGACTAGACAAAAAGCTAGAGGAGATAATAACAAAGAAGCACAGAGACAAAACACAACCCTGAGGCATAGAAGGTAGATATTTCCTGAGGATGGCAAGAAGGAGGCTTTGGGTACACAGAATTTAATATAATGGCAGCTTCAGAGCCCAAATGCCTGAGACTCCCATGGATGGGTTTGTTTTATCTGAGCAGGCGGCCACTCATGAGTCCTCCAGTTAATTTCCCCACCATATATGTAGGAAAAGAAGAGGCTACCACTCACCAAGCTCCTCCAGATCCCTCTCAGCCTGTTTGGGGAATGGGGAAGGACGTTGATAGTGTATTAGAAAGAACCTTAGGCACCATCAGGAAACAGTGCAGAACCCCACCATGAGGAGTGGATGAAGAGGGAAGCCCTGAATGCCCACATACAGAACCTCTGATAAAGAATTCAGAGATGAAATAGTGAGGATGTTTAATGAACTCAAAGAAACAGTGAAATGGACATTCAACAAAATACAGGAGGATATGACAGAAATAGTGGAATGAATGGTAAATAATGTCACTTGTATCACTTCACTTGTCTTCCCTTTGTTCATCTATTTGCTCGAGCGGGCACCAGTAACAGCTCTATACATCCTGACACAAGCTAGTGTAGCCCAAAGGCATCTGCTCGCTCCAGGAACATAAAGAGCCTCAAACCAGGTCATAGGAATGAGGATTTGCAGTGCGGATGGGACACTCTTGACTCTTGTAGTCACCTCTAATCTTGAGCATTTATTGATGAACTGCGCAGACACAAAGCGGCCTGTAAATAATATACAGGAGGAAATGAGATCAGAAATAAGCAACTTACAAACAGAAATTGCATTAATTAAAAATGTAGTGATGAAATGAAAAACTGATGGGTGTTCATAGTAGAATAATAGCTGAAAAAGACTCAGTGAGCTTGAGAATGAGATGCAGAAAACCTCCACGGAACAGTAAAAGATAGAGAAAATCCTCAAAGTAGTCCAAGGTCAAAACAGAGAACTATTGGATGAATCCAAAAGGAACAACAAAAAAATTGTTTGAGTTCCAGAGAGACATGCAGACAACCTGTTGAGGTAAGAACACTTAAACACATCATTGCTAAAGCATTCCCAGTCCTGGAAAACACAGGCATCCTGACTGACCCAAGAAGACCCAAGTATACCAGCTAAAAGAGAACTGAATTAAAAGACTCCAAGACAGATCGTAATGATAATGACGAAAACCATAGATAGAGGTGCAATACTGAAAACAAGACAAAAAAAGGAAATTACATATAAAGAAGCATCCCTTAGATTTATAGCAGATCTATCTGAAGTCCTCCACCAAAGTACAATCATGGATATTGTTAAAAAAAAACTTAATTAAATAAAGGCTTCAGCAAGAATACCTTAATTGACTAGATTATCATTCCTACTTGAAAGAATGATAAATTATTTAATTTTGTTTATCCAGCTCAGGAACTTTATAGACTCAAAATTAATCTTGAAAGAAAAACTCAAGAGGAACTTAGTCCTATACAAAGTTCCTCTCCACTTGGGGACAGACTTTTCTTTTCTACTTTCCAGTAAACTCTTATCCTTTACAAAATAAAAAAATAAAAACTCAAGGGAATACTGTAAAAGTACAAACTCTACAAACATAACATCCTCTAAAAAGAAGATGGCACAAAACTCCATGACAATAATTTTTCTTAATATCAATACTCTAAAGGCACCAATTAAAAGACACAAGATGGCAAAATAGATTTAAAAATTGAATCTAACATCCTGCTGCCTATAAGAAACATAGTTGAGTAATCAGAGAAAATACAGACTCAAAGACTGAAAACAGGGGCCAGAGCGATAGCCCAGCGGGTAGGGTATTTGCCTTGCATGTGGCCGGCCTGTGCCGCCTGGGCTCGATCCTGGCATCCCATATGGTCCCCTGAGCACCGCCAGGAGTGATTCCCTGAGTGCAGAGCCAGGAGTATCCCCTGAGCATTGCTGGGTGTGACCCCCCCCCAAAAAAAAAAAAACAAGACTGAAAACAATTCTTTTTTATTTTTATTTTTTTTGCTTTTTGGGTCACATCCGGCAATGCTCAGGGGTTACCCTGGCTCTGCACTCAGGAATTACTCCTGGTGATGCTTGGGGGACCATATGGGATGTCTGGGATCAAACCCAGGCTGGCACAGGCCGGCTCTGCAAGGCAAATGCCCTACCCACTGGGCTACAACTCCCTCAAGAAAGCAGAACACAAGAACATAGATTTCAGGCTGAGAAAGATTACAAGAGACAGTGAAGGATATTTATAAATATACAAAGGATGAAAAAAATCAGAAATAAATTAATTCCTAAATGTATATGCACCCAAAGTGGGAGCAGCAAAATACTTTGCCAATAGACTTCAAGGAGGACTTGAAAACACAGTAGTAGTGCAAAAATTCAACACTGCCTTTTCACCCCTTGCCTTAAATAAGACTGAAACTCAGCAAGAAATACTAACTCTGAAGGATAAAATGGAAGAGAGGGGATCAGTAGATAAATACTGTTGTTTTCACCCCCCAAAAAAAGCCAAATATACATTCTTCTCCAGTGCACATGGGGTATTTTCCAAAATAACATATTGGGACACAAAACATACCTCCATAAAACTCATAGTATAGAAATTGTATCAACTATATTTTCAGACCTTGAGGCACTGAAAAGAGAAGTGAATCACACAGAAATAAATCAAACAGAAATCATACACAGAAATCATACAAAACACCTGGAAAGTGAATAACTTGCTCCTGAACAACCAGTGGGTTAGGGAATAAATCAAAAGAATACTAGAAACAAACAATGGGGACACAACCTACCAGAACTTGTGGGATACAGCAAAAGCAGTGATAAGATGAAGGCTTATAGCTTTGCAAGCATACATCAGGAGGGGAAAAGGTGCACATAGATAACATGACTTCACTGCAATATTTTAGGAAATGCCCAACTAAAGGAGCCCAATTCAGGCAAGAGGAATTAAATAATAACAGCACAGTGATTAATGAGCAGTAGTCCCAAAATACGACTCAAATGATCAATGAAACAAAGAGCTGTTTCTTTAAGAAATAAACAAAGTCTATAAAACACTATCAAGATTTACAGAGAGAAAACCCTAATAAACCAAATAAAAAAAAAAACCCAGGGGACACCATGACAGAAACCACAAAAAAATTCAAAAAATCATCAGAGATGTTTAATGAGCTCAAAGAAACTATTGCGCAGGAAGTCAATAATGTATAAGAACATGCCAGAGGGTAAATGAGAAAACTGCAATAAAAAAATGATAGAACTGAAGAGCATGCTGTGTGAAATAAAAAGCAATGGATGGTCTCAGCAGCAGTGACAGCAGCTGCAAAACAAACTTGTGACCTCAATGATATAACACAGGAAATCTCCAATAAACAACAGAAGATGAAAAAAATGTCTGAAGGAAAGAAATAAACAATGTACCAGAAAATTACAGGATAATTTCAAGCAATATAAAAACATAGTTCTGGGAATAGGAAGGCAAGGTCAAAGAAGAAATCCTATTCACAAAAATCATAAGAACTTCCCACTGGGGGAGCTAGGACATTCACACTAGTGTGGCATGATATTTTGTTATGATCTTGCTTTGATTTTTCCAAAAATGTGCTCATGAACATTTTGTAAATGCCTACTGACCATGGTATGTCATCTTTGGTGGTGTCATTTCAACTTCTCTCTGTATTTTTGATGGGATTGCTTTTCTTAATGTTTTCATTATATGATGGCTTTGTTTTTTTAAATATTAGCTATTTTCAGATTGTGTGTGAACATTTTCTTTCAGTCACTGAAATATCTTCCTTTTAATGATGGTCTACTGTGCAGAAGTTTTTAGTGTGATGTAATACTACTTGGTTTGGGTCTTTTGTTCATTTGCTATCTTTCATTTACTTCAGTAGTTATTTAAATGAAATGATTACAGAACTGCTAAATTATGGTCTGTTTTAATAAACATCACTGCACCTCCAGTACCACAGACGTACCCAAACTCCATGATTGTCTCTGTACCACCTTAAGCCTCCCCACCACCGGTCTCCTCCCATTTTGCAAACAAAGCAAAGAGTTTGTCCTACTTAGATATTGTCCATTCTCTTATTTTGTTTCTCTGTGTGTCACAGATGAGTGAAATCATCCAATATTTGTTCTCCCCAACTTAGTTCACTTAGCTCAATGCCCTCCATTTCTGTCAAAGTTGCAACAAACTGCAAGATTCATTCTTTTTTAAGGTTGTATAATATCCCATTGTGTATACATACCACCACTTTTTATCCACTTGTCTGTAATTAAACACATGGGTTGTTTCCATACCTCCACTATTATACTTAATGCTGCAAATGAATATAGCATGCATATTTTATTTAATGTTTCGCATTCTTGGAATAGATGACAAGGAGCAGCAGGAAGCTGTATGTTTTGTGAGAAGTCTCCATACCATGCTCCCTAGAGGTTGACCCAGACAACATTCCCTCCACAGGTAAAAAATGGTTCCATTTTTACCACATTTTTATTCACTACTGGTTGCATCTAGCCTTTTTGTTTATGTAATTCTCACTGTTGTTATAGATATTTCATTTCCATTTTGAAACAGACTTCCAATTTAACTTTGCAGAAAAAAAATTGTATATTAATTTTATGTATAATAATTTTATGTATAATAATTTTATCTGTAATAATTTTATGTAAATAATTTTATTTTATTTAAAAATAATACTATACTATTATTTTACTTAAAATAATTGTTTATAAATAAGAGTGCATGTCAAATATGCAAAGTAGGAAAATTATAAAAGAGGAAAGTCAAAGAAGTATGTAGTAGAGCACGTTATTTTATCTTATGTAATTTTAAGTAAAAGTTTTATCATTTAAAATTCTGTTTCATAAACTGTCTATATACAACAAAAATAAAATTATGTAAATAAATTAGAATCATTACCTTTGCTCCTGCCTTAATCTTCATAAATATATAAAGACCCACAGTTTCATGAAACAGTGAGTAAATATGTCACATGAAAAATCTTTAATGAGATTCCCCAGGAGTCCTTTGTAATTGCTATCAAACGTGAAATTATCTAACGTCAGGAACACCCTAGACATCACCAGGAACCTGTCACATTAGTAAACCTCTCTAACTTTCCCTTTACCAAATCTATTACTTCATCCTAGCTCATGCCCACAGCATGTTATTGTAATGATTCAATATCTGTTCTCTTCAATCTCGCCATTTCCCTTTTAATCTGTCTTATAATATATAAATATAAATCATAAACCTAAGCACAGAACAATATATCCATGTTTCCTTAACACACATATTTTCTAAAACAAAGAATAGCAGCTTCTATCAACTGACTATGAAACCAGGACATAATGATATAATTTTAAGAGAATTTTGTAAGTTATCCAATTGCAATGCTTCCAGGATCTATTCTCTCCCTACTGTGAATAACTAAGATTAGACCAATAGAGCAATGTTCTCTCCTGTGTATGAACTTTTCATGACCACTTACTTGTGTTTAAATCTTAATTGCTCTTCAATACAAAATTCATGTTTCTTTCACAAATTCTTGTGCAGTGGGAGGCAATGGGTAGGGGGGCTATACAGTTCAGTAGAGAAGAAAAAGAAGGAGGAGGAGGTGGTGTGGGAGGAGGAGGAGACTGACTACACCAAGTCTTCCCTATGTCTAGTCATTTCGCCTACTCTATCATTCTCATCATCTCTCATTTACTAACTACAATGTGTTTGCATTAATCAGCACCTCTGAGCTTCATAATCCCTATTTGTAAAGGGGATATAATAGCAATGCCCGTCTCACAGAATGTTGATGGTGAAGCAGAATGTATCGGTATTTCTAGAAATATACAGCATTAACTTTCTGTCAATGCTTTGAACATCCACGACTTTCCAGACTACAGACCGTGAAAGTAACTATTTACAGTTTAAGCCATATATATCTTCTTAGACTGTGGCCCAAGACCCAAAGTTTTTGGTCTAAATGTTTAAAGACCAAAAATTAATTTAAAGTCAACTATGAAATGAATATGAGTTTTTCAGCGTTTTTTATGTTAATTTATTGGGTTAAATGAGTTACAAATGGTAAAGTTTTAAGAATTCCTAATCAAGCCACTGAGTCCCTTGTGCTTTTATTCTAGAAATCCATAAGACCAAGACCACCCTTTAATTCTAGCTTGCATAAAAATTAATGTATATATTCCCCAAATAAGAGCATTTATTTAAATCTTATTAATCTTAGTACTTAGCCCTCCCTACTCAAGGGGTAATATCAACTTTCTAATGACAAATGAAACACAATTCCTTACACAACTAAACATCTCAAAATTCAATTATGCAATATTGCCTTAATAAACTAAAACTATTTTAAGAATTTTACTTACCATCTCTTTCTCTCTGTATATCTCTTTATCTTAAAGTTGAAAAACACAAAGGTCAAACCTAGAAAAACTGCATTTTTAGATAGAAAAATATTCAGGGAGCCAATATCTATACATTTGCCTATCTTGCTTATGATTTTCTTTACTTTTATGTTTAACTCATTTGATTCCAACTGAGTTCTAAAAGTTGAGTACAGATTGAGAGAAAAATATGTTAGTAATAACAACTGTTCACTTATAATTAGAACAGAAAGTTAATCCAGAAAGAACACTTCTGTCCCCAAAATGAAAGTTTATCCCTGAAATTAACAACTTGTTTCAGTGTGAAACTGGATGGCAAGTGAAAGTAGTAGGCATGTTAACTTCAAAAGAAGAGACATTCTTTTGAAGTTAAGCAGAAAGCAAACAAATTCACACATGTGTCCACAAATTTTTATAGGACCCTACGAAGGGTCCTAAGCACCCCAAGAATCCTTGCAATTGCTGAGTAAATGAACTAAAACAGATGTAAATCTAACACAAAATTGATCATTAATGTCTATCATTGATAAGAATCCTGAATAATGGTACAAAGCATCTTTTACTTGTAGTTTTGGGAGGCTTTTTGTTGCTATTTGTTTTGTTTTAAGGTCATATCAAGGCTTGGCAGGGATCAAGAGTGGGGCTGCCACACCTAAAACCTGTGTTCCAAACCAATATCCCTGGATCCTTGTGAGTAATCTTAGGAAAATATAAAAACATTTTTTAAATGTAAAAACATTTTGACCTCAGTTTTGGACTTAACATCATAAGGTACATGGATTAAATGTAGGCAATACCCTCCATGACACTAAAGTTAAAGGCATCTTCAAAGATGAAACACCAAGCAAGCAAATATAAACAAAAAGAACTACATTAAACTTAGAAATTTTTGCACCTTAGAAGTTTCTTGGAAACGGTGGCCAAGACACAAAGACAGTTAATGGAATGGGACAAATTATTTACCCAAATGCCAATATAAGTGATTAATATCAAAGAAATATAAGACACTGGTAGAACTTTACAAGGAAAAAAAAATCCAACCCCATCAACAAATGGAGAGACTGAATGAACAGCACCTTCCTCAAAGAAGAAATACCAAAGGCGAAAAGCCCTACATCACTAATAATTAAGAAGATGAATTCAAACCAACTGTAAGATATCATCTCACACCACAGAGACTGGCACACATTCAAAGGAAAATGATCAACCAGTGCTAGCATTCATGGCTGGTGGGAATAACGACTGGTTCAAAAAGTTTGTAAAACAGTGTAGTCATTCCTTAAAGCACTAGAAATTGAGCTACCATTTGACTCAGCAATACCACTTTTGGGAATAAACCCTGGGGACCCCAAAGCACAAAGCAGACACACCACCTGCTCTTCTGTATTCATTGCAGCACTGTTCACAATAACCAGAATCTGAAAACAACCTGAGTATTTGAGAACAGACAACTGGATAAAGAAACTATGATACATCTACACAATGGAATACCACCAGGAAAAACGAAATTATGGTATTTTCCTATACATGGAAGGACATGGAAAGTAACATACTGAGTGAAATGAGTCCAAAGGAGAGAGCAACAGAATGGCTGCACTTATCTGTGGGACATAAAGCATAATATGAGACTAATATTCATGGTCAGCAAAAACAAGGGCCAGGAGGACTGATTCATGAATGGAAGCTTGCCACAAGGGGGAGGAAGGAGGGAGGGCTGTTAGTAAAGAGAAGGGATCACAATAACAATGATAGTTTGAAATGCTCTCTCGTGACAAGAACTGAGTACTGAAAGTAGGGAAAGGAATATACCACGATAAACTCTACTACCTGTACAAACCATAATGCTCAGAAAGAAAGAGAGTGAGAGACAGACAGATAGACAGAGACATAGAGAGAGACAGAGAGAGAGAGAAAGAAAGAAAGAGAGAGGGGGGGAAAGTACCTGACATAAAGGCAGGCTGGGGTGAGGGGCAGGAAGGAAATTGGCAACGTTGGTGGTAGAACACATATTCTGGTGAAGGGATGAGTATTTTACATTCTATAACTGAAACCCAATCACGAACAACTTTGTAACTGTGTATCTCACTGTGGTTAAACAATAAATAAGGGATCAGAGTGATAGTACAGCAGGGAGAGGGAGGGCTTTTGCCTTGTGTACTGCCAACCCAGGTGACATCCCGGCATTCCATATAGTCCCCTGAGCACCCCCAGCTGTAATTCCTGAGCGCAGAGCCAGGAGTAGCCCCTGAGCATTGCCAGGTATGACCCAAAAAAGCAAAAATAAACAAATAAAAAATATAAATAAATATTTTAAATGGTATTTTGTCCCACTTCTAAGAAGATAAATAAGATAAATGGAATCACAGTACACTTATTTAGAAGTGCATGTGCATCTATTGATTCTGTGAATCGATATTTTTTCTGATATTCCTTGTTATAATTCTTTGAAAAATGTATGTTTATATGTGACGTTTTCGCCAGAGAGCTAGTAAAGATGATAGGGCCCTTGTCTTGCACACAACTGCCTCAAATTCGATCCCCAGCATTCCATATGGTTCCCTGAGAAAATACAGGAGCAATTCCTGAGTGCAGAACAGGAGTAATCCCCTGAGCATAGCTCAGTGTAGACCCATAAAAGAAAATACAAACAAAATGTGATATTTTCAATTATATACTATTAGAATTTAAATATTCATAATTATTGTTCTCTGGAAATATCTTTGTCTTAGTTAGCCTTACATTATTAATAAACCATAAATATAATCCA
This sequence comes from Cryptotis parvus, assembly GCA_021461705.1. Lineage (NCBI taxonomy): Eukaryota > Metazoa > Chordata > Mammalia > Eulipotyphla > Soricidae > Cryptotis > Cryptotis parvus. Next base: position 166,639 of record JAJIBD010002796.1, read on the forward strand.
TTCTAATGTTCATTATATACTAACATTATTTTGCTTTGATATAAAGTAATTTTCTAAAAAATCAACTGTGATATGATCTCTTGCTGATTCTAACATACAGCACTGAGTATACCATGGCCCAAGTAGGGTAAATGGAAGCTCATGAAACAGGAGAACACCACAAGGAAATTCCTACGAACAGTAATCACTGTTCAATTACATCAAAACTGTCATGAACAATAAGACCTTTGGGTTTTCTTCTGCCAGGCATAACAAGTAACTCCAATGTCACTAGTTCCAAATATGACTCTGACTTGGGACAGAGAAGACTGATGACAGATGGGCAAAATTTAACAAGCAGCTTAGCCAGTCATTGGGATGAAAGTCTTGTTATCTCTAACTTGCTGCCAAGTTCTGCATGTTGCTTTATAACTGACACTACTGGGAAACTCTGCAACCTCAGCCAGAAACAGACTTGAAGGAACCAGATTTCTTCACTGTTAGTATTTGTAATATTTCACCCACACCAGACTGCAGCAATAATGAAAATAGTCACTAGAATGAAATTTCAATATGAAAAAGTAATTTGAGATACTAGTCTGGATTTTTTAAGGTCCGAAGAAATAGAGAATTACTAGAATTGGAATTTGCCAACTCTTTACCAATTAATTTATAGTCTCATGAATTACTTCAAATACATTGAATTTTATGTCAATTATTGTTCCAAATTCCTTATCGAGATTAGCTTTGAAAGACAGCATAGACAATTATCAATGCATCTATTGTCCAGTATGGTAGGCTCACCTACCATACCTTCTGACATGGAAGATTATCACTTGGCTCCTAGTAAAAGAGATTCTATTGTATTTAAGTTTTTAAGGTAATAGTTGCCATTCTCAGTATAAGCGCTGGTCATTAAAACAGTATCACAAAAACTCTGTAGGTATACTGGAACTCCTCTTACAAATGTTTTTTTTATCTTTTTAATTTTATATTTTCAGTATACCACCGTGAGATATACAATTACAAAGATGTTCATATTTGGGTATTTGGGTTAATGGCATACCGTGGTGGAAGATATGTCTTCTAGACCCTTCTAATATGGGTGACTGAGTTTGTCTTAAATAAAAAATCCATTTTAACATTCAAATCTCCCTGAGACCCTGAATCCTTTTTCTACATTAAACTGAGGTAGGTCAAGGCATTTCTACTTTGTCAGCAGGAGCCCATCTTTCGGTCTGGTCCACGTTTTAGTCTTAATCAACAGACCAAACTGTTACAGTCTTATTTAACCCTGTGAGGTACAATGTTAAATAAAATATCTGCTTGGAAAGGCCATATGAATAAACTTAATTTAATTTTATTGAACTTATTATCCCATACCTATAGCCTCCATTTCCATGTAATTTTCCTGAATTTACACTCGCATGAATTAGAAAACTTAAACAACTCTTTTTAAGTACAGAATCTTCAATATCTTAATATTAGATGCTTGTTGAAATTTGAGTCTAGTTATAGATATGAAAGCAAAGAGTGTAGGTAGAGCTTGGTCTGAGAAAAATAAGCATTATGTTTCAGGACACTACCTCTGTAGAGGCCATTAGCATCTCCACAGAGGAAGCAAGTTAATTCCATCACTCAAAAAGAGAGATTTCTCTACCTGTGAAAATGAGGAAACAGCAGCAACTGGAGGTGAGGAATTCATTCCCATTGACAAAATACATGGAAATCCAAAGAGAAATTAAAAGGTTCAATGTCTCCAGAATATTAAGGATCTTCCTACTCATCCTATCCCAACAACAGGATGCCTTTTGTTCCACAACCAACACTCTCACTTTACCAACAGAAGCCCTTGGAGACTGAGTTTAATTTACCATCGACCATAGGGTGAAATTCTGTTTCATTTTAAGCTATTTCAACCCTTCAGCTGCAGAAGATAAGACTTTACTTCATAGCACATACAGAAGCGGGGTCTTGTAGAAAGTCAGCACTTGAGTATAGAATTTGAATACCAAAGATTATATTTTTCTTTAACCACTATGTCCAGAGCTAGTAAAGTACCTGACATATATTACAACCTTGCTATATTTCGATTTTTTTCCAAAAAGTTTCATGTATGAAATCATCTGTTTCACCTTACAAAAGTTGACTAAAAGTATCCAAAGCAGGTATTTTTGTATCCCTATAAACCATGTCATGGAATGTTTTGCTACTACTGGGAATAGTCATTAGTGTCTATAAATTCTGATTGAATTGGAGTCAACTCCAGAAACAGACCCAGAGAACAGAGTGGTTTCTCAATGGTCTGAGTGCTTTTAAACATATTATGCATACAGAGGTCATGGGTTTAAACCCCAGCACTGCGTGATTCCTTGACTGGCCAGTAGCAACGCCCAAAAGGAGCCAGTAGTAACATCCAAGCACCACTAGGTGAGGCCAAATTCCCATAAAATATAAGAGCTCCCCAAATCAAAAATTCTTCTCTCCAACTACTCCCTGTACCTAAGTCTACCTTAGCCATGATTATCCAGAAAAATCAGAACCAACTGGAGAGAGACAACAGTGGCAGAGAGAGAGAGAGAGAGAGAGAGAGAGAGAGAGAGAGAGAGAAGAGATTTATTATCTGAATTGACCCAGCAATTACAGAGGCCCAGAAGTTCCACTATCTGCTGTTTAGTATTGAAAGCTGAAAAGCCTAGTATTATTCAGGCTAATCCTAAAGGCCCATGAACTAAAAGTGTCACTGTACCAGGCCAGCACCAGATAAATATCTCAATGCAAGCAATAAGAGCCCTTTACCTCCTCCAGTTCCTTAGTCTTTTATTTTTCCTATTGTGGAGTACAATATTTGTAACAATGCCTACCTACGTGGTAAGGGCTATATTCCTTATTCCACCAACTTATCCAAACATGAATCTCTTACAAATGTGAATCTCTTACAATCTTACAGTAATGCCTCAAAACAATGTAGGCCATCTACGTTCTTTAGCCTATAAAATTAAGACATAATACTACCCACCACATAATGTTCTGGTCATGTCTCCATATCTAACCCTCACTCTTTTATGTATGTTTTAATACATGTCAGTCTTATAAATATTTGTACAAATAATATACAACACTATTATATCAAAGTCTTACTATATGGCATTCAAATATTTTATTAATAATTCACATTTCGAGAAGCTTAGACTGATCTAGCTCTACACACGGTCCCCATGAGTTGCTAGGGCCAATTAAATGTGGACTAAACCTTTAAATGTCTCGTGAGCCTGCACTATCCCTACCCCAAACCCTAAAGGCTGTTCAAAGGTCTTTGAATTTAACTCATAGCTCAGTAGTAACTAACCAGTGAAACTGAGGGGCGCCATTGAGCTCCTAGTGTCATTTAGAGAGGGGATGGATTGACTTGATTCTCTACTTGCTAGAATAATCTAATTATGCCTAAGGGTTTCTACAGAGAAGACAGCTCTAGGTCTCTGTCAGTTTCACTTTGGGTAAAGTTAACTATTCAATGACTTTCAAATACTCTCTGCAGGTGGCTTTGTAACACATGAAGAAGTTCCTAAGGGACAAATGTTCATTCCTGTCACAGAGGCAATAAATCATAGCCTTTGTGCTTTCAGGTATTTTAAACAAAAGACAAACACTATGAAGGCCACAAAACAATTATTATTGGTACCCAAGAGCTGTTATTTCCAAAGAGAAATATACGCGTGTTAAAAGAGTCACAAGGAAAAATCTGCACTATAGTAACTTCTACAAAACCTGTCCTAGGAATAAAAACTCTTTGGTTTCTAAAGCTTGAAAATCCGGTAACATTCAGAACATATGGATATTCATTTTAAAAGAAAAAAACGTTAAAGTGTGACATTTCCTTTAACCCACAATTTTACAGCTGGAAGCCATTTCTTTCACTCTTAGATAGCATAATGTGAGAATCCAAGCAACCAAGCTTAAGGTCTATAAATTCACCACTTTTCTTCTACTACCAAATTCCAAGATTTATTAAACATCTCCTCTAACACTATTCTGGGCTCTATGAGAAAACCAGACCTGACCTTTAAAATGGTAGAAGCATCTGGATTATGTCAACTGATTTTTTCCTACTGGCAGTTTTGCCTATTTTTTTTAGTTTCTTATTTTTTTTATTTTCAATCTAACCCACAAATGAAATTTGAGGTGAAAAGATTCTAAAACACATGTAGACTTCTTATTTTTAATATTGTACAATCTGTTTAATTAGAAACACCTGGCTCATAAATACTGCTATACTGTATTTCCAAATGTTCCTTCTGAATCAATTTCACTATTCTGATTTAATTTCATATTCCTCAATATCTATCCCTCTCAGAAACGCTCTTTCATACCACAGCAGCTGCTGAAAGAGCATAATCCATTCTGGCCCAAACTCAGATCACAAAGATCAAAGATATACAAAAAGAAGCATGACTTCAGCCCAATGTTATAATTTTAATAATACACATTCAAGGTATATTTCATCTCAAGTTCTCAAAGGGACTCTTCTTAATGGGGCCCCATAATCATGAGAGTTGAATGGGATGCAAGAAGGCCTTAGGGCTCTATTGAAAGGTTCAGTTTATAGTCATGGCCTGACTCTGTACAGGTGTAACACAGCAACTCTGTCAGAGAAGTGCCTGAAATATTAAACCTTAGAATGTGTGTACCACCAACTCGAAACACCTGCACATCTGAATCTTTCAGATAAAAACCCAAAATAAATTATTTTCACTAATCCGCTGGAACAGAGTAACATTTACAGGACACTAAAAGTTGTTCTATAATTCCATTAATGTGTTTTCTTGAACTGTAGCTTCCCATTTTCTGAAAATAAAATAAGAAAGTTAATGCTAACTTCCCACTTTTATTTGTGATACTTGCTATGGATAAGTCAAAACATGATTGTATCACATGTGTTATAAAGTCATCGTAATAAAGTAGTGCATGAACATGTGTTGTTGTAAAGGAAAAAAAATATGACACAATTATGGAAATTGCCAATAGGCAAACGGTGTCTATGCAACCATTTACAAATATTGCCTGTTTTCCTAGTATACCAAAGGACAGATGATATTCTGAAATCTTTCTAATTTGTTCTTCTAGTCAATCTTTTGTTCCTCAGTTCAGCAAACATGAAATAGACCTGATTACTTACTTTCTTGTTAAGCATCGCTGCTTTATCTCCTGACGACACCTATGATTCTCCTGTGCCATATTCCTCCAAGGAATCTCAAACTGCTAAATTTGACAAAAGCCAACTATTAAAATAGATCAAAAGCACATTGGACTGTTATAATCAATTTCAATTCATTCTCTTGGAAAATGAAGACACTGGGACCAAAGAGATAGTACAGCAGGAAGGCCAGTTGCTTTGCACATGGCTGACCCTGACACAATCCCCAGTACCTAATATAGTCACTCAAGCCCTCCCTGGAGTGATCCCTGAGAACAGAGCCAGGAGTAAACCATGAGCAACAGGAGGTGTGGCCCAAACTCAACTCCCATAAAAAAGCAAAATATTAAAATAAAGACATACAAATTCTATCTAATGAAAATAGGAATATTTTAGCAGGTAAGTTATTCATATTTATGCTGCTTGAATATAAAAACTAATACCCATTTTATTGGCTGGGCACGGAGAGAGCCAGTAGCAGCTCTACCCTGTTCTCTAAGCCACATGTCTCTGAGGTGCCCAGGAGGGAAGGCAAGTTCTATCCCTAGCTGCCATCCCAGCAGAGCCTCACAAGAAGCCAGAGGAAACCCCACACCATGAGGACTGCCATTTTCAACATCCGGACTCCACAGCTCATCAGAGTTCCACCCTGCAGAAGAGCTGATCACAGGCCTGCTAGTCAGAGGCCCACCTACAGCCGTCTATTTCAAGCTCAGGTATGCCTGATCCATAGACACAGAGACACAGGCTGGCCTGTGCCCAGCCGATCATGAGGCACCCAAGAGGGAAGACGGGTTCTAGTCCTGGCCTTCCATCCCAGCAGAGCCTCAGAAGAAGCCAGAGGAACCCCCCCACACCATGAGGGCTGTCATTTTCAACATCTAGACTTCACAGACTGTCAGAGTTCCACCCAGCAGAAGAGCTGATCTTTCCCGTTTTGCATGGCTGCTTTGCAGTTTCACGGTTTATCAATACATGCTTGCTTTGAGAGGCTACTACAAGAGTATACCACCCACACGGCAGAGCCTGGCAAGCTACCCATGTACTATTTGATATGCCAAAAATCAGTAACAATTATAGACCTCATTCCCATGACCTGAAGGAATGGTTCAAGGCTCTTCATGTTCCTGGAGCAAGCAGTTGCCCTTGGGCTACACTAGCATGTGACAGGACATATGTAGATGTTATTGGTGCCTGCTTGAGCAAATTGATGAACAATGGGAAGACAAGTGATACAAGTGATACCCATTTTATCTCACTATATCCTGAAAGTATAATAAGTACATCATTAGTTCATGTCATCTTCACAGTATTTTATAGTATCAATAGTATTTATAATCCCTTTTTTGACAAATTAGTCTAAAGAAATAAATTCAAAGAGATTTGGTAATTTACCAAGTGGTAGAGAATTATTCCTGGGTTTATCAGACAACACCTAGTTCTTTTCATAAAATAATTTCAAACATTCTCTTTTCAGTTAAGCCTGCATTAGTATTTGCACATCTATGTTAATATTCAAAGCATAGATTTAGAAAGCATTGAGGTAGAGAAGTGAAAGGCATTTTAGAAACCACGTAGTTTACTTTACTCACTTATAGTGAAAATATAAACTTTGAATCAGATATTCCGTTATACTGATGATATGGGTGAGAGGTATAGCCATACAACCAAAACACAGACTCAACAACACTGAACACACTAAGCTGCTATCACTGGAACTTTGTAATGTGCCTGTCAAGTTGACAGATGGGCATAGGGCAGGGGTAAGGGTAGGGCGGGAATACAGGAACACTGGTGGAGGGAAGTTGACAGTAACAGTTGGACTGGTGTTGAAATACAGTGTAAAATTCAACTATCAATACCTTTGTAAATCACAGTTATTCAATTAAAAATCATAATGTAAACCTTTAAATAAAGTAAAATGATGAAGATAAACGATACTGAATAATTTTACTTTATCTTTTGCTACTAGTACTTAGGAAAAAGTGTATGTTAGGTTTATTAGATTAAAGTTTATATTACAGGTTTTTAATTTTCCAGCATTCAAGGGAAACATAATATGTTTTCATTTTTTAAGACTCATAGTGTCGAAATATGAAGTATGATAAAACTGTGATACATTTCAAGTGCTTCATCCTGTCAGTTAACAATAATAATTACCCAATGACGTCATTTTGATATAAAATCAAAAGTATAGTTTCTGATTAGTGTCTGATTATGAAATTCTATGAGACAACAGCTGATGCAAGCCCAACAATATTATTATCTTTAATGGAGTTTGAGGTGTTTTCTACCAAGTTCATAACCGAATGTGATGTGACATTTTATATTCTATCCCATAGACTTTTTAAAGTCCAAATGAATAGTAATGTTCATTTTTTCCAAATTAGAGAATATCAAATATCCTAATTTCATATACAGAATTATTACATTAACATTATATCAAGCTACTGAAATTTGAAATAAAAGTTAAAATGAATACTTTCAGCTCTGATGAGTTCTAATGAGTTTACCAAATTTAAACACATATTCTTAAAAATAGTAAAGATAAACCTTTTATAAAAGTACACTTAATTGAAATAGTGCAAAACTATGTGGATGCTTACAGAATCCTCATGTGTTGATTACCCAGATGCATGTTAGATTTTACAGGAATTAGATTTGATAGTATCTCCTTATTATGCAAAGCCATGGAAAACATTTAATTAAAACTTAATTAAAATCTCCATGATACTTCAACCCCACAGAGTCCATTTTTCAACAGCAAGCTGCAAAGAAAGCCTTTAGGACAAACTGAATTTTGAAAAACTGCTGTGCAGAAGCTCAATTTTCTGAATTCCTATAACTTTCCAAGAGAATTTGCATCTTCACATATTTTCTCAACCTAAGTGATAAACTTATACCAAAACTGATTATTATTCATTGTAGACATACGAACTAGTGATGTCTTATTTAATCCATAGTTTTATATATAATTTTATAACATATTATAAAACTTATGCAGTATTAATTCTAGAACACAATAAGTCCCTAATAAGTATTTTAATGAAAGCAATGAATATTACATATAAATAAATTTCAAAAATTAAGTTTTGTTGCAGCAACTTTCTAAAATACTGGGATAAAATAACTATTAGTTGCTACATTGGGTGAATTGTTCTGTTTATTGAAGTACTTTCTATAATAGGGTACAATATAGCAAGTTTTGATCTATAGAAAAATAAATTACTCAGTTCTGACTGATTCGCCCACCTCTAAGAAGATGGTCCTCCCATGTAGTTTTACTTATATCAGAATATAGGCAATAACAAAAACATTCTCAGCAATCAGAAGAAATGAGAGTTGAAAACACTAAACACTGTAGATTATTCACAATATATATTGACCCAGTAGTTCAATACTTTGCACCAAAAACAATAGCCGTCATGAGAATGGTTATACTTTATAATATCATTTATACAAATTTCTGGAACATTATAACTGAGGAAAAGAAATCGGAATAATTTTATAATTTGTGGTAAAGATTTTATTAAGGAAATGATAGAACGGAGCAAAAACCTAAGGTGATGAAACTATATTTGTGGGGGTGTGAATTATATAGGTGTGTGAAATTTGAAAACTCATAACTGTACATTTATGTTCTGTAAAATGTACTCTAATTACAGTATGATTCCACAAGAATATATACATATATACATATATATAATATATAAGGTGTAACTAGTAGGATATTTGTCTTCCAAATGTGTTACTAACTGCCCAGAGTTTTTATTTTATTTTTTAATTAATATTTTATTATACCACCGTGATATACAATTACAAAGTTGTTCAGTTTGGGGGGTTTTGGTCACACAGTGTTAAAGCACCCATCCCTTCATTAGTGCCCATTTCCCACCACCAATATCCTCTATTCCCTCCCGCTCCCATAGCCTGACTCTATGACAGGTTCTTTATCTCTTTTCTCTCATTTCCCCCCCCCACTCTCTCTTTCTCTCTTCCTTCTCTTACATAATGTAGAGTTTTAAGGGCATCTCTGTGAGGACTGAATTAAGAGACTATAAAATATTTCTTTGATACCAATGACAACAAATTTCCTAAGGGTGAAATTAACTTTCAGAAATATATTGTATTATTTGGGGGTCAAGTATGCTCATTATGAGTGATCGAGCTGGAAAAGAACAGTTTTGCTTGTCATGCTGGAGGAGTAACTAGTGTAATGAGCCTGATTCTTCTCACGAAATAATTACTCACACAAACACAAACATGAGCATAAACAGTTACAACTGACTGGTATAGTAAATTCAACTTAACAATTCAAAATCTTTATGGATAAATATAGAATACCTAAATAAGTGTCAAAGCCTCACTAATTTACTACTTTAAATGGAGCAAGTTCAATCACAAGCAGAAGGAATGGTTCAGGAATTGCTCTGATAAGTTAATTGCCCATATTTTGTGATACACTGTTCAAATAAATGCCTTCATAATATCTAAAGACCAGAAATTCTAAAATACTACCATGTAACTATTTAATATAATAATAAAAGACACTATATCTTGTCTTGGCTAAATTTTATTTAGTCTAGGCCCCATTCACTCTCAATGGAACAAACATCTCTGAATGCAGCAGTTGTGTGTACCTAGGTAGAGAAATCAACATGATGAACAACCTAAAACCTGAGCTGCGCAGGAGGAAGAGAGTGGCATGGAATGCCTTCAAAGGAATCGAAGAAATAGCTACAAGGACAAAGAACCTCTGGCTCCAGGCACATCTCTTTGACTCCACCATTTTCTCTCTGCATTAACATACGCCTCAGAGACCTGGGCCCAAGAAAGCAGGATGAGAATGCTATTCGGGTCTCCTAGAGAGGAATCAAAAGAGCTATGCTTGGAATATCACGCCTCACTCAAGTGAGAGAAGGAATCGGAGTTCTGACCTCCATCACTATTCCAGAATCAGGGACGCTGTCGCGTTTGCCAAGGCATCGAAAATCAGATGGGCTGGACATGTAATGCGATTTGGAGACAACCGCTGGACTAGAGCCATTACCAACTGGATCCCACGGGATGTCAAAAGATCACGTGGCTGCCCACCTACAAGATGGTCAAACTTCCTTGTCAAGACCCTGAAGGAATGGTTTGAGGCTCTTCATATTCCTGAATCAACCAGATGCCATTGGGCTACATTGGCACGTGATAGGGTCCAATGGAAATGTTACTGGCACCTGCTAGAGCAAATCGATGAATAACGGGATTCAAGTAATCAAGTGATCTATAACACTGTGATCTCCTTTCCCACCTAAATAACCATCCCCAATGAGACTCCAAGATAATGAAATTATTTTATTCTTCTGTTTCTAATAAAATCCTCTGTAAGACAAGCTAAGTAAATAATGTGAGAGAAAATGAGGGGGAAAATAAGAAGTGGACAGGATGTAACAGGCCAGGGAACAGGCCTTGGACATGTCAAAAATGTAGAAATGTGATATGACTATGTAACTTAACTACAAAACTGGAACCATGGAATCTAAATATCTATCATAAAAATTTGCCTGTCAAGGAGGCAGTCAGGGAGATAAAAGTAAAACTGGGGAACCTGGTGGAGGGAAATTGACACTAGAGAAGGGACTGGTGTTGGAGCAGTATGTGCCTAAAATACAACTATAAATAGCTTTGTGAATCATGGCGCATTAAAGAAAAAATACATTTTTAAATAATATTGTATCACTGTCTTCCCGTTCATCATCGATTTGCTCTAGCGGGCACCAGTAACATCTCCATATGTCCTGTCTCATGCAAGTAGAGCCCAAGGGCACCTGCTTGCTCCAGGAACATAAAGAGCCTCAAACCATTCCATCAGGTCATGGGAATGAGGTCTAAAATTGTTTCTGGTATTTGGCATATCAAATACGACACGGGTAGCTTGCCAGGCTCTGCCATGCGGGTAGCATACTCTTGTACTCATCTCTAAATCCAGCATTTATTGATGAACCACATGGCCGCTTGCGCCATTCAAGCCGGGTTGTGATAGGCTGGTCTGCTGGGTGGAGGTCTGACGACAGAGAAGTCCGGATGTGGAAAATAGAGGCCCTCATGGAGTGGGGGATCACCTGGCATGTTGCGAGGCTCTGCTGGGGTGGCAGGCCAGGGCTAGAACCCACCATCCCTCCCAGGCACCTCGTGAGCGGCTGGGCATGGGGAGAGCCAGTAGCAGCTCTGCCCATGTCTGTAAGTTACAACTACAATAATCATTACGGTGTACAGATATGAAAGATCCTGGGAAGGACCTGGTCCTAGCCTAGTTTGTTATCTAAGCCTCTTGTGCAGCTGCACACTGTCACAGCTGTGCATCTGGTCTGCCCCTTGTCCAGTTTATCTGGTTGCGGAGGCTCAAGCCCGAAGCCATGCCCACCCGGCATGGAGAGGGAGGACCCCACATTCCTGCTCCAATTCCAACCAGCATGGTTTCCCCCCCACATGACTGCTTTACCATAGGAACTATGTTAGTCTCGCCGGGGACTAGCCGATTCCTCAGAGACTCCATGGGCTGCTCCACGTGGGCCGGGCAGTGCAGCTGTGCGTCTGGTTATCCCTTGTCCAGTTTATCTCTATTGTGACTGTTTTTGGCATATCGAATACACCACGGGTAGCTTGCCAGGCTCTGCAATGGCCTTGGGTTCATCCCAGGAAGCCCAGTCTTTTCCTAATTATAATTCCTAATAATATTGTAAAGAGCCTCAATAATGAGCAAACCATAGCTATGAAAAAATGAGCATTTAAGCCTAAACAGGTTATATGCTATACAGATTCTATGCAAAGACAAGTTATTTTGTTAAATAAAAACCAAGTTAAGTATAGTATTATAAATTTTTGGTTTGATTCAAAATAATCCCAATCAAAAATGTCTGTATAATAAGTCGCTTTCTGAAATTATAGTTTTTAGTGGATACACTGAAACTCAAGATAAGAATATAATTTCTCTTAGATATGAAATCTTTGATGAAATGTCATTCACAGTCCATGCCAATATTATAATTATATTTATTATAAATTTAGCAAATATATGACATCAAAAAAAACAAATTTCCTATAATGACTATTAGTTATATAAAAGTGGAAAATAATCAATGTATATGCACAATCTTGATTCCCCTTTTAATATTTCCTACACAGGAAATTTATTAGACTAGAAAATGTGTTCTGGGTATTTCAAAAGAACTGATGGGTAATTCTGTGACGTGAAAACAGTACTTGCTAGTTAACGCTATGTAGCATTTTATTATCATAATACTAAGAGCTTATAGTGTTATTAGATGTTTATCAACCATATTCACTGGAACTCTGGGTATATGGATGTTAGAAAGGAAGTTTTTATTTTTTTAACATTAAAAGTATTTTTAATGTTATCATCTGATGTGCATCTTGAAATTTTAGCATACCACATATTGGGTCAAAACTCAGACTAACGCTGTGCGAATAATTGTTGAAAGTGATAATACCAGTCTAGAACTGAGTGTCGAACACATGCAAAAAAAACATATGTGACAACATCTAAATGTATGCATTGCAATCCACAATGTATAAGAGAATGAAGAAAGAGAGAGAGAGAGAGAAACAGAGAGGAAAGAGATAAAGAACCTGCCATAGAGGCAGGCTAGGGGAGGGGGGAAGGAACCGGGGACATTGGTGGTGGAAAATAGGCACTGTTGGAGGGATGGGTGCCGGAACACTGCATGACTGAAATCCAAACAAGAACATCCCTTGCAGCTGTATATCTCACAGTGGTACAATAAAATATTAAAAAAAAATAAAAAATATCAAAAAAAACCTCAAACTAACAAGATCTGTTCTTATCTCTTTTATAAAAAAAATAATCTGTATAAGTGCTTGAACTTTCCGATATGAGCACCAGTCTCTTCCTGGAGGATTAATACTGACATGGCCAAGTTTTCTCTCTCTATTTTTTCTATTTTTTATAGCTACCAATTTTGCATTTATAAATTTTTAATAAGTATTTTATTATACCACTGTGAAATATACAATTAGAAAGATGTTCATATTTGGGTCCCGGTCACACAGCGTTCCAGCACCCATCCCTCCCCAGTGCCCATCTCCCACCACCAATGTCCCCGGTTCCCTCCCCACCCCCCAGCCCGCCTCCATGGCAGGCTCCCTACCTCTCTCCCTTACTCTCTATCTCTTAGAAAGGAAGTTTTTAAAAATTTATTTGCTAGATATACAAAACCATCAAGTCCTAATGTAAATATGAGAATTCTAACTCATCAGTTGGCTTCTGTTACTCTTGCTCCACTTTCCTTTGTAGAGCTCTCCAATCCACACTTTACCTCCAAGCACCTATTGATTATCATGCTAACATTTCTGTAGAAAACCATTTGGAGAGATAAATTTTTTTTAAAAGCTTTCAAGAAGAGTTTGAAAACTGCCTTTTGAATTCTCTTTATATTTTTAATTTTGTTTGTAGGTCATTAGTTCTCAGTTTACCCCCTAGTTGTGCACTAGAGATCATTCCTGGCTCAAAGACCATTCCTGGCTGGCTCAGGGAACAGTTGGAGTGCCATGGATAAAACATGGCTCAGCTGCATAGAGGACAAATGCCCTTCCTGTTGTACTATCTCTTCAGATCCTCTTTAATTCTAAAACACAACTCTCAATATCCATGAATTATCTTTCAAAATTTTTTTTTTCTAAGTAATGAGAGACAGAGAGACACTCTGAGAGTCTCCAAAGAGCATAGACACTCCAGACCCAACCACTCCAGACCCACAGCTACCCTGCTGGGCCCCACATGGAGCAGTCCAGGGAGTTCCAGAGGGCGGTAAATGTCTCAGTCAGCCCGGGCTGAGTCCAACACAGCCCTAGGGTTCGCTCACATGTGTGGGGGGACCACGCTTGCTGGACTTAGAGCAGGTATTTGTGCTCCTCCTCCCATTCCTCCACCTCCAGGTCGGCGGGTGTGGCTGCGAGCTCCCACCAACCACAGCCAGCATCGCCGGAGAGAGGCATTCTAGACCCATAGCTGCGCCAGAGAGCTGTGTTTTAGAATTATATCATACCATTTTTATTTTGCTTTATAAACATTGTGTGAGTTCTAATAAGCACCCTATTAGTGTTGGAAGAATAAACATTATTCTCCCAAGAGATTTCAGCAGGTCTGAATTAAGTGGCTGAAATAAGCACTGCTAAAAATGTTACACCAAGATATAAACAAGGTAAGAATAGCATTTTAGGAATTTGATATTTTGTGTCTTTTATAGAGGAAAGAAAATATGAATGATGGTAATTTGGAAGTCTTTTATTTAAAGATGGAGTATTGAGTATTTTACTTATTTATTTAAAATTTATTGTTCAACCTTGAGATATACAATTAAAGAGCTATTCATGATTGGGTTTCAGTCATATAGTGTCCCAGCACCCATCCTTCCACAAGTGCACATTTCCCACCACCAATGTCCCCCAGGCTGCCTTTATGATAGGCACTTTACCTCCTCTCTCTATCTTCTCTCACTCTCTCTCTTTCCTCTCTCTTCCACTTCTCTTACTCATTAGGGGTTTTCATGTATGTCTGTGTGCCTACGTTCAATGCTCAGTTCAAGTCTGGTGTATAGAGTATTAACATGTAGTATAGGGAGAAGGCTACAAACCATTTCTGAAAGAGTATCTTACAAGCAGAAGTTAATAGTGGAAGAAAATTTCTGTTGCCACATTTCAACCAGCACTTTCCAAAGTTCTTTAAGATGGTAAATAGACAGATTACACTTTGCCACTTTACTGAAAGATTTTTTTCAAAACAGGGAGCCACTTGAGTGCAAACTCTATATTTTGAAATCATCTTACATTATAAACAATAAAAATTATATAGCAAGGAAACTATTTAAGTGAAAAAAAGTAAAAGAAAATTTGGATAGAATTTTTCAAATACCTGTTCTATTAGTTTTTAGTTTCTTCGGTAAAAGAATAAAATAATTTTCTATTCTTATTGTGAATTGGATTTTAGAAAAGTTTATTTCAGAGGGTAATTCTATAGAATGGTAACAAGCATTTTAGAAGGGAAATAATACATAAATTACTGGTGAATTCTGTATAGTTATTAAGTATTTATAATATACAAAGTGCTATGTTACAGAGAATATAAAGTGTTATTCTACTTGGGAGAGGTAAAGAATTATAGATATCTAGTGCTATATTAAAAAGGCTAACACTGGGGAAATTCTGAAATAATTTGTACATGAAAATAAATAAATGAATAACAAAAAGAAGTTTAGTAATATATGAAAGGAAGAGAGATTAAAGAAGATGATTAAGGAAGGAAAGGAAGGAAGAAAAAGGGAAGGAAGAAAGAAAGGATGGCCGGAAGTAAGGAAGGGAATGCAGGAAGTCAGGAAAGCAGGAAGGCAGGCAGGAAGGCAGGAAGGCAGGAAAGCAAGAAGGCAGGAAGGCAGGAAGGCAGGAAGGCAGGCAGGCAGGCAGGCAGGAAGGCAGGAAGGCAGGAAGGGAGGAAGGCAGGAAGGCAGGAAGGCAGGAAGGGAGGAAGGGAGGAAGGGAGGAAGGCAGGCAGGCAGGAAGGCAGGAAGGCAGGAAGGCAGGAAGGCAGGAAGGGAGGAAGGGAGGAAGGGAGGAAGGCAGGCAGGCAGGAAGGGAGGAAGGCAGGAAGGCAGGAAGGCAGGAAGGCAGGAAGGAAGGAAGGAAGGAAGGAAGGAAGGAAGGAAGGAAGGAAGGAAGGAAGGAAGGAAGGAAGGAAGGAAGGAAGGAAGGAAGGAAAAAAGGAAGGATGGGAGGGAGGAAGGAAGGATGGGAGGGAAGGAGGGGATAAAAAGTTTATGTGGCAATTTACCAAAATAAAGTCAACTGGATGGGCATCTTCAACCTCAAACAAATGGGGTGGGGGTTGGTTCAGATAATGAGATGAACAAAGTAAGGAGATAAACACACAAAGACTGTCCAAATTTAGAGTCAAATGGCAGACATCAGTCAGCTCAGTGGCTGGTGATTATTTAATACAATATGGGTCTCCTACATATGAGACATTGTTTTTAAATTGGCAGAGACTGGTGGAGCAATAACACAATAGGTACAGCATTTGCCTGGCATGTGGCCAACTGAGTTCTGTCTCTGGCATGCCATAAGGTGTTCGAGCACTGACAGGAGTAATTCATGAGTGCAGAGGTATGAGTAACCCCTGAGCATTGCTGGGTATGACCCTACAAAGAAAAAAAAAATTGACAGAGACATTAAGTGTTGGAGATGCCGCCGGGGTCCCCAACAGTGCCTGGAAGCGAAGTTCCCTTCTACCTCCGAAGCCAGAGGGGAATGGATGAAGACTCAGGAATCTGATGCAGTTTTAAAAGGCTTTACTTATCACAGGTTCAGGCATACAAGTCAGCAATAGGAAAAACCCTGTGCTTAGGATTCCCAGCTAGAACCCCAGACACATGTAGGTCAAGATGGCGGCCACCACGTGTTAAGGCCCTGTAAAAAGGAGAAAAAGACAAGACTCCCAAGAAGGGTGCGATCTCACAAAGAGAGAACCCAGAGAGAGAAAGAGAGAGAGAGAGAGAGAGAGAGAGAGAGAGGGGAGGGAGAGGAAGCAGATTGGTCTTATACCCCTGCAACTCAGACCTCCCACTATTATGGGAAGCAGGAAGGGTCAAATGCCCTTAGGTAATTTCTCCCAGCACCTCACCTAGGCCCTATTATATGCTAATGTTTTGAGCCAAGATCTGCCTGGAAATGCCTTTTATAGGGTAGATAAGGGGGTTTCTGAGATGGCATGTCTCTTTACCAAAGACCAATACTAATGCCAGTTAAATAGTTCTCCAAGCCTTCACAAGTCTCATCTACTTCATGATAGTTTTGTATTTTAGTTGCCTTTGAGTTATCAGGGGAGCCATGCTTGCTTGCTTGGAGGCAAACAGCATTTCTCTCTGGTCTAATTACTTAGAGATCCAACGTGGCCAGGCAAATATGCCGGTAAGATCTAGCTAGTCCCACGATGATTGTGGTAGCATCAGAGAATATTTACACCCGCTTAGTACAGAATACATGGTCAGATAAACAGCCACATTTAGACTACCCCCTTTTCTACTAAGTAATTTGCAGGAGGCAATCCAGAGCAGATGCAGAGGCTCTTAGAGGAGTCCTGCAACAATTAAGAAGAGTTAATAATAAGTACATCAAAATTCAATAGGTACATGAAAAGAAGAAGCTGGGTATTTCACAAGCAGACACCCTTAAAGTAAAAGTCCTAAAAATTTCCCATTTATTTTTGGATCTTTTTCTACATCTAAAAGTCCATAAACTGTTTTAGTCTATTCTTTCCTGAGTCCACATTTGCTGTCCGTCCATTCATATTCTAAGATCTAAGCTGTTTATCTCAGTAGACTATGCCAACCTTGGGGTTTCTGTGAGGGAGATGAGACCTCTCACAGAAAGTAAGAAAAGGAGCATTCTCCATACAGTAATACTCCAACTAATAAAAACAGAAATCATAATTGGAAAGATCACTATTCGGAAGAAATTATCATTAGACACTAAAATCAGTATAAATTTGAGAAACATTCCTTGCCTCAAATGTTTCTTAGAGAAACGCTAATTACAAATAAAAATTTTAATATTATAATAGTGACACTTGGTACATACTTCCTTAAGCAAGGGGTAAAGTTACCATTATCAGGCATAGGAATTACTTAAAGATCTTGAAAACAATACACCGAGGATTTATTTTTTGGTAGCCTCCTGCCAAAAACATTTAACTTAAGTCTATTTATAAGGAAATGTATCAGCTGAACGCAAAATGAGAAATATTCTACAAAACAATTATCCATATTTTTAAAGATACATTACAATCTTAAAATATAAACTCTGCAGTTTAATGAAGTCTTCCATCAGAAAGACTAAAGACAATAGAAAAAACAACCTGAAATTTTCTTCTGCTCTGAAAAAATTTCACCCATTGATAAAATCTAAACAAGGCCTATAGATCATTATATTTATGTTCAGTTTCTTATTTTGATGATTATACTATGTTATATTAAGTAATTTCCTTTATCTTATGAAATACTCAAATTGTTAAAGTTTGGGTCTCTTGGTTTCAGTGTTCCTGGCTTTGTGTTTGGATTATTATTCCCTAATACCACCTCTAAGCCGAATCTCCTGATCTGGCCTGCATTGCTTCTCATCAGGCTCTTTTCCTTATTCTCTGCACTTTTTATTTCCTTCTTCTCCCTATATTCAGGGGCCAAGATTGATCTGGGAGTCCCTCTTTTAAACATTGCATTTCCTTATCCAGTCATTTTTAATACCACATATGAGTGCTATCATCCTGTTCTCTTTCTTCTTCTGGCTTACTTCATTTAATATGATGTCTTCCAAGAAGGAAGGTGGGGATATGGGAGGGAGACTTGGAACATTGGTAGAAGGAAGTTTGACCTTGGTGATGGGATCAGTACAGCAGTACTAGAAGTCTAAAACACAACTATGAGTAACTTTGTAAAACAAAGTGCTTTATTAAAAAGATGTAAAGAAATACTTGTTGAAATGTTTTTTGGGGTGGCTTGGATGGTTCCTTGAGACACTGGTAGAGAGAAACAGACACTCTGGTAAAGGGTGTGGTATTGGAACATAATATGTATAAAACACTAGAATTTAAACAGTACTGAACTTCAATAAAAATAGAGAAAAACAAAATATCAAATAACATACAAAAATAAATTCATGTTTTAATACAAACACCCCCCCAAAAATCTTATAACCAGTGATTCTCTTTATTCCTGATTTTACATAAGAAAAACACATAAAGATTTTTTCACTCCTCCTCCTTTGTGTTAGTAATTTAGTTGACAAGAAAAAAATTAAAGCAGTTAAAAACACAATTCAAAACAATTGTAGTTAGTCCTGAGTTACTACTGACAGGCAGCAAATTTGGTTTGCATCAAACCTTTTTCATTTCCCATTATAACCCACAACTTCTTTTCCATAGGAAAAAAAATCAATTACCTACATGCATATAAATACATTAATTTTAAGCAAATTTACAAAGGGAAGAATCCTTGTCTACTCACTATACCTATTATTTCCAAAGAAGCACTATAGCAAACACTGAATTACTAAACATAGCATATATTGGTTATTCTGACACTAAGCCACCCCAAGCCCACCAATTTCCTGTGAACACTGTGGTTTCTTCTTTGGAAAAACTGCCTACTTAGCATAATCTAACCTTAGTGGTAGAACCTGTTTTCTACAGACTTCCCACTAAGGAGCAGAAGAGGACAGAATTTCCCATTACCGTCTTTCTTATAGTTTATCACTCACCTGCTTATGGCAACTCGACTGACTCATGAGCAAAAACTTCTGGGGTCTGATTCTCTGTAGAAGCAATGGTGATGCTTCCAGGCTTGTTCTATTAACTGTGGTTTCTGTTTTGTTTCTAAAAAAAGTTTCGCCTCTGTCTACCTCCCCCATTAATTTATATGCCCTTTTCTCATCTCTAGCCTTCCACATATTGGACTAGTTTCCCCCCAATATTCTTGAGTTTAAAATAGCCAGTCCGTTTATTTTGCTTGGGACCAAGAGTACTTCCAGACAATGAAAAGATTAGTAAGATATCTAAATTCTCAACTTAAAATATGTTATTGCATGTTCTACAAATTGGAAACCAATAGGGATCTGTTTACATTCAGCAAATTTCTTTGGGGCACTTGCAAGTGTAGAGAAAAGATTTGCTTCACATTTGAACATGGCCTCTCTGGCTATTTAGAAATAGGCTTCATATAGATTAATTCGTATGAGGCAATTAAAACTAAATTTTTTGATGTGCTGGAAGTTGAGATAAAGATGAAAAGCTGTCCAGCTCTCTTCAAATTTGCTCAAACATTTTAATTGAACATGTGGCTGTTTCCAGACTGTCCACCTGGTAGTTGCTTTAACAGGAAAAGAGCCATCACTATGACAAGCCACATCCTATCACTAAAGTACCATCCTCCAATATTTCTTCCAAGATTGAAATTTATTCCTCTAGGGACTACTTTTTTCTGCCACTAAGAAAAGTAGTAGATTTCACACTTAAAACTTTGTCATTTTTTCCATTATAAGTGAAAAAATGACATTTTTTTCATTTTTTCATTTTTCACTTTTTTCATGAAAAAGTATATGAAATACTGCTAATTAAAAGTGTCTTTTTAGATTAATATAAAACTTTTTGATGACAGTACTTTTCAATAATAACAAGCCGGTTGTGATGCTAAATAATGATATCAATTTTGACAGAATTCCATATACATGAGAGGGTCCAAAGGCAATAAAGATACAAGCTCTTATTCATGCTCTGGTGTACAAAGATAGTCTACTTTGTGTTATTTATTTTAAATATTTCTGAAAACTGTGGAACTGCTGTATGATAACTGTGTTGTGAGGAAATTATTCTCTATATTCATCAA
Source organism: Cryptotis parvus (assembly GCA_021461705.1). Lineage (NCBI taxonomy): Eukaryota > Metazoa > Chordata > Mammalia > Eulipotyphla > Soricidae > Cryptotis > Cryptotis parvus. The sequence continues at coordinate 187,267 of JAJIBD010002796.1, forward strand.
TACATTTGAAAACTTGACAATATTTCCAAAAAGAAAATTACACTACAATGATTTGCTTTCCCAAAATGCTTCTTTGAGCAAGTCAAGTCCTGTTTTATTTGCTATTGTCAAAGGGATAAATTCAGACAAACTGACCTGAGATTCAGGTCCCTTGATAATCTATTCACTATTAGTGTTCATATGTTTTTCTCTATATTCTTACAGTGTTTCATCTGCAAATTGTCACATACTATTTTCATTTCTCAGTGCCAATGTGAACTCTTCCTTGCTCCTTTAATGCCTACTGCTACTTTCTGTTCAAATTCTGAATCAAAGCCCAATACATATATTTCATATGTATTTACATGTATCACTACATATCTTTAATATGTTATTAATATATATATATTTACATCTGTAAATTATATCACTTGATCACTTGACTTGATCACTTCACATCCCGTTATTCATCGATTTGCTCAAGCGGGCACCAGTAACATTTCAAAAACAAATAGTTCCTATTTTTAAAGGATTCAATATTCTAAGAGATAGTACAGTGGCAGGGTGCTGCCTTGCATGGAGAAAACCTGGGTTTGATCCCAGCACTTTACCAGAGCCCCATTGTTGCAGGACACCTAAAATCCTAGGCCTCTGCATCTACCCTGGATTGCCTCCTGCAGGTCACTTCATAGACAGGGGGGGGTAGTGTAAATGTGGCAGTCTTATCTGACCATGTATTCTATACTGGCCAGTATAAATATTCTCTCATGCTACCACAATCATCGTGGGACTAGCTAGACCTTACCAGCATATTTGCCTGGCCATGTTGGATCTCTTAAGTGATTAGCCCAGAGAGAAATGCTGTTTGCCTCCAAGCAAACAAGCATGGCTCCTTGATAACTCAAAGGCAACTAAAATACAAAACTACCGTGAAGTAGATGAGACTCTTGTGAAGGCTTGGAGAAATATTTAACTGGCATTAGTATTAGTCTTTGGTACAGAGACATGCCATCTCAGAAACCCCCTTCTCTACCCTATAAAGGCAATTCCAGGCAGATCTTGGCTCAAGACATTAGGTGAGGTGCTGGGAGAAATTACCTGAGGGCATTAGACCCTCCCTGCCAGGGGAAGTTACATTTAGCTTATAGCTTCTCCCAGCTCTGCTAGGAGGCTTTGAATTAGCTCTGGGTCCTTTTAAACAGCCAGAAGGTCTCCTAAAGTTGATACATTTCCATAGAGCTATTTTCCTATTTTCATCTCTAGATAGCCCAGCCCAAAGTGTGCCAGGCTGGGAAGTTTGAGTGGATTTCTAGCTATAAAATAAGCTGCAAGAAAAAGAAGCCCGAGGGAGAGAGAGATGAGATAAAGAACCTGCCATTTAGGCAGGACATGGGAGGGGAGGGAATTGGGGACATGGGTGGTGGGATATGGGCACTGGTGGAAGCCGGGGTGCTGGAACACTGTGTGACCAAAACCTCCAAACGTGAACAACGTTGTAATTGTATATCTCATAGTGGTATAATGAAATGTTAAAAAATAAAAATAAAAAAGAAGCCCTTCTTTTTTTCTCCCTTTGCCATTTCTGCTTCCCTTGGCTTTTGCCTCTCCATCCTCTCCACTCTCTGTTGGGCCTCAACATGTGGTGGCAGCCATCTTGGCCTACACGTGGGAGGCCTAGCTGGGAACCCAGAGTTCGGAGGTTTTCCCTGCTCTTGGATTGTACATTGGAACCTGTGATAGTAAAGTCTTTTTAAAACTGCATCAGATTCCTGAGTCTTCATCCATTCCTCGCTGGCTTCAGAGGTAGAAGGGAACTTGCTTCCCGGCACTGTCGGGAGTCCCCGACACTCCATCAGGAGTGATCCCTGAGTCCAGAATCAGGAATAAGCCCGTGAACATAGCTGGGTGTGGTCCCACCGAAAAAATACAGAATATTCCAAACTATTATCATAGAAAATATGATTCAAGTCTGCTAACAACTCTTTACTGACAATTTTTAATATATTATTGTCAAGCAAGGTGATGCCAATCTAACTAAAAGACAGAACCATTTTTCCAGTTTCAAAGTGATAGTCATCTAAGTAAAAGGCAGACCCCCCTTTCCAGAAGATAATATAATTTATATGTGGAATGAATATTAGAATTTAGATGTATATAGATATATCACACATTATGCATCTCTCCTGTTCCACTGAGTGATTTACACAAGGATTCAATTTGCCCTTATAAAAATCTCACTCTACTTGGTTATTCAACAAAGCTATTCTTACCAAAAGAGTCAGACCCTGGGGCTGCACATATAGACCAACAATAGAACACTTGTTGTGCATGTGTGAGGTACTGGTCCAATCCCAAGATCATGTTTAAGAAAGACTCAGACATTACACATATTTATTCAAAATTCTCTTTGTCATTTCTGAAGGTATAACAAATGACATTTTCTCCTTTTTCAAAGTCCATTTCTTTAGACATGTGTTTTTTAAATCTCTAAACCTCTAAGAATAATTTATTATTAAATATTTATAATATTAAGGATTTGGCCTGATGAAGAGCTCAATGATTACTTTTATCATCGCCTGGTGACCTTCATCACCGATACGACCAATTAGCAAATAGCTGGGAGTAGCATCCAGCACTGGGGTAGTTCAAAAACAAATCAAAACAAGAAAAAAACTAAATACATATAAAACAAAGTGAAAAATAAGCAAAACATTTTTACTTTTACATTAAGATCTTAAAAACCTACATTTTAAAGTGCTGTCAATACAAGCAATCATAGAGGGTGGACTAATATAAATTAAGCAGATTAAACCATCATTTTAATACAATTTGACCTTATTATAAAACTTTGAATTTCAAGGTTTATACCACATGGATTAAATAATGGATAACCTATTTCTCCTTTAATATTTTCAACGTCCTAAACCAAACTATCAGCAAACTTCAGAGTTTACTAAGATAGAGGGAAAATGGCTGTTACTAAAATTATTGTGATTTTCATCTACTTGATAGGAACACAAATTAACAAGTCTGGTTACTTCCATTGAAATCAACTCTTCTACTTCTTTTCCTTCCTCTCATCTACAACACACACAAACACACATGCACACACATATATATACATAATTCTGAAGGTTAAATGATCAGAATCAGAAGGGATGGGTGTCTTATGATTATGCTGAAACTCTACCACAACCGATAAAAAAAATTAACATATGTGTCCCTCGGAACTGACAAGCACAATTAAGATCAGAAATGCATCATTGTTAATTCAAGTAGTAAAATATAAAACCCGTTATGAGGTAGGTTTCTTCTAAATCAAAGTGACATTTCTAATAACCTCTGAACTATAAGTCTACATGTCCGATATAGAAAATTTCTTCAGAAATTGAAAGCACCAAATTTGTGTGGGAGAGTGGAAAATTGGGGTCGAAAATGGAGGTTCCTGTTGTCTCTGAATCAATTCTGCAATGCTCTGATTATAATTTCATGCATTAGCCCATAGTTAGGTATTAATAGGATTTTTTGACAATTATGTTTAAAGGATGCAATAGAAGTGCCTATAGTCTGACTGATGAATATTTTTCTTTACAAACTCTGTTAGCGTTCCTAAGCTTGGAAACAGCACAAGATTACTGTGAAGGGAAACAGATTCAGGTCAGCAACCCTGAATATAAAAGCTCCACTTGCAGTATATTTGTAATAGTGAGAAAAGCAATTGCCCGTAAATTCTTGGTGAACCAAAAGCAATTAGATTTACAAAAAAAATGGGGGATAACTGTTAGAATAAATTTTTTTCAATAAAAAAAGCAAGACACTATTCCCATTACAGAATAATATCAGAACTGATAGTGTTTGTATCAGAATATTCCAAACTTGTTAAGAATAAATGGCATCATTTTTATTCAAGGTGACTAGGAAATGAAGTTGGTATTTTCAACTTTGTTGGTACTGTGACTGGGGCATGTTGGAATGCATTTAAGAGGTGAATTCAAAGTCTGTCACACAAGGTGGAGTTTAAATTTTGCAGCAAAATGAATCTAATACTGTTCCTTCGATGCAAGCTGGGAAGAAGTATAACAGTTTAATCAACCCCCAACAGTTAAATGTATAGAGGAGAATAGATAGGGAGAAGCATATTCCCTGGGCACAGGGAAGAGCTGAAAGAAAAGAACCTTGAGTAATAGTCGTATTACACAGTACTTTCATCTAGGTTTGCGAAACACTTCAAATGACTTCTCTAATTAATCCCTGTTACATTTTGTAGAGGACTGGCTGGGACAAGAGGGATTATCTCCTACTAAATACAATAAAATAGGAAGAGTAAATTCCAATCTGCCCAAGGTCAAACATGTGAGAAAATCAAGGACTCAGATATCTGGCTTCCCTCTCCAATAATCAATTACAACAGATCTCTGGGTTACCATGTTTGGTGGGACTCCAAAAAATAATAATAATAATCCAAAACAAAATCATATACATATGGTGGATGAAAGTGCTTTTTTCTTTTCCAAATCATACTTAAAAGCAAAACACACAGGCAAATCTCTCTATTAAAATTATTCTTTCCGTTAATTAGTCAACAAAGTGCAGAACAAATTCTATTAACATTCTTGAACCTCAGTCTGGTAACTAAGTTACATTCAAAAAAGGACTGTGAGACAGTCAGCTAATGTTATCAAACTTGAAAAACTACATGTTTATTGAATCACATGAAGAAATTATGAAAATGATTGCCAATTATCTTGCCAAGAATTTCTTAATTAATTGCCAGCATTAATACCATGTTATCTTCCCCATTATTAAAACAATGCAACTTCTAATAAAAACTATTCATTAAAGATTCATTCGTTTCTTATTGCATCCTGCTGTTTCATATCTTCTGTAGCTAACGGGCTCCTTTCTATAGCATGAAGCAGTTGCTGTGCAGAAAAGCAACACCAACTACATAATTCATGTTGAGAAATACTATACTTTTCAATTCTCTGTTTAAACTATCATAAGGATATTATCCCAAAAAAAAAACCTTATACCGGGGAGCGATAGCACAGCAGTTAGGGCATTTGCCTTGCATGCAGCCAACACAGGTTCGATCCCGGCATCCCATAAGGTCCCCAAGCACCGCCAGTAGTTATTCCTGAGTGCAGAGCCAGGAGTAACCCCTGAGCATCGCCTGTGACCCAAAAAGAAAAAACAAAAAACTAAACAAAAAAACTAATATGCAGAGGTCTGGAATGTGCGTGTGTGGCTATTTCTGCCAATGTGCCTGTGCTCGAATGTTACATTTCTTGCAAGAATTACATTGTTTGGGGAATACCAAGCCTCTAAACAGTCCTTTCAGGGAAGAATAAGCTGACAACACCACTGCTTTATTAAATGAAAAACCTGTTGTACATCCAAAATCAATTTACCCTCATTTCCCTCACAGATTTATAGCACTGGTTCACAATAAGGATAAATTGGGAAAAATTTGAAGATTTTTTCTTCAAAATTGTGTAAATGTGCCATTAATGCTTATATATCAGAATATTTTGATGCCAAATATGCTACAATATTTGGGCATATCCCACCATTATCAATATCACCACAGCAAAAAATAACCTGAATAAAAAGTCTATAGTATTGACAAACACTTGTTTAGAGGGAAAATATTGGATTTCTGCCACCAAGCAAGAGTTGCTGTTTTTCTTTATAGTTTAATCATATCCGTGACAAATTTAGGTAACACTGCTAAGAAAATTAGAACTTAAGAACTATTTTCTACATTCCTCCTCAAAATTGAGTCAACTACACTGAAATAATTAGCAAACTAAGAATTTCTATAATTCATACCAACTACCCCCACCTTCAAACTCTACCCACATCTGCAATGCAAAGATGACTAACATTTCATTAGCTTAAAACAAGATGCTGTGCCTCTGACTTATCTGAATAGAAGCCAAAGGGAAAAAAAAACAAGACTTCCTCTTCAAGCTCCCTTGAGAAATCTTTGTTCATTTTAATACTTGTTCAGTCAGCTGTCTGCCTGAATGACAAGGTTTTTTAATCTCTAATGTGAGTGGCTTTGAAGGCTACTTGCATTATCCATTCCTCAGCAATTGCTGCCGAAACCACAGAGCTACAAACTGATAATTAAATCCAGCTGCCTCTACTACAAATTCAATCATACCAACATTAGCAGCAATCTTAGTGGTTGTTGGTGGGTTTCTTTTTCCATTTCTAGACAACATAATTAACTTCACTAGCCTTCTTAGATTAAACAAAACTCAGAGCTAAAGAATATTGTGAATTAAATGGCAAAAATACTATTCATGTTAAGGAATGCAGTTGTGTCATTAGGATAAGGAACCAGTGCCAATGCAGTATTTATTGCGCCTAGCCACTTGACTTGTTCACACTAACGCTTATTTCAACCTATAGGTATAGCTTCATACTTCACTTGCAAAATGCTCAAGTTCACCAAAAATTTATCACTGACAAAAAATTAACTACTGAACATAGAAAAAGACATTATTCACTGTTCAATGAAGAAAACCCAAACTTGTCAAACCTTGAGATGTAATCCCAAAACCATATCGAAGACTTTTTGGATTAATGACGCAAAAAGAATGATGTTCTAATTGACTTCAGTATAGTATAATTCAGATATTTTTAAATATGTCATTTTAAAATTGAAATAGCACTCAAGTGTATTTAAATCAAAATTCATATCAATGAAACAATTCAAATCATTAAATATTTATTTTTTAATTTTTTATTATACCACCGTGAGACATACAATTACAAAGGTGTTCATAATTGGTTCTTGGTAATACAGTATTCCAGCACCCATCCCTCCACCAATGCTCCATTTCCACCACCAATGTACCCCACCCTCCCACCCACCCCCCAGGCTGCCTCAATAGAGGTGCCCCCATTTCCTCTTTCTCTCTCTGTCTCTCTCTGTCTCTGCATCTCTCTCCCTCTTCTTTTACACATTGTGGCTAGCCCTGCAGATATTTAGAGTTTATCACTTAAGTCTCTTTGTGTATATTCAATGGTCAGTTTTAGTCTGCCGTTACCATTTCCCACACTTTGTAAAAACACTGGTATCTATTTATTTCCCATTAATGAATGCAGTCATTCTATATCTGTCCTTTTCCTTCTGACTAATTTCACTCAGCATGATATTCTCCATGCCCATCCATTTGCAGATAAATTTCATAATTTCGTCTTTTCTGACAGCTGCATAGTTTTCATAGTGTAGATGTACCACAGTTTCTTTAGCCAGTCCTCTGTTCTCGGGCATTTAGGTTGTTTCCAGATTCTAGCTATTATGAATAGCGCAGAGATGAATAAAGGAGTACAGATAGTGTTTCTGCTATCTGTTCTTCTCGTATTTATATTAAGTAACATGTACAGTTATACAAATACAAAAAATATTTATTGTATTTTAGTACAAAAAACAAATATTAAAGAACTTGTTACCAGCAGTTATGCAATTATCAATGACTGCTTAACTGTTGCTATTGATACCATTAAAAAGTAACACTATTTCAGTAGTATGATCAATGAGTATTTATTACTTATACTTCAATGGGTCAAAACTTTTACACAATGCCTACAACAATGAGTTGTTACTTGACTAAGGTTCCTTCTAGGTCATTTGTTTCTTTGCTTTTACTATGTGTAGGGATAACATTTTAGACCTTGGCCCTATTCCTTCATTCTCAAAGCCAGAAAAATAAGAGTTTCATATTGCTTTCTCTGATTCTAGGCAAAAAAAAAAAAGGTTCTTAAAAAACCTAGTAGTTAATCACAATGACGCAGACAACCCAGGATAATCTCCCATTTCACTGTCCTTAAGTTTTTATCCATCTGTGTAATCTCTTTTGCCACATAAGGTTCAGAAATTAGGACAGATATCTTGTAGGAGCCATTGTTCTGCCTACAATAGTGAATATTTATAGTAAACAAATTGTCAAAATACAAAACAAATATCCCTGTCTAACAAAATTAAGAATTATTAATAATGCTTTAAAGTAATTAGAACCTTTAAGAATTTAATATATTCTTTCATCACATAGTGTAAAATATATCTTGCTTAGGAAACACTGGTAAGGATACTGAGTATAATTTAAAATACAAAGTATAATTTAAAATAATTTCATGCCATAGGAGGAAATGACAAAACTGCCATGGACTTGCCTTTACTTGGAATCCTACAAGACTCTGCTTCACATTCCATCATATATGTCTGAGTTTTAAGGCTGCAATTGCACAGACTGTATTAAATTTTGGAAAACTTGACAACTTAAATCTAATAATCAACATTAAATATTTTGAAGTGTTTTATTATTTAATAAACTAATGTTTATATTTTTTGAATACATAAAATATGGATTTCTACTGTGTATATATTGTGAAATTGGGCTAACGTGATTTTTTTAGGAATTAATTGGTCAGTGATAGGAATCTTTGATTTGATCTTCCTTCTCTGGACAAAACACCTTATAGCCACAGATTCCAATCCCTCACTTACCATATTTCTCCTGAACAATTTCAAGTTATTTTGTAAGGTCTAAAAATAGTGATTTAAAAATTACCAGCTAAATAATTACCTGAGTATGAATTATCAATAGTAAGCCTTAGAGAAATGTTAGACTTAAAGTATCGCTTCTATCACTTGTATCACTTGTCTTCCCATTGTTCATCAATTTGCACGAGCGGGCACCAATAATGTCTCCATTCATTGGGAATGAGGTCCATTATTGTTACTGTTTTTGGCATTTCAATACACCACGGTAGCTTGCCAGGCTCTGCCATGGCTCTGGGTTAATCCCACTTCATCATACACTTAAAGTAACCAAGAAATATAAAAATACAAATACAGAGAGATTCATTCATTTAATAAATATTTGAAGTGTTTCCTATTTTTTGAAATTCTGCTCTAGGTACTAGAATATATCATCAGTAAACAAAACAGACAAAAATATATTCTTAAGCCTACCTCCAGTGCTGGTGGGAAGACAGGATAGAGAAGGGACCACTATGGCAAAGACAGTTGAAAATGACCACTCGGGATAAGAACTGCATGCTGGACTAGACTGAGTGTTGAAAGTAGGTAAAGGGATATACATGATAACCATTTAGTGTTTGTATTGCAAGCCACAGAACGCAAAAGGAGAGGGAGACAGACAGACAGACAGACAGACAGAGACAGAGAAGTGCCTGCTAAAGAGGCAGGTTGGGGGAGAGGAAGGGGATGGGGAAGCAAACTGGAGATATCAGTGTTGGGAAATGTGTACTGGTGGAGGGATGGGTGTTGGAACATTCTATGACTGAAACTCAATCATGATCAGCTTTGTAATTACTGAGAGATGGTAGTCTATCTCATGGCGATTCAATGCAAAAACTTTTAAACACTTAATGGCTATATTAACATGATTTTCCTTATTAAATAAGGTCTACATATGTTGTTCACTGAAATTGTTATAATGCTGAATTAAATATATTTGTACAATATTTATCTTGAATTCCATAATTATAGAGATACATGTTTTCTTGTAAGTTATTTTCATAACTTAGCTTAATTGTGGAAACAATTTCTTTGCATTTTTCAACATATCTTTTCGATTTTTAACTTAAAACATTTCATATGCTTTTCGCTTGAAAACTGTATTTTTAATTTAAATAAAATAAAATTCTTATTTTCAAGATAATTAAAATTTGAGATGTCTATATATATGTATATATACACATATATATCCTTAAGGATGAAAACAAGTGGCTCAATATCTGCCATGTAAAATACCTTGTGTACATCCTAACATTCATGATCACCCCCAAGCACCTCAACACATAGTCTTGATGATCCTGACCATCAGGATGAATGATAAAGCTTTAGACCTGCCAGGTTTTCTATCACAGAAAGTGTGCTTGTGACTCTTGTGACTCACAAGTATAGCTGGTAATGGCCTATATAAAAAAAAAAAGATCCATCCTTGAAGAAGTTTCCATTATGGTGGAGTGAAGAAGTAAATAACATGCAATATACTAAACAATGGAAAATTGTGCCATTTTCCCCACTTTTGGACTTCCCTCTCGTCAGAACTCCACCCAGCAGACCAGCTCATCACAGCCCGGATCACCGACATCCACCCTGCAGCAGCTTTTTCCTCAATCCGCCCAGGTATGCTGGTCCAGAGACTCTCACACATGGGGCAGAGCTGTTCCTTGCTCTCCCTGTGCACAGCCGGCCCATGAGGCAGTCGGGAGGCATGGCGGGTTCTAGCCCCTGGCCCACCACCTCGGCAGAGCCTCACAACAAGCCAGACCACCCCCTCCCTCACTCCACGGGCGCCGCCATTTTCCACTTTTGGACTTCCCTCTCGTCAGAACTCCCACCCAGCAGACCAGCCCATCACAGCCCGGATCACCGACACCCACCCTGCAGCAGCATTTTCCTCAATCCGGCCCAGGTATGCTGGTCCAGAGACTCTCACACATGGGGCAGAGCTGTTCCTTGCTCTCCCTGTGCACAGCCGTCCATGAGGCAGTCGGGAGGCCCTGGCCGCACCTCGGCAGAGCCCTCACAACACGCCAGACCACCCCTCTCTCACTCCACGGCGCCGCCATTTTCCACTTTTGGACTTCCCTCTCGTCAGAATTCCACCCAGCAGACCAGCCCATCACAGCCCGGATCACCGACACCACCCTGCAGCAGTGTTTTTCCTCAATCCGCCCAGGTATGCTGGTCCAGAGACTCTCACACATGGGGCAGAGCTGTTCCTTGCTCTCCTGTGCAAAGCCGTTCATGAGGCAGTTGGGAGGCATGGCGGGTTCTAGTCCTGGCCCACCACCTCGGCAGAGCCTCACAACAAGCCAGACCACCCCCTCCTCACCTCCACGGGCACGCCATTTTCCACTTCTGGACTTCCCTCTCGTCAGAATTCCACCCAGCATACCAGCCCATCACAGCCCGGCTGCGCGGTTCATCAATAAATGCTTTATTTGGAGGTGTTTAAAAAAAGAGTTTGCCTCCCGCTCGGCAAGCCTGGCAAGCTTCTCGTGTTGTATATGATATGCCAAATTCCAGTAACAATTATATTAGGTCATTTCCCATGTCCTAATATAATGGTTTTGAGGCTCTTTTATGTTCCTGTAGTAAGCCGATGCCCCTTGCTCTACTGGCATGAGACAGGACATATGGGAGATATTACTGGTGCCCGCTCTAGCAAATAGATGATCAACGGGAAGATCGCTGATCGTGATACTAAACAATATTAAATACCATGAGGAAATTAATTTTATTTAGGGATATGAAGGATTAGTAATGGCAGGAAAAGGACATGAAGTTTGGGAAGACAAAAAGCAAGTGTCTGTTTCCAGACACTGCAACATAAAGCTGTGATGATTAGGCAACAACGATGATGATGATGATGATGATCATGATGATCATGATCATGATCATGATCATGATCATGAGATGATGATTAGCTGATGGTAAAATTTATTGGGTGTCTTCTACACGCCAGGCACAGTATCAAGTAACATACAATTTTTCCCCTGTTATTCTCAGGTAAGAATGGTTTCATTTTGGCATTTTATGCATATAGAACCTCTAAATCCTTTTAATCAATAAAATTTAATAGTCTCTCAGCTCATCCATAACTTTGTAAGCTGAGATGTAATGAAGTAGCAATGTGATGAACAGAAGTAAATTTAAATTACTTGTGAAAAGGGATCTTACCTTGAGTGTCCTCTCCTAATACTTACATAAGTTCTCCAAAGGAATGCACTGTTTAGTATATTTTAAAGAAATATCATCCTTTTTGAAATGTCTAATATCAAAAAGTTTGTTCAGTTTCTCTTCCCGCTAATGACCTTGCTATGTCTTAAAAGATGAGGGTAGCAATGAAAAAGTCTCCATATTCTAAGTATAAAAATATTCTAAAGCTCCCTGAGCAGCAATCACAAGACAGCTCGGGTATATGTACAAAATCGTGAATATCTGTTCTAGTCAGCCTCTACATAGTCTCCTAGAAATTGCATTTGCAAAAAGTAACAACCACTGTTCTAACATACAAACACAAAATACACACACAGCACACACACAGTCATACATTTGGAGGCAACAAATATTTAGGACACAGACTTGAGAAACAGATTGCCAGGATTTGAATGAAGATTCTAGCATTTATTTAACTGTATAACCATCACCAAATTAGCATCTCCTATTGAACATACTGATGTGTAAAATAAAAACATAGGACCTCCCACACAGTTGATATTCACTGAATAATTATGTACCTGATTAATTGGCAACTTTTCCTCAAAATTCAATTATCATCTAAAAATTTCAAATCTTCCAAACTAGTTCAAGATTGAAGACTTCTGGTGAATTTTTCTCCATCTCAGTTCCATTAACTGTCATAGCAAATAGATTTGAGTATCTGCTTTGAATGTTACAACTCGAACCTTATTAACATCCTTCGGAAATCTCTTACTTTTTAACCCTTAGTCCTTTGTTTTGACTATCCCTCCATGCTAAGTATAATTCTCAGACATTGGATTCCTTCTATAGTTCCATGAACCCAAACCAATGCCTTTTATTTCCCAGCTCTGTTCCTGAGCTATGTTCCTTGAGACAGATACACGGGGCAGAACTGCTATTGGCTCTCCCTGTGCTTGGCTGACCATGAGGCATCTGGGAGGGAAGATGAGTTCTAACCCTAGCCCACCATCCCAATAGAGCCTCATAGAAGAAGCCAGAGGAGGGGCCGGAGCGGTAGCCCAGCGGGTAGGGCGTTTACCTTACGCAGCCAGCCCATGCCAGCCCAGGTTCGATCCCCGGCATCCCATATGGTCCCCCGAGCACCGCCAGGAGTAACTCCTGAGTGCGAGCCAGGAGTAACCCCTGAGCATTGCTGGGTGTGACCCAAAAAGCAAAAAAAAAAAAAAAAGAAGAAGAAGAAGCCAGAGGAATCCCCGCACCATGAGGGCAACCATCTTCAGTATCCTGACTCCACAGCTCCTCAGAGTTCCACCCAAGAAAAAAAGCCAATCTCAAGCCCTGCTCATCAGAGTCCAACCCTACAGGGAAGGCTATTTCTAGCCCAGGTATGTTTGAACTACAGACACAGACACAGGGCAGAGCTGTTACTGGCTCTCCCTGTGCTCGGTTGATGAGGCATCCAGGAGGGAAGGAGGGTCCTTGCCCTGGCCTGCCACCCCAATAGAGTCTCGCAAGAAGCCAGAGGAACCGCCACACCATGAGGGCCACCATTTTCAATATCTGGACTCCACAGATCATTAGAGCTCCACCCAAGAGAAAAGCCAGTCTCTCCCTGTTGTAGTTCTCAGTAAATGCATGAACTGAGAGTCTACTACCGAGAGCATCCCACCCGCATGGCAGAGCCTGGCAAGCTACCCATGTCATATTTGATATCTGATATGTCAAAAACCAGTAACAATTATAGACCTCATTCCCATGACCCGAACAAATAGTTTGAGGCTCTTCATCTTTCTGGAGCAAGCAGATGCCCTTGTGACAGGAAGTATATATTACTGGTGCCCACTTGAGCAAATCAATGAACAATGGGAAGACAAGTGATACAAGTTCCTGAGCCCTGAGCCACATCCACTTCAAACTTGTAAGACCCCTCATAACCTAATTTCCTTTTCTTTCTAAGACTCTAATGTTACTCAAACTACATTCTACCCTAAATTTTGAACATGCGTTTTTCTTTTAGGAAGCTCATATTCTTCAAAGGAAAGCATATCTTATTCTAAATTTGTCTCTTAGATACTTTCATCTTCTGGAGGTTAAAAAGCAATAAATCGTTTCACTAAATACATACCTAACTGAAGATTACAAGTTAATTTGTATTCTCACATCATATCTCATATAAAACAAATTGCAGATCATTATAAATCCAATTTCAGGTGATTTTTAAAAAAATCTGGCAATATAGTATCTATGTACCTTTCTTTTTAAAATGTACAAAACCAGAAGCCAGAGTGATAGTCCAGTGGGTAGGACATTTCCCTTGCATGTGGCCGACCGGATTTGATCCCCGACATCCCTTTTTGTCTTCTGAGCACCACCAGGAGTAATTCCTGAGTGCAGAGCCAGGAGTAACCCCTGAGCATCACCAGATATGACTCAAAAATAAATGTACAAAACCAGGGACAAAGTCATAGTACAGTGGGTAGGGTATTGCTTTTCAAAGAGTCAACCTGAGCCCAATCCCTGGCACCCTATACAGTCCCCCAAGTAACAGCAGGAGTAATTCTTCAGTGCAGAGTCAGAGTAAGCCCTGAGCATTGTCATATGTGACCCATAAAGCCAAAAAGAAAGTACAAAACCAACTTTTGCTATATTCAAGATAAATAGTATAAACATACAAACATATTTCTGAATACACTATACTGCAGGAGTATCCAAAAATAAAACTGTGCCACTTATTGTTTAAATACATAATTTAAACATTATTCATTACTGTACCTGCAAGACAGCTCAAAAGGGTAAAGCACATATTTTTATATGAGAGCCCTAGGTTCAGTACACAACAATGTAAACGCAACCATTAAATAATCCTGAGTGAATTAAAATATATGAATATACATTAAATATAACTAAATGCATATATTTTTTGAAGCTGTGATAATGCAGAAATATTAAACACAACAAAATTTGCAAGAGAAGAATGTGGGAAATTTCCTAATGTGAAACTCTGGAATCAGCACAATTACACCGACACAAGGTAAACTTAACATGCATCTTTATTTTTAAATGCTGTATAGTTTTTCTATTTAAAATTTCAAGCAATAATTAACATGTTCTATAAAGTAACCAGATACAAATTAAATATACACAATCTCTTTAATTTCAACATGTAGTGAACTGAAGAAAGGGGAAATTAAGAAAACTATCCTTTTTACAAATGCATCAAAAATGGTAATGAGAGTTGTGAGTAAACCAGACTTTCCAGCTCAAAAGATTAGGGAGAGGCTGATCTGAGGAGCCATTTGTGAGTATTTGCAGAGGATGCTACCATACAGACAAGATAAATATTTCTACCTGAAGGACCAAAAATAATCCATTCAGTAAAGACATTGTACTTCTGTGTTTATTGCAACACTATACACAACAGCCAAAATATGAGAACAACCTGAGTTCCATGTACTACAGAAATCAGCACTGACACAGACTTCAAAAAAAAGGGGGCGGGGACATGCTCTCACTCTGCTTAGGCCTGTGGACCCAGCAGAGCTCCAACTCAAAAGGCTGGCCCCATACAAAGGAGAGAGTTCTGCTTTATGAATATCTGAGAATTATAGGGCATTTGCAGCTGCAGGAGAGTTCCAAAGCACAAATTCTCAAACATATTTTTTTTTGCAAATCAGGCTCAGGACCACCTCAAAGACATTCTGAGCACATTCTGCAGTTAAAGACTATTATCTCAGTGATGTCACATGTACATTTCACAATCTGTCATATGTTCACAACAGTCTACCTTTAGCAGCTCTTATACTCCTAGCTGCTCAGTGTACAGTAGGGAAGAGGCCTACTTCCTTCATCATTAAGGATCAGTGGTCTATTTCCTTCATCACACAAACAGGTGGCTGGATAAAGAAACTGCAGTGTAGATGCAAAATTAAATACTACTCACTACGGAAAAGACAACATCCTGCATTCTGCTGCGCAATGGATGGATCTGGTGAGCTCTGTGGTGTGTGAATCAGAATGACAGTGATGGGCACAGAATGATCTCTCTCGTATGTGGCATATCAAAAAGCACAGGAAGGGAATAACAAATGCACAAAGGAAAAGGACCCGAAAACTGGCTTACAAAGTTAGTTACTGGGTGGGGGACCAGTGAGGAGTAGGGAGACAAGGTTGCTAAGCTACCATCCTACTTCTCTGACCCATGGTATCTACAAACATTAACAAGAGGAAATATTATAAAACGTTTATTATCCTCTTCGATGCCTTCAAAGCATCAAAGAAATAACTAAAAGGACAAAGAACCTCCGGCTCCGGGCACATCTCTGACTCCACTGTTCTCCCTGCATTAACATACGCCTCAGAGACCTGGGCCCTACGAAAGCAGGATGAGAATGCTCTTCGGGTCTCCCAGAGAGGAATCGAACGAGCTATACTTGGAATATCACGCCTCACTCAAGTGAGAGAAGGAATCCAGAGTTCTGACCTCCGTCGCTATTCCAGAATCAGGGACGCTGTCTCGTTTGCCAAGGCATCTAAAATCAGATGGGCTGGACATGTAATGCGATTTGGAGACAACCACTGGACTAGAGCTGCTACTGACTGGATCCCATGGGATGTCAAAAGATCACATGGCCGCCCACCTACAAGATGGTCAGACTTCCTTGTCAAGACCCTGAAGGAACGGTTTGAGGCTCTTCATATTCCTGAATCAACCAGATGCCATTAGGCTACACTAGCACGTGATAGGGTCCAATGGAAATGTTACTGGCGCCTGCTCGAGCAAATCGATGAATAACAGGATTCAAGTGATCAAGTGATTATCCTCTGAATGTGGGTGGGAACCCAATAACTTGTTATGAATATGAATGACTGTAATATATCTATTAAACCTTTTTATTTCTATATCTTTCACATACAAATTGGCTCCTTCTGAGAACATAAAAACTGTTTTCAAAGGTTAATGCTCACTATATCATTATATCCTACCATATCTTCAAACCAAAGCATAATATATAAATCTAAAAATAATTTTATTATTTTTTCATTTAAATCCATTTCAGTGCTTTTAAGTATTACCTACCTTGACTTCTCTTTGGGGATAAGTTTTAGGTTTTGACTTCATTTATAAGTTTTCTCTCACGTTAGCTCACAATTCCTATTTCTAATCCCAGATGATTCTTATTTAGGGGAAGAGTGGTTTTTGAGCCACACCATGCAGTGCTGGATGAGGGATAATTCTGGGTCAATACTGGCTAAGGGTATTGATCCAAAATCAAAATTGAGGTAGGGGGCCTGAGCGATAGCACAGCAGATAGGGCGTTTGCTCTGCATGCAGCCGACCTGGGTTCGATCCCGGCATCCATATGGTCCCCTGAGCACCGCCAGGAGTAATTCCTGAGTTCAGAGCCAGGAGTGCCCCTGAGCATCTCTAGGCATGACCCACAATGCAAAAAAAAAAAATTGATGTGGTACTTTTTTGTTTTGTCTTATTTTGTTTAGTTTGGGAAAGCCACATCTGGCTTATAGTATCTGAAATCAAAATGATGTGGCAGGGTTTTTTGTTTTGTTTTGGTTTACCTTTGTTTTGGGGTGAGATGCCACATCTGGAAGTGCTCAGGGCTTATTTTTGACTCTGTACTTATAAATCACTCCTTCAAGGGTTCCAGGGGCAATAACATGTGTTGGCAGTGATTGGTCCTGAGTAGGCCGCATACAAGACATGCATCCTCACTTCTGTACTATCTTTCTGGCCCTGAGAGGTATAATTTCTGTCTGACTGTGGCCAAGTTATATAACTACTCTGTGCTTCTATCTTAGAAGTGATGCACTTTATTTACTTCAGGTAACTGAAAGAACTAAATATGTAGTTTACATCACAAATGTGCTTTTAAGTTCTGGCAGATACTAAACAGTCAATAAATAAGTTATGGTTTCACTTTTCCTAATAAAACAACAACATTCAGTCATAAAAATACTGCAAAAATAATTTCTCCATCAAATTCAGCAGCTAGAAAATTCCAGAACAACAGAAAACTAGAGTGAAGTCTTTATTGAAATTCTAGAAAAGTCAGTCTCAGAATCAAGTTATTTAAGATCAAGTCTTGGTTCTGTTATCATTGAAAATCATAGACAGCATCTAAATGTGCCAGATTATTCTGAGATTTTCCATGGCTTTGCCCCATTACTTTCATCACATAATGTCTGTCTGGAAACTAGTGAATGATTTACCTACCACATTTTTTAAAAAATTAGTAAATTTCTCAACCTTCTGTAATATGTATTATGAACAGCAAATTATATTTGTTCTCAACCTTTCATGATAATATGTATTATATGAACAGCAAATTATATATATATAATTTATATATATATGTGTGTGTGTGTGTGTGTGTATACATACATATTATCTAAACCATGCACTTTACTGCTAATACTTTAGCAGTAAAGTCCATAATTTCACTATGAGTTACATAAAATTTTGAGTTTGCAGACAAAGCAAAGTGAAGATACAAACACAAAAATATAGATGTCTCCTAGAACCAATTTTATGCAGTGAGGAAAGCAAAACCATCTAAGACAAGACCTTCGACTTAAATAGTTTGTAAATAGTTGGAAAGATAGACTTGGATCGTTCATTACTGAACACAGAACACAGTATTGAACACAGGATGCCAAACAAGAAAAGAAAATCAGGCCGCAATTTACAAGAGGGGAGAAGACTGCCGGGATGTGACAGGGAGGCCATTCACCAGATGCGGCAACATCACGGGCAAGACCGGTAGCATGGTGGATGGGTAAAGCAGCCTGGTCTTTTGGGGAGGGACTCACACCCATCCACTTTAAAATTTACAAATAACTATCATGTTTACTCTTCCAACTTTCATATGCAAATCTTTAAAAGTTCCTAAGAATTCAGAAGCAGGAAAATCCACTTTAGCTAAAATAAAATTTCATTACAAACATGTTCTATATATTTTATTTTTTTTTGCTTTTTTGGGTCACACCTGGCAATGCTCAGGGGTTACTCCTGTCTCTGCACTCAGGAATTACTCCTGGCGGTGCTCGGGGGACCATATGGGATGCCGGGATCGAACCCAGAGCGGCAGGGGGCCGGCCGCCTGCAAGGCAAATGCCCTACCAGCTGGGCTATTGGTCTGGCCCCATGTTCTATATTGTTATATACTCTACTCATATATTTAGGTCTTTCTGTTCCAAAATATATATTGTTTTATTTTCTACTCCCACTGATGTACAAAGGATTCAAGTACCACCTATTGCAGACAGATTTTGTAGAACAGGGGTTAGATTTTTATGTCCCAGTTCCCTTATGTCCAGTTTGCTCTGACTGAACAAAGAGACTTAACAGATTGCAAGACAGCCTCAGACATGCTTCCTGGGCCAGCCGAAAGGCATTTCTTTGATTGAAATGTACTATCCCAGACCATTACTGAACCTGTGACCCATCTTCTCATTAGTACTGGCTTCTAACTGCTCTAACTGTTGTAGACAAATTTACATGATTACGTAGCTGACAAATATATACTTGGAAAGTCTTCAAAGAAAACAGTTTATTCTCTATAAACATCAGTTTTCACACCTCAAAACTATTTCCTAGACCTTTTATTCCAAATAAAAATTGCTTGAAAAGTATACACAGGGCATTAAGTGGTTCTTGTTGAGGCTTGCAGTGGGATGTTTATGCCTATGTATAAACTTCTGCCATGAGAAATCTCAGTGCAGCACAGTGTCTCACTCAGTCTCTCTCTTCCATTTTGATTACGAAAAAGAATGCAAACTATTCTCTTCTCTGCTCCTCTTTTACAAGGTTATCCAGCACTTGGAGATAGTGGCAATTGAAAGCTTGTAGCTAGAAAGTAATTTACTTTTTGAGTCTCTTCAGAGCTAGTACAATCTGAGCACATTTTTGCACCAAAGACATTAAGGGAGAATTCCTTTTCAAGTGGTTATTCTTGAATTCATTTACTTTTGACACACACAATGAAATCCCAATTCTCCTGCGGCTGCAGTGCCTTTGTTTGTTATTCCGTGTGTTGTTTATCTCCCTCTATCTTTGAATGAACAGCTGCAGAAGTTTCAGAAACTTATGGGTGCTACTGCAAGATGGACTATTACCACCAAAACTTAGCTGACTGACAATTTTTCAATCACCATTTTGCTGTTTCCTTTATAGAAAGAATGAAAAGTCACTGAGAAGCCTCATTTTTAAACAGAAACCATAAAGCTTTTGAATCTGTAGCAAGTGAATTTTTGAGTAATAAAAGTATTTCTGATAAATGCCACTGTGAGTTATAACCAGATAAAAACCTAAAACATCTACTCAAATCTGCTCGACTCTTGGATCAGAATCATTTTAGAAGCCAGAGTGACAAGTCAAGGTGAAGTGTTAAATAAAGGTGAATTTGCATTGTCCAGTTAAATTATGGGATCTCTCGCGAGACAGATGACAAGACCGTTCTGGGGGGCACAAACACATGGTGGCCACCACACACTAATTCACAGAAGCCTCTATCTAAGAGGCACAATAGTGATAAAACTGGATTGTCCAACTCTCAGTCTACACTTATATTGATTTTTATTCTGAGAAATTTATTTAATTTCTGCTTCTCTCTAACTTATCTTCTCTAAAATAGGAGAAATGACATTTCATTCATATAGCTGCTATGCAGAATAAAAATGTCTTAATATTTTACTCAATATGTCTGTCTTCTTTCATTTTTCATTTTCATTAGCAAAAAAAAAAAAACAAAGATAAAATAGGAACAATAGTACAGTGGTTGTGAGTGCTTGTCTTACACACAGCCAACCAAGGTTGATCCATGGTACCCAATATGGTACCCTGTATCCTATTGGAAGTCATCCCAGAGCACGAAGCCAAGAGTGAGTACTGAGTACTATCAGGTGTAGACCAAAATGAAAATAAGCAAAAGGAAACTATGGCCTTCTATAATATTTATACTATTCAGGGTACAAAGTAAAGCTGAAAAAATATAGCTTAACATTTATATATGAAATTAAAGGCCACCTAGAGACTTTTATCTATAACATAGACTGGCTCTATTATATTTGTGTGCTTTGACTTAGTACACATAAATTCCAATGCAAAACCAATAGAAAATCATCTGATGTGATTAATTTATCCCCTTAAAACCGCAGCCAGTCTGAAGAAATATTTTAGAATAACTTCAAACAAAATTGGCAGATTTCCCCACTCATATTTTGACATATTCAAATAAATTGCTCTTGATCCTTTCATTTCAATTGTTTTAACTTCAAAATACATGTGTCCATTCTGTTCACAAATAAATTATATTTTCAGTATTGGATATATAATATTTTATAACAATGCACATAAGACTATAAGACTTCAGTTCTTTAGACTGGTATCTTTGCACTTTAAGGTGTTGAAAATTATAATCTCAGTCTTCAACATTTGCATTTTGACCTAAAAAAAATGTCAGTAAAAAGTCTGTAAAAGTCAGTAACAATAATGTCATTTTATCTCAGAAACTGAAAACTAATGCTTTAACAATAGAAATTGGGTATGAACTTAAGTTGCCAATAGTAACTAACAAATATTTTATTCTTATGCACCTTTGAGAAGAGAGCACCTGAAGAGGTGAGGAAAAACAGATAAGGATGTCACTGGGGCAGCAATATGGAGATACTTTCCAAAGATATTTTTCCCAAAAATACAGATACACACATTCAATACATGCATCTTTTGTGATCAACTATCAAGTAGGGGCATCTGCTAGACCAATCTCTCCCCACCTCCACTCTCTGTCAAACAAACACAGGAAATTAAAATATCTCCCAAAATACTACTGTACCAGAAGACATAATAAGAAATTGGCACATCTAGACCATGAAAACACAACATCAAAGGCAAATTTATACTAAGAAGGCTATATAGGCAGATTTGCATCCAACTACTTTCAGTCAATTTGGAAATATGTCAATTTGAAAAAGATTTTATTTTCGCTGCCCGCGAGCTGCCCACGGCCAGCACAGGGCCTCACAGACGGCTGGGGAGGCTGGCGCCGGCTCGCGCCGGGCCTAGCTGACCATGGAACCCCGAGGAGGGCAGATGGGTTTTGGGAGTGGGCCCGTCGCCTCTCAGGGGTCCCGGAAGCAGCCGGATGAGACTCGCCCATCACACTAGCCACCATTTTTGCTGTCCGGACGCTGCGAAACGGCCTCAGACCAGATCAACAGAGCAAAGCCAGTTCGAGCCCAGGTAGGCGGCTCCAAGAGGCGGGAATCACTGGGAAGTCGTCAGATGGAGGCGTGGTCGTCCCTTCCCCCTCCATCTTGTCGAGCCTGGTGGCCCTGCCCCGCGAGCTGCCCACGGCCAGCACAGGGCCTCACGGACGGCTGGGGAGGCTGGCACTCGGCTGGCGCCGGGCCTAGCTGACCATGGAACCCCGAGGAGGGCAGATGGGTTTTGGGAGTGGGCCCGTCGCCTCTGAGGGGTCCCGGAAGCAGCCGGATGGGACTCGCCCATCACACTAGCCACCATTTTTGCTGTCCGGATGCTGCGAAACGGCCTCAGACCAGATCAACAGAGCAAAGCCAGTTCGAGCCCAGGGTTTCGTGGCCGCAACAGCGGCCGCGGTCCACTAAAATAGTGAAACAGTAATGTCTTTTAATGCATTGCAGTCAACGAAGAGCAGGAAAGTTTGTTGGGAAGGAGATATAAAGAGGAAAGAAATGACATACAGAACCCGCCAAGGGGTTGAGGTGCGGGAGGGGGAGGTAGGTGGGGACATTGGTGATTGGAGATGGGTTTGGGCAGAGGGTGCGTGTTGGAACACTGTAGAACCAAAGCTCTACATGAGTATCTCTCAATTAAAAAAAAAAAGGTGGAATCTTCCACAAACATGTGGGAATCAGTGGTTAGGTAAGACAGAGAAGGGAACAGTGTGCTAATATTTGTCAAAAATGATAATACCAGTCTAGAACTGAGCATTGAATATAGGAAAAAAAGATATACATGATGATCTCTGAATGTATGTATTGCAATCCACAATGTGTAAGAGAAGAGAAAAAGAGAGAGAGAGAAGAGATAAAGAATTTGCCATAGAGGCGGGCTGGGGAGGGGGAGGGAAGTGGGGACATTGGTGTTGGGAAATGGGCACTGGTGGAGGGATGGGTGCTGGAACACTGTATGACGGAAACCCAAACATGAACATCTTTGTAATTGTATATCACATGGCGGTGTAATAAAATATTAAAAAAAAAAGAAAAATGAATGAAACAAATAAAAAAAAAGATTTTATTTTCAAATGTACATTACAATTTAATCTAAGAACCAAGGCCCCTTCAAAATACTAAAGAAGCAAAACCCATAGATGTATGACTTACTCCTTGTTAACCCAACATCTTCACTCTAAATGCAGTACAAAAAACCTAAGTACAAGTCTCACCTTCCTAGATACAATAATGAATATACAATAAATTCCTGCAATGGAAGAATAATCATCCAAATTATTTATCATCCACTAGATATACATTTTTCATTTCAGTTTTATTATGCTTTATTGAACATTTAGAAGGGACAAGATAATTAGATTTTTTTAAATCATTCTCTCTCAAAGTTGTTCATTACAACTGCCATAAACCTAGAAGCCTTGTCGACATGGAACCTTAATTCAATGCATAGTAACTTTACAGCTACTGGTTTCAAGGGAGTAGGAATTAGGTACGAGAAACAGGTCAGAGGGAATGAGAATGCTAACACAAGGGAGTCATATAGAGACTAAAGACAGCCACAGGAATGCTTCTGTAATACTTCTTGGAGTTACTGAAGCCAAACATGCCACGTCAAAAAAAAGTGCTTTTCCTGTGAGAAAAAAATTGCAGAGTAGACAAAGAAACAAGGAACAAAACTGGAAGCCTTTTGATGGCAAATTATTAATGCCTTCTCTTTGAGAAATTGCAAGCAGGCAGAAAAAAAAAAGGTCTAACCTGAAGAGAAGGATCAAAGACTAAAATAGAAGCTTTGATGTCAAAGTTGCTCTATCGCCCCAAAGCACTATGAAACCATGACTGCAGCTGGGAAGATTGTTAGCTCCAAAATAATTGTAGAATGATTTGGCTATTTAATCCCTGAGAGCACATAGAGTGGGATTAGGTAGGAGTAATCTGCTTCTGAAATTTAGTGAAGGCAATTTAATTTGGAGTTAGATATTTATATTTAGTTTTTTCTAGATTATCCTTGGATTTTGTTGTACAGTTTTAATAATATATACCACAGTTAGAGATTGATGAATGAATATGAACACTTTGATGGAATAAAAATTAATTTTCCAAAGATAACGCTATTAATTGAGTTCTGTGTTATATAATCAAAGCTTTGATGGCAGGATATATATATATGTATATATGTATATATAGATATATAGATATAAAGATATATAGATATTTATAAGGGTAGGGGACACTGTCTGGAACCTAACCAAGCCTAAATAAATTAAAACATGGAGTCCATTTGAGGACTCTAGAAAACCTTTAAGACACAGACTCCTAAAAACAGACCTGTAGACCTATGGAATAGAGTTGAATATCCTGACACCCATCCTCAAATACATGATCATTTTATCTTTGATAAAGAAACAAGAAGTACAAAATAAAGCAAGGAAAGACTCTTCAACAAGTGCTGCTGGGAAAACTGGGCAGCTACATGTAAAAAATGAATTTGGACTTCTGTCTAACACCATGCACAAAAGTCAGATTAAAATGGATTGGGGGCGTTGGAGCAATAGTCCAGTGGATAGGGTGTTTGCCTTGCAGCCAATCCAGGTACAATCCCCAGCATCCCATATGGTTCCCCCACACAGTACCAGAAGTGATTCGTGAGTGCAGAGCCAGGAGTAACCCCTGAGCATCACTGGGTGTGACCCAAAAAGCAAAACAAACAAACAAACAAATAAATAAATAAATAAATAAGTAAATGAATGAATGACTGAATGAATGAATGAATAATAAAATGGATCAAGGATCTTAACATCAGACCTGAATCCATAAAATACATTGAAGGACACATAGGAAAAATCTTCTACAACATTGAAGCTAAAGGCATTTTCAAAGATAAAACACTACTAACAAAGCAATTAGAAGCAAAAGATAGACATGGAAATACATGAAACTTAAAAGCTTCTTCACCTCAAAAGAAACAGTGAAAAAGATACAAAGAGAGTCACAAGATGAGAAAGAATATTCAACCATACCCATTCTGATAAAGGGTTAATATCCAGGATATATCAAGCACTGGTAAAACTTCACAAGAAGGAAAGAGCCAACCCCATCAAAAAATGGGGAGAAGAAGTGAACAGAAAATTCAACAAAGAAGAAACTCGAATGGCCAAAAGGCATATAAAGAAGAAACTCGACTGGCCAAAATGCTCATCATCTCTAATCATCAGGGAAATGAAAATCAAAACAACAATGAGGTATAATCTCACACCACAGAGATTGGCACAAATATATCCAAGAGGGCAAGAACAACTGGTGCTGGTGTGGATGCAGGGAGAAAGGGACTCTCATGCACTATTAATGTGAATTTCGACTGCCACAGCCTTTTGGAAAACAATGTGGATGTTCCTCTAAAAACTAGAAATTGAGCTCTCATTTGACCCAGCCATACCATTCCTGGGAATATACCCTGGGAAGTCAAAAACACACAGCAGACACACCATCTGTGCCTAATATTTGTCAAAAATGATAATACCAGTCTAGAACTGAGCATTGAATATAGGAAAAAAGATATACATGATGATCTCTGAATGTATGTATTGCAATCCACAATGTGTAAGAGAAGAGAAAAAGAGAGAGAGAGAAGAGATAAAGAATTTGCCATAGAGGCAGGCTGGGGAGGGGGGAGGGAAGTGGGGACATTTGTGTTGGGAAATGGGCACTGGTGGAGGGATGGGAGGGAGAAGAAGTGAACAGAAAATTCAACAAAGAAGAAACTCGAATGGCCAAAAGGCATATAAAGAAGAAACTCGACTGGCCAAAAGGCTCATCATCTCTAATCATCAGGGAAATGAAAATCAAAACAACAATGAGGTATAATCTCACACCACAGAGATTGGCACAAATATATCCAAGAGGGCAAGAACAACTGGTGCTGGTGTGGATGCAGGGAGAAAGGGACTCTCATGCACTATTAATGAGAATTTCGACTGCCACAGCAGTCGAAACAACCAGAGTGCCCCAGAACAGATGACTAGATAAAGAAACTTTGGTACATCTACACAATTGAGTACTTTGCAGTTGTTAGGAAAAACAAAGCTATGAGATTTGCCTATAAATGGATGAACCTGGAGAGGACCATGTGGAGTGAAATTAGACGGAAGGAAAAGGACAGATATAGAATGACTATTTATTTGTGTGATATATAATATACATATATACATATATGTGTATATATGATATATATACACATATATGTATATATCATACTATATATATATATATATAAAGTATGATACCAATATCCAAGGTCATGTAAAAATGGATTAGGAGGTCTTGTCAATAGGTGGAATCATCCACAAGTGTGTGGGAGTCAGAGGTTAGGTAAGACAGAGAAGGGAAGAGTGTGCTAATAATCATTGAAAAATCGGCGCTGGAGCTATAGCCCAGAGGGTAGAGCGTTTGCCTTGCACGGCCGACCTGTGCAGGCCCGGGTTCGATCCCCGGCATCCCATATGGTCTCCCGAGCACCGCCAGGAGTAATTCCTGAGTGCAGAGCCAGGAGCAACCCCTGAGCATCGCCAGGTGGGACCCAAAAAGCAAAAAAAAAAAAAATGATAATACAAGCTAGGAGAGGGTGGAGAGAATTGGGGACATTGGTGGTGTGAAATGGGTGGAGGGATGGGTGCTGGAACACTGTATGACTGAAAACCAAACACAAACATCTCTGTAATTGTATATCTCATGGTGGTATAAAAAATTATTACATAAAAAGTGACAGACTCCTAGACCCAGAGCATAGCTGAACTCCCACAGAGGAGAGGCTTCACCTATGGAACAAAGGCCATGCTAAGAATATTAAAATATGGGGGCCGGAGCGATAGCACAGTGGGTAGGGCATTTCCCTTGCACGCAGGCCACCCAGGTTTGATCCCCAGCATCCCATATTGTCTCCCAAGCACTGCGAGGAGTAATTCCTGACTACAGAGCTAAGAGTAACCCGTGAGCGTCACCGGGTGATATATATATATATATATATATATATACACATATATGTATATATACACATCCCGGTGATATATATACATGTACATATATGTATATATCACACTAATATATGTAGACCCATGTTGACCCAAAAAAATGCAAGACCCAGATTGACCTAGATAGCAAGATAGATAGATAGATAGATAGATAGATAGATAGATAGATAGATAGATAGATAGATAGATAGATAGATAGATAGATAGATAGATAGATAGATAGAGATATGAAAATATGACCATCAAAATCAAAATTCCTCTATGCTCTAACTCTTTGGCAATCATCTTTGGTGCATAGTTTAGGAAAATGTGCATAACTAACTTGACAGGAAAAGGCACATCTTTGGGTTGCTTCTCTGCCTGAAATAAGTACTTCCCTTTTTATTTTATTTTTCAATGCTTTTATTTTTTTTTAGTGTTTTATTTTTACAATTACAAAGATATACAATTAAAAGTTCATATGTGGGTTTTGGTCATACAGTGTTCCAGCACCCATCCCACCACCAGTGCCCATCTCCCACCACCAACGCTCCCCGGTTCCCTCCCCTCCCCAGCCCTCCTCCATGGCAGGTTCTTTATTTCTTTCCCTTTCTCTCTCTTTCTCTTTTCCTTCCCCTCCATATTATGGATTATAGAACATACATTAAAGGGTTGTCATGTGTATCTTTTTGCCTCTATTTAATGCTCAGTTCTAGATTGGCATCAGTACCCTTGACAATTGTTAGCACACTGTCCCATTTTCTGTCTTACCTAGAAGGAGAGAGACAGATACAGAATGACTGAATTTATTTGCATAACATAAATATATATGTACATATTATGATACCAATATCCAAGGTCAAGTGAAACATATATCAGGAGGTCTTGTCAAAGGTGGAAATTATCACATACGTGTGGGAGTCAGAGGCTAGGTAAGACAGAAAATATGTACTTTCTTACTTTAGGGTAAGTTTGCCCATTCTGTGTAAATGGTCTGCATATCTGTCTGTGAGCTGTAATGTACTTCTTTTACATAGGGCATGGATTTTCCATCTTGGGAATTCACTAGAAATCTACTTGGGATATTTACTTGCTTTTTCCACTCTTGCCAAGCCCATGTTCACTCTTAAGCATGAATAATTTTCTTTCCCTCCCGATTTCCCAAGTAAACTTATTTTTACTTCATTATTCCCTCCTCCTGAAATTCTTTTCTGAGAAGTAAGACCACAAACCTGGAAAGCCTGGGTAAAATTTATAACTGCCTTTCCTTTCCTGCAATGAGCAATGCCTCATGCCAGCCTGAACTCCAAGACTGCCTGAGAAATCTGTTGGCATGTACCTTCTGGCACACAGGGTGATACAAGGGGGATACTCATGTGTTACTTGTTAGCAGCCTCACGGAGGCTGGTATAATACAAGGTCTTTTAAAAATATATTTCTATACTATACACAATTATTTACGAAATGGGTTATATTTACAGTTGTTTCAGACATTCAGTATTCCAACACCAATCCCACTACCAGACTGATCCTTTTTGTTTTATTTTTCTTTCTTTCTGGGTCACACCAGCATGGCTCTAGGCGTTACTCCTGGCTCTACACTCAGGAATTACTCCTGGCAGTTCTCAGGGGACTATATGGGATGCCGGAGATCAAAGCAGGGTTTTTTGGCATGCAAGGCAAATGCCCTGACTGATGCTATCTTTCCAGCCCCAATCTTCCCTCTACCAACATCCCCGGTTTCCCAACTACTCCTTCTACCCCAGTTGCTCAGTTCAGATGCTCATAATACACTAACCAAACCTAAACTTCCTCAGGCACTTATATGAACTAAGTAGTAGAGGGAAAAATGTAGACTCACTTCTCAAGGCTCTCTCTAATCTCTTCCCTTATTTAAGTAAGCCTCCATGGGAGCCCTAATTCTTAGGAGTCACCTCTCCCATCTGCCACAAAACTACCTATCCCAGAAATGTCCAGTTGGGAAAATGGAACATAGTCTAGAAAAGATCCCATATTGCTTACAAACAAAACTACCTTGATTTTCAAGTCATAAGAGTAAACTTCCAACCTCCAACTTAAAGTAATGTAAAAAAAATGCAACTAATCCGCTAACTCACTCATTAAATATACAAATTTAAAGTTCAATTTTTTTGTTGAAGGAAGTCAGATACATTCAGTGGTTCAAGCCTTGCTTCATAATTGCACTCGAGGTACCTAGAATCCTAGAAAGCCCTTGCAACTGTTAAGCTTTTCAGTGTCATTAAAATCAATCCAACTGACATAACTTAAACAAAAGGAAATTTTCTATGTCTCTAGGAAGAAAATTCCTCATTTATTGCTTTAAAAATGAAGGGGGCTAGAGATACAGTACACAGAGTATAAGGTATTACCTTGTACACACCCAATGAGGTTCAACCTCCAGATCCCCATATGCAGAACCTTCATCCCCACCAGAAGTGATACCTGAGCAGAGACAGGAATAAGCCCTGGGCACTACTGGGTGTGGGCCAAAACAACAAAAAAGTTAAAAATAAGTTTAAAATGAAGTAAACTCAATGTCATTCTAATAAATGAGCTTCTAAATTATCAAAGAAGTCAGGGAATTTACCTGATGTTAGATCTTGTCTAACTCAAAGTTTTTCACACTTCCTTCTTAGTCGAATCACCAGGAGAACTTCTAAAATCCTTAATGCCTTCTAATATAAATAATATCTTGGTTGAGGACCAGACTAGACCACAACCACGACAATTATATGAAATAATCTCTGAACACAAACGCAGGTGTCAGTATTTTGAAATTTGTTCAGAGAATTTCAATGTGTAATCAACTTTGAAAACCACTGCTAGGGGCTCTAGCAATAGTCCAGTGGGGACGGTGTTTGCATTGTACACAGCCAACCTGGGTTTGATCACTGGTGTCCCATATGGTACCCTGAAAACCACCAGGAGTAACTCCTGAGTGCAGAGCCAGGAGTAACCCCTGAGCATTGCCCTGTGTGACCCATAAAAGCAAAAAGAAAAAAAAGAAAAGAAAAAAACCACCGCTAAACCCCATACAGTCACACATTCTCTTGGTCAGGGTTCTTGAGGTCTGCACTGTGTGTTTCCTTGGAGGAATAGTGACTAGAAAGGTTACAGCTGCTGCCTTATCTGTAACCTGAGGTCAGCAACCCCTGCTTTCCCTATTAAATAAGAAGTAACCACAATAGATATTTACCTACATGCACACCAAAGTAAAAATAAATAATGCTCAATAGTGCAAGATGAACAGAAAAGGAACTGTGTGATCTTCCCTACAGGCTACAGGGAAAAACATAGCTTTAGTTTTCTTCCCAAAAAATTTTTTGGCACATTCTTCAACCAGTTGTAATATATTCCTGCTTAATTCACAGATTTATTTTGACCTTTCTCCAAGGTTAGATGTAATATAAGCATCTTAACTTTGTAGCAATTGCAGTGTCTAAGAGATGATTATTTGTGATAAATGAAAGCCAAGCAGAGGTCATCATAATTCACAACAGAACAAAAAAATGTCATCTCTTCCGTCAAAATGGTGGATAACGGGGAGTTTTATCTAAATTGCATAACTAAATCATGATTTTTAAATACTTTAGCAAATAGCTGTAAAAACATTGTTGGACCATTATGATTAATTCAACAAATATTCATTCAAAATACAAACGGGCTCTTAAACATCAGGTCTCCAGTACTTCCATCTCTTACTGCATTCCCTAGTCTCCAATGTCATGCAAAACTAACAGGTCATAAAAACCATAATTTTTACACTTGTCTTCTGTACTTCGCTGTCTGATTCAGTGGCTATGTGGATTAAGCTATCACTTTCAATTCACTTAGGCATTCTAGACAGTATTGTTCTTCACCAAAATTGCACTCATTCAGCATCATCCTGCAAAGTGAACAGAGTTACTTCCATTGGGTCCCCCAGCCCCAGTCACAAGGCAGCAACACAGAGACCCAAAGTACTTTGTGAAGAAAAAAATGCAGAAACTTCCCTTGGTGTGTTTATCACACTATGAAGAGAAAAGCTTCCACAGAGACCACCCTCACTTCTAACAATAAATGCAATTACAGGAGGGTCTCCAAACCGCTCTCATCTTCAACAATTTGTTATATGTACTAACAAACAATTAATTTTTTAAAAATGTTTAAAACTTAAGCCAAGAAGAAAAAATTGCCTGAGAACAAGCAATTGTTTGGGAGAACAGAGAGTGCTCCCTAGTTCTCCTAATAGCTTAGGGGGACTTCTACTGCCCTTCTCTTTGAAGTCAGAACAATAAATCACAAATGTGCTGGCATAAATGTGCTGATATACATGAACTTCTGCCAGTCAGGAAGCTCAATCAAGTCCCTGATTTATATTTTTTCTGTTCCCTATTTAGTTGTTTTTGATACCCCATGGTTTTCAAAGCTTTCTCCCTCTCTGTACTCAGGAATCAGTCCTGGTGATGCTCAGAAACTATATGAGATGACGAAGCTTGAGGTAAGGTTGGCACTACAGCTGTGCTATCTCTCCAGCCCCAAGCTCAGAGTTTTTCTTGAGAGATGACTTATTGTCAATTGATTCTTTTCAAATTCTAGCCCCTCTGAAATTGCTAGATTTCCGTACTCTACAAATACACTAATGAGTCTTTCTGTAGTAGCAAGACCCCAAACTTAAGACTATGCAAGTGGGCCAACCCTCCACTTTGTCATATTAATATATTACCCCATAACCTTTGAAGTTCACAAAAATAAAGATGACCCTATGTGGTATTATATTCCCAGGTCTTGGACATCATCTTGCAGAAGTTAAGGCCAAAAGGTAGAGCTTTACTTTTCCCTCTATCCTTAAGCTCTTTTCCCATAATTCTTTATTTTCTCATAGTCTTTGATTAAAGATCTTATCTCAATGGTAAATGCACTCATTATGGTTGCAAGGATACCCTCAAACATTTTGAAGCAAATTACCAAAATCTCAAGAGAGAGTCTCTTGAGAGAATCTCTTAAGAGAGATTTAGGTAATAAAATAGAGATTAAGAAAGGTACTTTATGGTTGAATATGTGGAGGGGAGGCAAAGGACAGAAGGAAAAGATTAAGAAAATAAGACTTTGGCATTTTGTATGTGGAACATATACAACAATAACTCATTTGCTCACACGGCTGAGCCTGGCAAGCTACCAGAGTCGTAAGTGATATGCCAAAAGCCAGTACAATGATAGACCTCATTCCCATGATCTGAACAAATGATTTGAGGCTCTTCGTGTTCCTGGTGTGAACAAATGTCTTTGGGCTACACTATCACACGACAGAAAGTATGGAGATGTTACCGTGCCCACTCAAGCAAATCGATGAAAACGGGAAGACAAGTGATACAAGTGAACTCATTTGCTCACTGAAAATACTGAAGGAATGAACAGCCACCATCATCAAGCACGTGCCTGAGATAGGTTAGACTTAGATAGTTGTGTATCTCTGTATGAAAAAAAATCATGGAGAGTATCCTTCACAGGACATTGAAACAGACCCTTCAAATTTCCCTACTATCCAACAAATTTCTCTTTTGCTGGTGGCTAGAAGTTTGTCACAATCAGGTAATAACTTTGAATACAAATAGTGAAACCTATTTTATTATTGTTTTAGTTTAGAATAAGGTTTGCTTATCCCCAGATAGATGTGGGACAATGCCATAAAACAGTAGAGACAATAATCTGGGCTGAGTTCTTGTCTTAGCATATGACAAGCTGTGACTTGGGCAAGTTAATTAACTATCATAGTCTCTGTCACCTCAATTTTAATTTAGGAATAATACAGGTTTCACTATTTGTGTAAGACTTAAATCAGATAGCATATGGAAAAGCACCTTGTTAAAACTGTTTTAACAAACATATAAATATGTTATTATTAGTTCAGCATATCAGAAAAATAACTTTGATTTTCTTACTTCTGATTTTGAGAAAACACACATGTTTGTGATTTAGTGTAATTTCTAAGAACTAGTAATACTTCAAAACTATTAATAAAGAAAACAGAAGCTTTTTTAATATATAAAAGAGGGTGGAATACATCTAGAGAGTCTACTAAGGGATAACAACACACATTGGCATCTTGAATCCTCTTAAAAGGCCTATAAGAAAGAACAAGGACAGCAAAGTGCAGGATTTGCATGCAAGGGGCCTGGGCTAGATAGCCACCAAAAGACCCCCAAGCACTGCCCCAAAGCACTGCCTCCACTGCTCCAGCAACTTCCAACCACAGAGGTTTGAGCAGCCCATAGAGGAGCTGAGTTTGGCCCGAAAGAAAAGAAAGCAACAAAAAGAGTGAACACAGTATTAAACTATTTATTTATGTGAACACAAAACTCCATATTCAGTAACACTTTCTGAAATCCAAAGAAAGTTATCCAGATAATAAATTTTGAGAAATGTGCTGTATTGTATGTTCAGCTTTTATTTTGACTGACCAGTGCAGATGCTCCTGTTGAGAAGAATGTACTACTATATACAAATCAATTTATATCTTTAGTATGATCTAGCTCTAGCCTTTCCATTCTCCTGATTATCATTATTCTTTTATCATTGTGTCTAGAGGTTGACTTTGGCCTTTTCTTCTGTTCTCCACCTTGGGCCGTTCCAGAAACAGATCTTTAAATCACCTCCAAAGGGTCTATCACCATGTTCTAGACATCTTCAGGACCTTCTTGTGTGCAGATACTACTGAAGTGGGCAGCAGACCCTATAGGAGCATCGTCTGTTCTCCTCTCACGACAACAAACACCACACTTCCTAAACTAACCTAAAGCAGGGAATTTTAAATAGATTTCATTTTTCTTTACTCAACAGATAATACCTTATAAACCAAGGGAATTTTAATGATTGATCAACACTCTAATACTGGTTTTTAACACTGATCAATATAACCTCTAGAACAGTAGAATCTCCATCATAGCTTTTATGGCAGTTTAAAATATAGATGTTTTAAAAAATAACTAAGAAATCAAGTGGAATTGCCTCAACCAAGTGAGAAACTCCAGCTGCCTTTGCTGGAAGTAACGTCAATATAGTTAAAGTTCACTGCATTCATAAAGAAAGAAAATGAGCGAACTCTCACAACTCATACACATGCACACTTTTAAATGGAAAATAAAAACTAAGTAACATTTTTAAGTCATCAATATTTGAATTCTATGGTAGAGCATTTCCTCTACCATATTTACTCTTTGAAATTATGGTCATCAAGTTCCTTAAAAAAGATAGGACTGACGAAGAGGCTTTCCTTGCTCCATTTCATACTTTTTTGCTCCTTTATTGAAGATTAATTGTTCATGTATTTGAGGTTTATTGTCAGGATACTCAACTCTATTCCATAGGTCCACAGGTCTATTTTTATTCCAACACTATACTGTTTTAATTACCACTGCTTTGTAGTAGAGTTTAAAATTTGGAAAGGTGATGCCTCCCATATTCTTTTTCCCAAGGATTGCTTTAGCTATCCGTGGGGGTTTATTATTCCATACAAATTTCAGAAGTGTTTGGTCAATTTCTTTGAAGAATGTCATGGGTATCCTTATAGGAATGGCATTGAATCTGTATAAAGCTCTAGGGAGTATTACAAGTGGTGCTGGGAAAACTGAGCAGCTACATGTAAAAAAATAAATTTACCTCTGTCTATCACCATGCAAAAAAAAACAGATCAAAATGGATTAAAGATTTCAATATCAGACCTGAATCCATAAAGTATATCAAAGAAAATATAGGGAAAAACCCTTCACAAAATTGAAGCTAAAAACATCTTCAAAGAAGAAATACCACTAACAAAACAGCTAGAAGAAAAGATAAACATATGGAACTATATAAAGCTAAAAAGCTACTGCACCTCAAAAGAAACAGTGACCAAGATACAAAGAGAGTCCACAGAATGGGAAAGAATACTCACCCAATACCCATCTTATCACTATCTATTTGCTCGAGCGGGCACCAGTAATATCTCCATATATCCTGTCTAATGCTAGTAGAGCCCAAGGGCATCTGCTTGCTCCAGGAACATAAAGAGCCTGAGACAATTATATTAGATCATGGGTATGACCTAATAAAATTGTTACTGGTATTGGCATATCAAATATGACACGGGCAGCTTGCCAGGCTTGCTGTGTGGGTGGCATACTCCTGTAGTCACCTCTAAATACAGCATTTATTAATCAAGGGAACATGTAGACCCATTTTTTTATTTTTAATTATTATTATTTTATTACACCACTTTTAGATATACAATTACAAGATGTTCATGTTTAAGTTTAGGTTCCAATACCAATCCCTCCACCCATGCCCATCTCCCATCACCAATACCTCCACCTCCCTCCCTCCTCCCCCAGCCCACCTCCATGGTGGGTTACCCATCTGATAAGGGGTAAATATCCAGGATATATCAGGCACTGGTAGAACTTTACAAGAAGAAAACAACCAACCCCATCAAAAAATGGGGAGAAGAAATGAACAGGAACTTCAGCAAGGAAGAAGTTCGAATAGCCAAAAGACATATGAAAAAATGTTCATCATCACTATTCATCAGAGAGATGCAAATCAAAAGAACAATGAGATATCATTTCACACCACAGAGACTGGAGCATATCCAAAAGAGCAGGATAGTGGCACATATCCAAAAGTGCTGGCGTGGATGTGGAGAAAAGGGGCCACTCATTCACTGTTGGTGGGAATGTCAACTGGTACAGCCTTTTTAGAAAACAATATGGACATTCCTCCAAAGACTGGAAATTGAACTCCCATTTGATCCAGCCATACCACTCCTGGTAATATACTCTGGGAAGCCAAAAATACGCAGCGAAAACACCATCCCTACTTTTATGTTCATAGCAGCATTATTCACAATAGCCAGAATCTGGAAACAATTAGAGTGCCCGAAAGTTGATGACTGATAAAGAAACTGTGGTACATCTACACAATGGAATACTATGCAGGAAAAATGAAGTTATGAAATTTGCCTATAAATGGATGGATATGGAGAGTACCATGGTGAGTAAATTAGCCAGAAGGAGAGAGACATATATAGAATGACTGCATTTGTTCGCATAACATAAATATATATACATATATATAAATACATATTATGATACAATATCCAAGGTCAGGCTAAATGTGGATAAGGAGGTCTTGCCAAAGGTCGAAACTACCACAAATGTGTGGGATCAGAGGTTCGGTAAGACAGAGAAAGGAACAGTGGACCAATGATTGTCAAAAGTCTATTACAATCTACAACATGTAAGAGAGGGAGGAGAGAGAGAGAGAGAGAGAGAGAGAGAGAGAGAGAGAGAGAGGAGATGAAGAACCTGCCATGGAGGCAGGCTAGGGGGGAGGAGGGAGGAGTATAGGGGACATTGGTGGTTGGAGGTGTGCACTGGTGGAGGGATGGGTGCTGGAACACTGTATGGCTTTAAACCCAAACATAAACATTTTTGTAATTGCCAAAAATAAATAAATTTAAAAAAAATAGAACTGAAATTGGTAGTCAAAGAGGCTTAAAAATTATTTCTGGGACCAGAGTGATAGTCAAGTGGGTAGGGTGTTTGCCTTACACGCGGTCGACCCTGGCATCCCACATGGTCCCCCGAGCTCCACCAGGAGTAATTTCTGAGCCAAGAGCCAGGAATAACCCTGAGCGTCATCGGGTATTACAAAAAAAAAAGGGGCGGAGCGATAGCCCAGCGGGTAGGGCGTTTGCCTTGCACACAGCTGGCCATGTCGGCCCGGGTTCAATCCCTGGCATCCCATATGGGGTCCCCGAGCACCGCCAGGAGTGATTCCTGAGTGTAGAGCCAGGAGTAGCCCCTGAGCATCGCCAGGTGTGACCCAAAAAAGAAAAAATAAAAGCAAAAAAAAAATTAATTAAATTAAATTAAACCTGTTTCTACTAAAAACAAATTTTTTTTAAAAAATCATTTCAAATTTCAGTTTAAACCTGAGAATCATATTTAAAAACTAAAAGGCTTTTAATAGCAAACAAACTGTATGATAGCTATAAATCTGAAACACTTTGACAGGAAAATTGCCATATTTAGCTGTGCAATGCATGGCATTAGTGTCATAGTCTTATTTGCTACAACTCAAGTGCAACTTCCCAGATAAATCTGGTCCCAGTTCCACTTTTAATACATTGCTGAGCACAACATTTATTACAAAATAATTATTTGTTTTCTTCTAAGTTACTAGAATGTAAGTGTTTCAATATAGAGCTACATATTTAACACACCATTTTTTAAACAGTCTCTCATTACATATGAATATATGAGCAAAACTTTAAATTATAAGATTCATTCACTCATTTTTATTGGAAGACTATTTGCTCACCAACATTATTAAGAACAGGGTAGTTCTGAAGTTTTCCAGAATATTACACAGTGGATGAAAAGATAATCTCCTTGACCCATAGTTTGCCAAATGAGTAATCTCAAATATGATATTTAACTTTCCTTTACTTCAGAATTATCATCTGTAAAAGTGGATTTTAATAACACCTAACAGGATTGCTTCATTAAATGAGTAAACAGGTACAAAATATTTTTGAATAGCACTCACATGTAGAAAGCATGATTCGTGATTAGCTGTGCCATCATTATCCACCTTTGACTTTTTTCTCATCAAATACTGATTAACAATATGAAATCAAATAATGTAAGGTGGGCTTAGAGGTCACTTTTCCTTACTCCTCTAAGGTTGGCATATTCGCAGCATCAGGCAATCGCTATGCAGTCATCGTTATGCTGCCAACATCAAGTATGCAAAGCTTATCTGGAATGGTATATTGTACAAGCACTTCCAAAGCTCTCTCAATTCTGTCATAGTAGCAAATTTTCTGCATGGATTCCAATGGGAAGAAGCCTCTTTACTGGGCTCACAGGAAATTGTCAAATAGTTATTTCTTTACTTCCCTCATAGAATTCTAGTCAACTCCTTATTGTCCAAATCCCGTCAATACTGCCACATCTTTCTGTCAAGTTGTGTAAAGCAAAATGTAGTCGCCTTCATATGAACTTGCTAGAATACTGTTGAAGTTTAAAGATTCTAATGCAATGCATATTTATGGAGGGAACAAAATAACACTGATTCTTACACTGTCAGCTCATGCTATGAAGGCATATCAATATGTCTCCATAATACAACCTGCATTTCATTTCACACAATCTCCTGATAATGCTTGCTTAGAACTGCAAATTAATAAGCGTGTTCAATTAATGGTTTTGCATTTTTTCCAAATTAAATCTCCTTCCAACAC
Source organism: Cryptotis parvus (assembly GCA_021461705.1). Classification (NCBI taxonomy): domain Eukaryota; kingdom Metazoa; phylum Chordata; class Mammalia; order Eulipotyphla; family Soricidae; genus Cryptotis; species Cryptotis parvus. The sequence goes on from JAJIBD010002796.1 coordinate 225,479, forward strand.
TAATTTTATAATTCAATTAAAATAAACCATCAAGTTTTCTTAGCATGATTTGCTCTTTATATACCCCCTGCCACTTTTTCCTCATTGCCATTGTTTCAGTAGGGCTATTGCTACAATGAGACTATAGATAAAATGTTTTATAAATCTCCCATATTAGTTCATCAGAGCTTCTGTAATAAAGCATGACCAATTGAGTGGCTTAAACAGAAGAAATTTGCTTTTCAGTAAAATAAAAGCTAAAAGTCTGAGATAAAGATATCAGCAGGGTTGCTTTCTTTCTGAGATTTCTGAGAAAAAAAAACTTCTGTGTTCTGTCTTCCAGCTTCTGGGGGTTTGCTGACGACTCTTGACATGCTTTGGCTTATTACACACATTATTCTCATTCCTGCCTTCATCTTCCCATGGTATTCTTCCTGTGTACATTCTCACATATCCAATTCCCCTTTTCATAAGGCCAGTCAGATTCAGCAAGGGGCTCATGCTTTCTTCCGTATGATCTATATGATCACATCTTAACCAACTGCATATGCAACAATATTGTCAAAAAGACTCAGTCTGAGCTTGCAGTCATTAGGAATTCAACATATCAATTGGAGTTGATGGAGAAAATTCAACATATATAGATTTTCATGTTCAAAATCTCTAGGGGACATACCATCTTAACATGTCTCTATGTTAATGTTTGCCCCAATGTCTATTCTACACATAACAAACAAACAATATGGAAAGTATGAACTACTTGCTTAAAACCTATTGGTTGGTTCAAAATCATAACTGTGACTATAGCCTCAAGTGTTTAAAGATTTTTCACAGACCATGTAATGAAGCAATATCAAAACCCCACTGGTAAGTACACTGCCCCCTAAAGAATCTCAGACAGTGGATAGTGCACTTGCCTTGCATATAGATTACCCAGGTTTGATCCACAGCACACCATATGGCCCTCAGACCCCCCAAAGGAGTTATATCTGAGCACAGAGGCAGTTGTAAGCCACAAAGATTGCCAGGATAACCTCAAAATAGAAAAAGGTATATTCTCAGAGAAATTTTACTCAGTAAAAAGAAATCATGCTTTGATAGTGCTTTATAAATTACAGATCACATCTTAGCTTTCATGACTCCCAAATAACAAAGCGTTAAACCTATATTTATACAAAGCATTATTATAAATGGTTTTAGGTTGAGGTTGTAGACACTGGAACCAGAATTCTAAGATACAAGTCCAAGATTCTCCTTTATTTAATTGTTTGACCTTAAACAAGTTCGCATGAGTACTATATCAAAATGAGTTCTCCTAACTGATTGGTAAGGATTAATAATGTAACCAGTAGAAAATATTTGAAATTATACACTGCAGATATATTACTGTTTGCTAATTGTAGGTGCTCAGAAAAGATAAAATTATTATTAAGCAATACTATTGAATCTCAAGATCAAATGATTTCTCTAAGCTTAAGTACAGTCACCATGGAGACTCGAAATCAGTCCAGAAGATTATGAAGATTTCCCATGTGATCACACAGCTTCCAGCCACAATCCTTTTAATGTTTATAAATATCACACTTTGAAGTAGCAGAGAATGTCTAAAAATTCTTGAACAAGACTTGAGAACTGACCAATATTTCTGTAGACCCAGCAACCTGGGTTTAGTGAAGAAAAAGTCCTAACTGAATCCTGTCAATCCAGTACCTCTGCATAAGTTTCTGGAATAGGTGGAATTACTGTACCAAGAAAAATTAAGGAACTGCTTTTCCCTGAGTGAAAAAAAAAATTCCTTCTTCCTTCCTTCCCTCTTCCTTTGTCTGTACTTCTTTCTTTCCTCTTTTTCCCTTTCTTCTCTTACTCTTCATCTCATGCTGTAGCCAAGAGATACTTTTATCATGATTATCATTGCATGACTTGCTGTGTCTTTGATGGCTCTGAAAAATATTCAATACCTACTCCCAATTTCATATCATTTTCCTGGTTCTCTTTTAGAGTAAGTTGCATACTTTATTTTAGAACTTTCTAAAATACCTCTCCTGACCTACTAAATTGGGCCTTACCCTGATTTCTTTTTAGAACAGAATTATCTTCATCATAGTAATAGTTGGTTGTGCTATGATCATTGGTCTCTCAGTTTCTATTTTCACCACACTAAAATATCTAGGATTAATAATGGTTTTTAAGTATTTACTAAGAGAAAACTTACTAGAAAGTGTGTGAAATAATGAATACATGAGTGAACAAGTAAAAAAAGAAACAAAGAGACTTCAGAGCCTGACCTTTGCACCCTTAGGCTCATAATTTAACTTGTCTTCTGACCAGAAAAAGGGAAGACAGGGTAAGTGAAAAAGAAAAAATTGTGTGACTTTAAATGTATGTATCAGTTAATGGAGCTCCAAGTTGTTCTGCCTAGTCTTTGGGAATAGAAAAAGGAAATTTCACCATCAGCTATCCGGTCTCATTTGCATATGTTCCGATCTTCAAATTATTCCCTTTGATTCATTTAATCAATAGCTATTTTAAAAAAGATCGTCACTATTTCCTAATTGTCTAACTTCATTTTCTTCATTTTTCCTTATTAGAAGCAGATTTTTCAAATGAGTTAAGTAGATCAGTAATTTTAGAATCATTACTATCTTCAAGCATTTCTCTAAGTTATTAGTGTGTCCTTCTCTTCTAGAACTATATTTTTTATTCCTTTAAAAAATCTAGTTCATTCTCAAACATCTTAAACAAAGGCAACTACTCCCTATAACTCAAGAACCCATATTTATAACAAACTAATCTTATTACTTTAATTTATCACAACTCTGCATTTGGATGAAGATGTAAGACAGTATTTTGTCATCATATCAAAAATATCATTCATAAATATCTGGAAATAAGATCATGAAGTAATTATCATAGTTCACAGAATGTTTTACAGCTAATTAATAAACAATTAAGCCCTAAAACATATTTAAAAGTTTACATATGCAAGACTCTAAAAATCCCACTCTGAGAATGTTTCATAGAAATAAAATTACCATATGATAGAAATACTGACTTTTGTCACAAAATACTGAAAATAAAGTAATGTTTCTTCAATTTATGAGTGACTGAAAATACACAATACATTTGTTTACATATCATTTCATAAATACGGTGAAAGAAACAAAATAGTATTAATTAATCAGATGGTTACTGAGGTGTCTCTAGAGGAAGTTGTAGTGGAAAAAGAGAAAAGAAAGTGAAAGGTCATGAGAGTGACATACTTAGCAAAAACAGTACATGGTACATGATCTCATTCATGTAAAATTGCATATGTGCACATGTGCATGAATAAACACATGAGCTCACATAGCTAGTCCTACATGAGGACAATAGAACTATACATTTTTAAATTCTTGCACTATTATATTTTAACAGTGTTCTGATATTTGAGTTTTTTATTTTTTCCTTTATTCTTTTCGTTCTTTTATCTTTATTTTACATTTTAATGTGAATTTTTATCATTTGAACTATAGTTTACACAGTCTAGAAAATGTTACTTCATTTTTAAACATTGCTTTCCTAATGATAAAAAAGATTTATACATATACATAGAGGAGAGAAAGAGATGGAAATAGAAAGAAATACAGAAGAATAGTAGTGCACAGAGTAGAGACAGAAAAACCTGAGGATTATGTATGCATACATTTAAAACACTGGGAATTATGTATGCATACATTTGATCTAAAATTTGTCCATGGTTAAAAAGACTAATGGGTGAGAGGCAATTCTACTACACTATAACCAACCCACTGGATAAGGTTTATGTTAAATTAATTATATTATTTTTAAATAATCTTAATTTTAATTTTCATTTCACTTTCTAGATTCAGCTAATGTCATTGTTTTTGACCTGAACTCTTTACTTGTACTGACTATTTCTCAGGATTATTCAATTTTTTTAATGCAACACCTGCACAGCAAGCCTGGCAAGCTACCCGTGTCGTATTTGATATGCCAAATACCAGTAACAATTATAGACCACATTACCATGACCTAATATAATGGTTTGATGCTCTTTATATTCTGGAGCAAGCAGATGCTTTGGGCTCTACTAGCATGAGACAAGACATATGGAGATGTTACTGGTGCCTGCTAGAGCAAATCAATGATGAACGGGAAGACAGTGATACAGTGTGATAATGCAACACAATTTCTATAGAGATGACATTGTAAAAAAAATCTAAATTTAACACACTTGAAAAATATTGAAAATTACAATGCAACCTTCTATACTGTCACACCCGATGATGCTAAGCAGTTTCTCCTGGCTCCGAACTCAGGAATTACTCCTGGCTGTGCTCAGAGGACAATGTGGAATGCCAGGGATGAAACCCAGGGATGGATCCCAGGAGTGCAAGGCAAACATCCTACCCGTTGTACTATAGCTATGACCTTAAAATTTATATTGGGTCTTCTCTCAATTGTGTAACTCTTTGACATATTAAATTGTAGGAAATACACACTGACCTTTCCTCTACTTAAAATATCCTAGCTTCCAGTGGCAGAGTGATAGTACAGTGGGTAGAAGCCTTTTATTGCATATGGCCAACCCAGGTTCAAGTCCCCACATCCCTTATGGTCCCCAGAGTCAGGAATGACCCCTAGCTCAAGCCAAGAGTAAATACTGATCACCTGTGGGTATAAATCAAAAAAAATCCCAGCTCTCTTATGTACTTAAATTAAAAACCAAAAATAAAGTTATCTGAATTTTTTAAAACATTTAAATTATTTTGATAAATAAAAATAGCTACGCAATTAACATCATCTAAACAGTCAAGCACTGATGAATAAATTAACCCAGGTGCAATTTCTAGACCATTACCATTACCATATGTCTCTTTAATTACCTTTTCCCTCAGGGACCTGATGTTTTGCAAAATTTGCTCTACCAAAACAAATGAATCAATAAAGTAAATTTTTTCAGTTCTTTATGAGTCAATGACATGTGTAATTGCCCATCGCAGCTACTGATCAAGATGAAGAAACCAGTATTTCACATATAGTTGAAACAACTATTTTAGTACCACGTGGTTTCTTATCACAGTTCAATGTATCATTCAAGTTTTTATATTAAAATAAATAAAAACTCTAAAAGATACACTCTAGAACTCAAAGTGTATACTGACCTTTGACTCACAATCAAAGTCAGAGACAAAGAGTAAAATGCAGTTAAAAAGACATTTTCAATGGTTTCATTAAAGTATTTTCAAAATAAAAAAGAAAATACCCCCCCCCCCCAAAGATGATTGGTATTAATTTACAAAGAATAGATTGGAAGTGACCCATTAAGAAAAACATTTCTTAACCTATGTCAAGGGCTGAATAGACAGAAAGATATGAGTGAAGAATTCTCACAACTTCTGAATTTTAATTTAGCTAGTATCAGGCAAACTTCTCAGCAGAATATGATGAATAAAATCTATGTGTTTGATTTTTTACACTTATTTTTAACTTCTCTAAGAGATTTTTGTTTGCCTTGTTCCTGTTCTGAAAATAAATGTGCACGTATTCACATTCTCTGGAGACTGATATCATATGATCATTTCAAAACATATTCTTTTGAAAGAATTGATCTCATGGCATATGTAGCAAAGATATCTTATTGCCCATTATAAAAATTATCATCACAAGAAAAATTTTAAATGCACATCTTACTGACAGTTACCAAAATTCTAATCTTAAAAATTAGATTAGTCAGTTTGGAAACTTTAAGAATCATACAAGTGTAGGGTGTTTGCTTTCTTTTATTTTTAAAAAGGGGTACAGAAGTAGTAACAATCTCATCACACTGAGTCCGTGTTCATTCCTACTTGGCTCATTTACAAAGACCTCAAACAAGAACACTGTACAAGCAGTTTCAAACAATGTCTCTGTTAAAGATTTAACATCTGAGGTCAGATGTGGTTTTCTTATTAAGCTGCCATTTCCTTTATAAAATAAGACTATTCTGTACTTACTATAGGCCTTTGAACTCTAGTCATTAATAATTAAAACTGAATTTCAAAGCATATTTTATGATGCTGAACACACTGCAAGTTGTAGGTTATTGCTTAGTGGCTCATATTAAATGTTTACCAACCTCTGGAGAGATAAGCCCAACATCAGTCTGAATGGACAAAATTGACTGACCCCAGAAAGCAAAACAGACAGCTCCAAATCAAGATAAAGTGGCCTATTGGTCACTTACCGTATTGACAGCGGGGTCCCTGAAAACCCTCTGAACACTGGCAACGAAGGGCTTCACCTTCTTGACATCTTCCATTAAAACAAGTTCTCACTGCTGACACAGCTAAAACGAGGAGGGTGGGAGAATGGAACCAAGAAAAAAGAAAAGAAAAATTTCAGTTTAAGTACACTGCTAATAAAAATAACATCTAAAATTTTCAAAAACACTTCAATAAAAATTAATGAAACAGTATTTTCATTTTAAAATATTGCCTATGTCTAAAACCTTACAGAACTCTGTATGAGTAAAAATTATGATCACTGTGAAATTTGTGAAAATGCAGACTCTCAGGTACCACTCAAGACCTACTCAAATAGTATCATACTAAATATGATGCTACATGAGTTTGTTCATATTTAAATTTGAAGAGCACTAAAAGAAACTCTGGTTAGGATAATTGTGTTTCCAATCTCTGAGAAGAAAACAAGGGTTGGGGATGACGCAAAAAACATGCCTGGCTTCCCTGAGGTCCTGGGTTCCACCTATGGTAATGAATGACTCCGCCTCCCCCATTGCACTGCTAGGTTGACTCTGATGACTCCAGCAACACTAGTCTCTGAGCATTGCAGCACCAGACTCACAAACTGAACTGAGAGGTGTGTTACCACTCATCATAATGTCGCTAGGAGTGGCCCAGAGTCCTAAGCACCACTAGGGAGAGCCTACAAACAAAAATTAGTATCACAGAGGACTATAAAATATGTGGCATATATCAATGTAAAAATTTCACTTAACTTTCAGAAATTTATAATATGACACTGTGAGCAGATATTTCCTCTGAGTTTAAACTAGCCAACCACAGTGGCCAAATTCCACATGCAAATACATAGTTACCTTGGTAAACCACTCGACACTAAGCCTGCTTAACATGGGTAGCCTGTGACAACTTCACTAAGATACTGCAAGGAAAGAACAATGGGAAGGAAGTGAGATGGCAACAAAATTCCCTAAAATCCATGAGAGCAGGAGAGATGAGAGTATGGTGCTGCCTTGATTGCAACAAACTAGATCTTTCTTAGTGGTTTTGCAATAGCCATAAACACAAAAGGAAAGGAGTTGGCAATGGGATCCATTTCTACTGTCATGAATGAATTCTATAATGCCACGAATTTTACTACTTCAGTGCTCTCAAACATACTCCAAAGATTCTGGTCTGCCTTCACCAGTGGTCTATAAAGAACTGCAGATCTCACCTTAAAAAAGCAAACTCCTGGCCAGCCAGATCGATAGCAAAGTGGGTAGGGTGTGTGCCTTGCACACAGCCAACACAGGTTCTATTCCCGGTATTCCATATGCCCCCCCCCCCCCGAGCACGCTGGGAGTAAACCCTGAGTGTAGAGCCAGGAATAACCCCTGAGCATGGCCGGGTTGTGACCCAAAAAAAAAAAAAAAAAAAGCAAATTCCCTAAAGTCTTCTACAATTAACCATGACTAGGACAAGCTGAAAAATAACATAAAGATTTCTCAGCTTAATGGGAAAACCCTTCAGATTCTGGATTACAATGGATTACAAAGAGTGAATTGCAAATTTGGAGATATGGAAAGAGGCAAACCAGAAAAGAAGATGGAAGTACATGTGAAACCTGTGTAGCTTTAGATAAACTCTCTTTTAAATAGACAGAATATAAAGCAGTAGTTCCAGGGTCCTGCATTTTGACCTGTCATTAGAAACAAATAATTAACAGAAAGTCTTTTCGTGCATTTTTACACAAACTGCATGTGTCAGTCCAACAAGATGCTCTAAAACTGTGGTAATTCTAAAGATGACCAAAACTTGGCATACCACAAAACATAACTGCAGTCTGCAAATGAAATAAACTATTAGTTCTAATGACAGAGAATGAGACAGGAAAAATTATAACCCACGGTGTAGGCAGCCGGGTTCCTCGGGCCACTGCTTCCACCCAGGGCAGCAGGTAAAGAGAGTCTGCTGCTCCAGGCTGTACGTCTGCCTGTAGACGGTGTAGTACCTGGTCCTGTGAAACAGAAGAACACAGATCACTACTACCCTTCTTTAATCCCAGCAGAAACTAACCTGCCATGTATATATACACATACATTCATATACACTCATACATACATACAACACCTTACTACAAATACAATGAAGATTATGATTCTTGGTTCATATATACACATGACTATAGATACACAAATACATATATCATATTTGTATAAAATTATGCAATGAAAATTAAACTATCCCTATCTGTGTTCCATGGTTATAAACTATCTAAAGGGTTATTCCAAGGAATAACTATCTAAAGGGTTATGCCAGCCTGGGTACGATCCCCGGTGTCCCATATGGTCCCCGGAGCACCACCAGGGCTGATTCCTGAGTGCAGAGCCAGGAGTAACCCCTGAGCATTGCTGGGTGTGACCCAAAAAGCAAAAAAAAAAAAATGGTAGAAGAACGTGTGAAGGAAAATGTTGCAATAACTACACTATAGTTATTAGTGAGAAACTCTCAATGGACTATAATACTAAACAATTTGTTATTAAGCAAATTTCCTTTTTATCAAATAAATGTCATATATATCCTTAATCCTGGAAGATATTTCTCCCCTTCAAATATCTCTTTATAACACTAGAAAATCCTGTTCATTTTTAAAGGTCAATTTCAAGTATTACTTCCTCCAACTTTTCCTTGTCTCATATGTCAATGTACTTTTACTCTTACAATTCTCTCTAAACTAGCACTTACTATGGCTGCACCATTTTCACTGACATGTATTCACTTTCTTGAAACACAACCTCTTATTATGCATGTATATCTCTCTAATGAGGATATTTAGCTTTGTGTACTTATAAACAACAAAAGGCATACAAACCTTGCTAGATATCTCTGAACATAATATTCAACTCCAAATCTAATGTCATAAATACTAGCAGAATAAAGAATTTTACAGAATTAAAAAATCAAAAAAAAATGAAAATGGATGGAAAAAACATTTGAGTGAAATTATCAGAAGGAAAGGGAAGACATAGAATGACTGCATTTATTTGGAGGGCACAAATATAAAACAGGTCCTCTTACAATGAAACACAACGTGGGAGCAGAGGTTGATTAGATAGAAAAAACATGAGTGAATAAATGTCTAAAGTTCTGATGCTAATTTGAACTGTTAAGCAAAATGCAATGAGGCTTCTGTGAGGGGGGAGAGGAGATAACGCACCCGCCATTAGCGGGTTGAGGGGGGAGGAGAGAGGGGGGACGGGGGGGGGCGCGGACGAAACCCCGTGTATTTTTTTTTTATGCTCAGGGGTTACTCCTGGCTCTGCACTCAGGAATTACTCCTTGGTGGTGCTCGGGGGACCATATGGGATGCCGGGGATCGAACCCGGACCGGCATAGACCCGGCGCGTGCAAGGCAAACGCCCTACCCGCTGGGCTATCGCTCCGCCCCTAAAACAGATCCTCTTATATATGCTCACTTGACAAGCCAAATGCCTGTATGATGGTGAACTGTTCATACAGTATCAATGACTGAAACCAATGGGGTGAGCACAGAAAACAAAAAAGCCAGTTTCATATATAAGTGCTCCAGTGAACAAACATATTGGGTACCTACCATGTACCATTGTGAAAATGCATATCATATGATACCTACACAAAGAATTGCTTTACCAACTTTCATAGAGTGATGCAGAGAAATGTAACGACTTTGTCTATAGCCACACAAAGTCAAGAAAAATTTTCTGGTGTAAATTTTAATTAAAGATCTTGAGTATAGACAACAATAACAACAAAAATATTCACACGAAGATTAAATACATGCACATTCACACATGGACACAGAATGTATATGCTATTATCCAAAATAATTTTGTCATGCAATATATTTTTTAGTTTCAGTTATTATATACTTCTATATTTTATCAGTGTTGTTATTTCTACACAATGATATCTTCATAGTAATTATAGATACACCAACTCTCCTTTGTTAGTAATAATAGTAACAGTAATAAAAAAGCAGTAATAAATTCTTCACTAAAGTAAAAGCTACCCATTTCTTGCACTTAAGATATACTAAATCTAGGCCTAGCAGATCCACTTGCATAAAATTTAACTATTAATCAGTAATAACAGAATCCAGTGGTACTTCATGATTTTGTACAACTACTTAAAAACTTTGAAAAAATCTGCATGAATCCTTGCATCACAGAAAGCACTGTACTTGCTTTTTCTTTTGCTCTCAGGCTGTCAAGATACTTCTAACTGAAAGACCATAAAACAGTTACAGATGATCTAGACTTCAAAGTGATGTAGGAAAATCAAGGGCAGTTCAGACACAGGCTCACTAACTTAAATGCCCTCATCCAAGTCTCACTAAATTTAGTCAACCAACACAATATTCCTTCAGTCTCCTGATTCTGTTTTCAAGTCTCCTATGCCCTTCGGCAAAATCAATGACAGTTAACCCAAAACACCTTATACGCAAATGAGGCCTAAAGTGATAGCATACCGTGACTCTGAAGGAAATAGTAAAAATCTGAAAATTCCTAAAGACATGGCTTATGTTTGTTTATTTAATGACATAATTATTTTCTAAAATCACGGGATGAAATCTGGCATGCAGTCGAAACTCATGGTATTTTTTTTAGGAGCCTGAAGGAAACAGCAGATAATAATCTTACCTTCTTTCATAACCTACACACCATCTTGGGTCTAAGCAACCGGGTTTCCAGGAGCTTCACGGTGTGCGTAAATGCCTGAACACAAGGGTGTGGGTTTCGTACCACATTCAGTTGCTGTTCCTCACAAACATTTGGCCTTAGAAAAAGAAAAAGTGCAGTTAAAAAATAGATTGTTTTGCACATGAATCATCTGTTTATCCTTCAATTGTCTATAAAATGCTTGTAGGAACAATAAAGAATATTGTATTTAATGGTGAATAATATTCAAAACCAAATCAATAATTTTGCACTTGAAAACATTGCTTATTTTAAGGCGATTTGACTCACCTAGTCAGACTCATCATGCAAAGTCACCTGAATATCAAACATTGACCCCACTAAGGTCACACTTTGATGTTCTTGCCATTCGGAGGTGGCAACTACACCACCTCCGCTGCGCTAATGACATCATTCTAATAACACCAAACATTAGCAGACGGCACAAATGCTGGCTGACTGACCAAGAATGTGGAAAGATAGGTCTACAGCTGAATCTCAACAAAACTATGTTTATGAGAAATGAACTAGTTCCAGAGGCCCCATTCACTCTCAATGGAAGAAACATCTCTGAATGCAGCAGTTATGCAGTACTAGGTAGTAGTTAGCAGTTACCTAAGTCGAGAAGTCAACATGATGAACTACCTAAAACCTGAATTGCGCAGGAGGAAGAGAGCGGCATGGAATGCCTTCAAAAACATCGAAGAAATAGAAAAAAGAAAAAGAAACTCCAGCTCTGAGCACATCTCTTCGACTCCGCTGTTCTCCCTGCACTACCATATGCCTCAGAGACCTGGGCCCCTAAAAGCAAGAAAGCAGGATGAGAATGCTATTCGGGTCTCCCAAAGAGGACCTGAAAGAGCTATGCTTGGAATATCTCGCCTCACTCAAGTGAGAGAAGGAATCCAGAGTTCTGACCTCCATTGACGTTCCAGAGTCAGGGACGCTGTCTCATTTGCCAAGGCATCGAAAATCAGGTGGGCTGGACATGCAATGCGATTTGGAGATGACAGCTGGACTAGAGCCGTTACTGACTGGATCCCACAGGATATCAAAAGATCACTTGGCCGCCCACCTACAAGATGGTCAGTCTTCTTCATCAAGACCCTGAATGAATAGTTTGAGGCTCTTCATATTCCTGAAGCAACCAGATGACATTGGGCTACACTGGCACGTGATAGGGTCCAATGGAAAAGTACTGGTGCCCGCTCGAGCAAATTGATGAATAATGGCATGTCAAGTGATCTAGTGATCAAGTGACCATTCAGAAACTCACAATCTAGCTTACATACTAATAATCTACTAAAAATAGAAAAGACTTTTAATCAGGAGCTCTACTTAGTGCCTAAATAATTCTGTAAGCTTGTCAGTGAGACAATAATAATATTAATATAATGTCTAACAGTACTTAAGACACTAAAATGAGTTACATCACTCTCTATAACCTGAGGCCCCTTCTGAGATCCTTTTTTCCATGGCCCTTCTAAATCTCACTTACAGTCTAATTCTCACTTCTAGATATATTTCTGAAAGGCAATAGTTTAGGCTGTTAAATTCACTGAATGAAACTTATGCTGAACTTTACGAGTTTTCATAGCACTTGTTAATGCCTTAGGTAAGTATTTAAATAAACAATTTTCAAAGCTATACATAAAGTAGGCATTTGTTAAAAAAAAAGAATTGAAACGTGAAGTTAAAATGTTAGCTTTTAAAATTCTTATACTAGATTTTCTATAAACTTAGAAACTTCACATTAGAGTCCTGTGTCTATTACTTTAATGTGGAATTACGTGCTTTTTATGATTAGCCTTGGCCCAATTAGAGTGAGCTTATTTTATCTCTGTTTTCCCAGTCAACAGTACATAGAGTGAGCGTGAAACCGAACACCTCGCCAGGCCTTGAACTCTATCTTCATCTGTTATTCCAACCATTTAGTAACCCACCCAATCCACTCACTTTATCCACTGATTTTCCTACACATCTATCCACCCTACCATTCATTCCACAAATACTGTCATCTACATGTGTCAAAATAATCTTTAAAAAAGATTATGGATCTAATATGTTTATTGAGAATTCGAAAGCATTGATAATATAAATGAGACAGAGAAGAGACGTTAGCCAATAAGAATATGTATTGTTCCCATTTGACCCAGCAATACCACTCCTGGGAATATACCCTGAGAGACCAAAAACACACAGCAGAAACACCATCTGCACTTCCATGTTCACAGCAGAACTATTCACAACAGCCAGAATCTGGAAACAACCTGAGTGCCTGAGAACAGATCACTGGATAAAGAAACTATGGTATATCTACACAATGGAATAACATGCAACTCTTAGGAAACACAAAATTATGAAATTTGCCTATAAATGGATGGACGTGGAGAGTATCATGTTGAGTGAAATTAGAGTGAAAAGGACAGATATAGAATGGCTGCATTCATTTGTGAGATTAAAAAAAGTTATATATTAATATCCAAAGCCAGACAAAACATGGATCAGGAGGACTTGCCAGTGGGTGGAATCTACCACAAGTGTATGGGAGTAGAGATTATGTAAGACAAATGGGACCAGTGTGCTAATAATTGTTGGAAATGTTAATAACAAATTAGACCTGAGCATAGAATATAGACAAAGGGATACACATAATAACCCATAAATGTGTATAATGGAAGCCACAACGTGTAAGAGAAGGGGAAAGAGAAACAGGGGGGAGGGGAGGCAAAGTGCCTGCCATGGAGGTAGACTGGGGGAGGGGGATGGAATCAGGGGACATTGGTTATGGGAAATGTGCACAGGTGGAGGGTGGGTGCTGAAACACTGTATGACAGAAACCTATTAGTGACAGCTTTGTAATTGTATTTCTCACGGTGATATAATAATTTTTTAAAAAGAATATGCATTGTTGATTAAGTTCCATTTTAGGTTACTAGTCCCTCAGAAAATATGGCTGGAGCCACAGTACAGCAGAGAGGGCTCTTGTCTTGCACACAGCTGATATACCAGCAGGTAAATGGTCCCCCAAGTGTACCAGGAGTGATCCCTGATCACACAGCCAGGAGTAAGTTCCAGCACTACCAAGTGTGGCCCCAAAACAAAACCAAATAAAGGTGACTTTGTCTACCTTTGCTTCTGATAGGTTACTTCAAGCAATCACTTGAAAATAAAATATATATAATACTTAAATTATTATATATAAATATATAATACTTAAATTATTATATATAATTATAAAAATGGTATACATATAATAACATGTCTCCTCAGTCTAAATCTTCTGGGAAATATATATTCCTGATACTTTTAGTATTATTCCAGTTATTTTCGGTCAAATAAGTATAAATTCTGGCAGACGTAAGCCCAGAAGCTGTAAAGAAAGGGATTGGATCCTACATTGACAGTTTTGACTACAGATAGAACAAGCAAAGAAAGATCATATTTAATTTTAACTGACAATGGAAAATCAGATAAAAGGAATTAAGCAAAGCACCAAAATAAATTCAAAATAGTAAGCTCTAAAATAGAAGCAATCACAGCTGATATAGAGACAGGGAAAGCTTATCAAGTTCTATTTACTAGGAAAGACTTCACTGAAGATGTGACACTGTGACCTAGAGGGTGAAGAAAAGTCTATCAGAGAGAGCCAGAAGAGTCTATTCAGGTGGAAGAAATAGAGTGAACAGAAACTTTAAACGGTAAGACATCTGGCCCCCAGGGAACTGAAAAAGGGGACAAATTGGCTCAGATGATGAGATGCTTGGTAGGGCAGTCAGGGCCTTTCAGACTGAGGAATTTTGATTAAATTTTCAGGTGCAGGCATCATAGAGAGATTCTGAAGTTTTTAATTCTGTCCCCATCTCCTACATGCAGTATTGGAGATGATATGAGATACTCACTCAGCAATACCAGCTTTAGCTCCCAACTTTAAAAGTGATTTGGGTTTTATCTGTTTCTGGGCACTAAAAGCAACAGATCAGTCTAATTCTGCCTGATCAAATAAGTTCCAGGTCTCACTACACTTATCTGGGGCGGGGAGATGGGGGGTGTAACTGACTCCTACAATGAAATAAGTCCTCCTGGGTACTCTGTAACTTAAGAAATGTTGCCTTTCTCTTTCTGACTCTTCACTTAGCCTAATACCATCAAATTACACCTAAACTGCAACAACTCTATATTTCATCTGTTTCAGGCTAAGTGGTATCCCATTGTGTATATATACTATATTTTTTTATTCATGCATCTGTGGTTCAGCATTTGGAGTGTTTCTAGGTCTTGGTTATCATAAATAATTCTGTGGTGAACGTACAAGTTCTTTTGTCCTTTTGGGTTCATTTTTCTGTTCTGGGGTAGATGTCTGATAGTGAAAATGTGGAATCGAATGGAAGCTACATTCTTACTTTTTGATGTCTCTAAACTGTTTTTCCAAAAGACCCAAGCAAACAATAGTTCTACCAGCAATAAAAGAAGAGGTCCTTTATTGCCATATCCCCACCAGCACTTAGTTTCACTTAAAGAGGCCATTCTAGTTTGAGTGAGTGAAACATCATTGTCACCTTCATTTTCATTTCCCTGATAATCAGTTAGAATGAGCAATATTTTTCATATGACCATTCGTCATCTTTAGGTCATCTTTGCCTGATGTGTGATGTACAAATATTTTCTCCTAATCAGTGGGATATGGTTTTATATAAGACCTCAGATACTTTTAGCTTTATGTAGTCCATTTGTTTATTTCTGCCTTTGTTTTCTTTGTTAACGGCATTGTATCATTAAAGACTATCCAGACTTCAAGTTCTTACAGAGTCCTGCCTCTTTTCTTCAACAGACAAATGTAGAAACGTGTATCAGAACTTCCCCAATACAACTAAAGCAGTAAGTTACAGAAGTCACAATCTATAACTACTCCCTCCAATAACATCACACCCCTACCACTCCAGGGGCAGGGGACTACCTCCATAAGTTTATAAAGCAGGATGAATGAAAATCTTTCAAAACTTCACGAATTTTGGTGGAAATTTTAAGTTCTCCCATTCAGTAGATTAAAATTTTTCCATATGACACAAATATAATTAGGATAAAACCATAAAGTAGGACAAAAAGAGCAACCAAATATTAAACAAATAGTAAATTTTGCACGGCTGTGTAGTGTCTTAGACATGGGTAAACTTTAAAATAGAAAAATCTTAGATGTGGCGTGCTAGTAGAAAAGGTAAGATGCTTTCCTGGCACCAAACATGGTCACCCAGGCACCACGAGAACTTATACCTGAGCACAGAGCGATGAATATGCACTAAGTTAATTAGTGCATATATATGTGCATATATATGCATAAATATATATAGTAAGCCTTTACTTAGGCTTACTAGTCACATAAGATTATCAAAGTAAAGTATTTAGAGCCAGAGAGATTGGACAGCAGGTAGGATACTTGCCTTACACATGGTCAACCCAACTTTAAGCCCCAGTACCACATATGGTCCTCCAAGTACATCATGAGTGATCGCTGAGTACAGAAGCAGAAGTACTGACCAGAGCCGGGTGTGATCCCACCACAAAAGTTTTTCAACTTATTAATGCATTTGATTTCATCAAGTTGTTTCATTATTTTAAATATTTAAATACATAATACATAATTTCTGTAGATGTCCAGACATAATTCCTACAATTATTTGTTAACTTATATCCTACAAGTAATGTTAACTTAAATATAAAATATTATCAAAACAATGAGATATCATCTCACACTACAGACACTGGCACACATCCAGAAGAGCAAGAACGACTGGTGCTGGCATGGATGTGGGGAGAAAGGGACTCTCATCCACTGTCGGTGGGAGTGCCGACTGGTCCAGCCCTTTTGGAAAACAATATAGGCATTCCTCCAAAAACTTTATATTTAGCTCCCATTTGACCCAGCAATACCATTCCTAGGAATATATCCTGGAGACCCAGAAACAAAAAGCAGAAACAATACCTGCACTTCTATATTCATTGCAGCTCTATTCACAATAGCCAGAATCTGAAAACAATCTGAGTGTCGGAGAACAAAAGAATAGCTAAAGAAACGATGGAATTCTATGCAGTTGTCAGGAAAAACAAAGTCATGAAATTTACCTACAAGTGGATGGACATGAAGATTATCTTGCTGAGTGAAATTAGTCAGAAGGAAAAGGACAGCTATAGAATGACTGCATTCATTTCTGGGATATAAATATATACCAGTGGTCTGTTGAAAAAGGTAGCGGCAACCACAACTGAGCATTGAATGTACAAAAGGGATTGACATAATAATCCCTAACGAGCCATAATGTGTAAAAGGACAGAGGAAGAGAGAGAGAGAGAGAGAGAGAGAGACAGAGACAGAGAGAGAGAGAAAGACAAAGACAGAGACAGAGAGAGAGAAAGAAGAAAAGCGCCTTACTATAGAGGCAAGCTGGGGGAGGAAAGAGGGAATCTGAGTACTTTGGTGGTGGGAAAAGTGCACTGGTGGAAGGATGGGTGCTAGAACACTGTACGACTGAAATCCAACCATGAACATGTTTGTAATTGTATATCTCATGGTGGTATAATAAAATAAAAATAAATATATTAATTAAATATTTAAGTACTATCTAATAAGATAAAAAGTTAATAGTATTTATTGTCAATCATACTTTTAAGAATATAGCTGACACTTCTTACAGCATAGAGGACCAAAAGGTACATTAATCTACAAATAAAAGCATATCTATTATGATCATTAAGAAGTTTTGCAGGTTAGGGATGTGGCTCAGTGGTACAAGTGCCTGCCTTGTATGCCTAAACATGTCAGGACTTGAATTTAATCCTTAGAAGTGAAAAAAAAAAACATTAAAAAGGAGTAGCAGGTGGAGGGAGGAGGAGGAGGGAGGAGGAAGAACTGCACTATCGAAAGCATATATCTTTAAAATTGTGAGGCAGTATGTTAATAAAAAAAATAGCTAATCTGCTACAAAATACTGGTGCATATCAGACAATTTACAAATGTCTACATCTTGGCTTTATCTGTAAAGAAAAGCTTAAATTGTCAGCTCAGGTTGTCATTACAAGATACCACAGACTAGGTGGCTTAAGTAACATTGATTTTCTCACAGTTCCAGTGGTTAGAAGTCCAAGATAGAGCTGCCTACAAGGTTAGTTTCAGACGCAAACTCTCTTACTGAGTTCCTGCAGCTTCCTTCTCGCTGTGTTCTCATGTAACCTTTCCTCAGTGTGCACATACGCAAAGAGCAGTTTTCTTATTAGTACACCAGCTACAGAATTGGAGCTCCACTCGTATTCTCAACTTTAACCCTCATTACCTCATGACGGTCTCAATCTAGAAATATTTAAAATGAGAATTTAAGTTTTTAACATTTGAATTTGAAGGGAACACAGTCCAGTCTATTACTGAAACAAGCAAGATATAATTATAATTTAAATGAAACCACTAGAAATAATGAGGGTGACATGAAACAACTGCATATGAAAAGCATGCGAGGAATTTAGTATATTATTGTTAAGGTAAAAAGAAAAGTAATTTTGATCTAGATTAAAATAATTGTCAGACAAAACATGGATCAGGAGGTCTTGTCAAAGGTGAAAATTACACAAATGTGTGGGAGTCAGAGGTTAGGTAAGACAGAGTAGGGAACAGAGTGCTAATAATTGTCGAAAGTGCTAATACCAACCTAGAACTGAGCATTAAATACAGGCAAAAATATACGCATGATAACCTATAAATGTATGTATTATAATCCACAATGTGTAACAGAAGGAAGAGAGAGAGAGAAACAGAGACAGACACAGAGAGAGAAAGAAGAGATAAATGAACAGAAACTTCAGCAAGGAAGAAATTCGAATGGCCAAAAAACATATGAAAAAATGCTCATCATCACTAATCATCAGAGAGATGCAAATCAAAACAACAATGAGATACCACTTTACACCACAGAGACTGGCACATATTCAAAAGAGCAAGAACAACAAGTGCTGGCGTGGATGTGGGGAAAGGGGACACTCATCCATTGTTGGTGGGAATGCCGGCTGGTACAGCCTTTCTGGAAAACAATATGGACATTCCTCCAAAGACTAGAAATTGAACTCCCATTTGACCCAGCCATACCACTCCTGGGAATCTACTCTGGGAAACCAAAAATACGCAGCGGAAACACCATCCCTACTTTTATGTTCATAGCAGCATTATTCACAATAGCCAGAATCTGGAAGCAACCAGAGTGCCCGAAAATCGATGACTGGATAAAGAAGCTTTGGTACACCTACACAATGGAATACTATGCAGCTGTTAGGAAAAATGAAGTCATAAAATTTGCCTATAAATGGATGGACATGGAGAAGATTATGTTGAGCGAAATTAGCCAGAAGGAGAGAGACAGATACAGAATGACTGCATTTATTTGCATGGCATAAATATATATGTACATATTATGATACCAATATCCAAGGTCAAGTGAAACATATATCAGGAGGTCTTGTCAAAGGTGGAAATTATCACAAACGTGTGGGAGTCAGAGTTTAGGTAAGACAGAAAATGGAACAGGGTGCTAATAATAGTCGAGGGTACTAATGCCAACCTAGAACTGAGCATTAAATAGAGGCAAAAGGATACACATGACAACCCTTTTAATGTATGTTCTGTAATCCATAGTCTGGAAGGGAAGGAAAAGAGAAAGAGAGAGAAAGGGAAAGAAATAAAGAACCTGCCATGGAGGTGGGCTGGGGAAGGGGGAGGGAACCGGGGATGTTGGTGGTGGGAGATGGGCACTGGTGGAGGGATGGGTGCTGAAACACTGTATGACCAAAACCCAAACATGAACTTTTTAATTGTATATCTTTTTATTTGTATATCTCACGGTGGTATAATAAAATACTTAAAAAAAAAAAGAATCTGCCATAGAGTCAGGCTAGGGGAGGGGGAGGGAATCAAAGACATTGGTGGTGGGAAATGGGCACTGGTGTGGGGGCTGGGTGCTGGAACACTGTATGACCATAACCCAAATATGAATATCTTTGTAATTGTATATTTCATGGTGGTATAATAAAAATATTAAATTTAAAAAAATACATAAAAATCATGAACAACTAAAAAATAAAATAATTATTCCTCTAAGACAAAAAAAAAGTGTAAAAAAGACCATAAAGTAGGAAATTGCAGAAGACACCTATAAAATGATTCTAAATTTCAAAACTGATTAAGGTAGGATATGTCTATTTATATCCTTTTTTAGATTTCTTAAATTTTCATCTTTTATATAAAGTTTAACTTGAGACACTGATGTACAACAGTTAAAGGCAACGTTTCCTGCATAATATAATCAGCATCACCCTCTCACAGTACCAACTTCCCTCCTCCATCACTCCCTGCACCCTCCACCTCCTAGGCTTCCGGCTGAGTTTTCAGTTCAGGGGCATTTAATATTCTCTTGCTTTGTTCCTTCTTATCCTAGAGATAATTGTGTATCTGTGCCTCTCCTGACGAACTCAGACCGATATGAACCAGATTCATGTATGTAGCAGAAAACTTGCATAATTTCGCATTTTCACAAAATTTAGTATTTCATTGTATGTCTCAGAGTTTCTTTTCAGTCATATATTCTTGGAACTGGATTGTTTTCAGATTTTTTTAATTTGCTGCAATAAACATAAGCATGAAAATGCCTTTTCTGAATAAACTTTTGGGGCCACTGGGGTAGATAACAAGAATTGGAATTGCTGGGTCATATAGAAACTCAGACCTTGTTTTTAAGATGTGTATACATTGTATCCACAAACACTGGACCAACCAACATTCCCATCAGCAGTAAACTGAGGTTCCATCAGCAGTAAACTGAGGTTCCCTCCCCACACCACCACCCCGCATTCATGCCAGCACTGGTTGCTTTTGTTCTTTGTGATGTGGACAATTTTACTGGTGTAAGATATCTCACTGTTGCTCTCGATTTGCATTTCTATGAGGATAAGTAATGTCCTCATTTTCTCATTTATCCTTTAGCCATCTGTAGGATTTCTCTGAGGATGTTTCTATTGCTCTCTTCTTCCCATTTTCTGATGGGGTCAATTTTATTTTTCTTGTAAAGTTCTACCAGTGGTTTATATATCTAAGTCCTTTTATAGAAAGAGTTTATATTTATTCCTTATCTGATGAGTGATTGGCAAATATTCTTTCCCAGTCTTTTGGTTTTCTTTTGAATCTGGTCATTTCTTTTGCATGGCAGAAGCTTCTTAGTTTCATCTTGTTCCATTTGTTTATCTTTGTTTACATTTGCTGAACCAACAAGTGAATCATTTAAGACATCTCTAGTCTCGATGTCAAGGGAGTATTCTACTTATGTTTTCTGTGATGCAATTTTGGATTCAAGCATGATGTTGAGGCCTTTGATCCATTTGGATTTGACTTTTTGTTGATGGTAGAAAAGCATCTGCCTCCATTTTTGCATGTGACTGACCAGTTATCCCAGCACCATTTGTTGAAGAGGCTTTTCCTGCTTTACTTTATACATTTTGCTCCTTTATCAAAGATTAACTATCCATATACCTGAGGAGGAGTCTCCAGGCTTTTACTTCTATTTTGCTGACCTGATATTCTGTCCTTGTTCCAGTACCAAAGCTCTCATTAAGTGCCACTTTATAGTACATTAAATATGGGGGAAGAAAATCATCCCATCTTCCTTTTCCCTATGGCTTCTGTGACTATTCAGGGGTAGAGGATATTACTCCATATGCATTCCAAGAGTGTTTGTTTTGCTTCTATATGACAGGCTGTGATAAGCTGGTTTGCTGGGTGGAGCTCTGATGAGGAGGAAGTCCGGATGTGGAAAATGGAGGTCCTCATGGAGTGGGAGGTCGTCTGGCTTGTGGTGAGGCTCTGCTGGGGTGGCGGGCCAGGGCTAGAATCTGCCATCCCTCCCGGGTACCTCATGAGCGGCTGGGCACAGTGAGAGCCAGTAAGCAGCTCCTCTCTCTCTCTCTCTCTCTCTCTCTCTCTCTCTCTCTATATATATATATATATATATATATATATATATATATATATATATATATATATATATATATAAAATGGTTACTGGTCTGCTCTTAAGAGATTGTATCACTTGTCTTCCTGTTTCATCAATTTGCTGGAGCAGGCACCAGTAATGTCTCCATTCATTGGGAATGAGGTCCATTATTGTTACTGTTTTTGGCATATTGAATACACCACAGGGAGCTTGCCAGGCTTATAAAAGGTTTTTCCTTTACCTTTAAATTATCTGTCTAGGAAGCAAATATTCTGTATATTATCAGAGTAATTGGCCATGCTATCTCCATTATATCTTTGCTGGAACAGAAGGAAGTTTTATCACTACTAAAAGAACTAAGGTGCCGGAATGATAGTATAGCGGGTAGGGTGTTTGCCTTGCATGCAGCTGACCCAGGTTTGATCCCAGGCATCCCATATGGTCCCCTGCTCACTGCCGGGATTAAATCCTGAGTGCAGAGCCAGGAGTAACCCCTGAGCATTGCCAGGTGTAACCCAAAAAGAAAAAAAAAAAAGAAGTATTATTTTGCAATCATGACATTTCGTATAACTACTCTTAAGTTGTTTTTAATACTTAATTGCCTAGGTAACTAAGTGGCATGTCACTGTCTTTCAATCTTTTGACAACTTTGGTATTTTTTTTCTCAAAATCAAATCCCAAATAAATTCTTAATCTTGCATAACTTCAAAATTTCCCATAAGCCCTAGAAAATATCATAGAATTTATCTTTTCATCTCGCAAAAAAAGAAAGCAAGGGTTAAACATTAATCACATATGTACAATTGCATGCAAAGTATTGTCAAATAAATAGATCAAATAAATAGATTCTTAGCCTCCCCTAGCATGTACTTAGATGGGCAAATATTATCAAAATAGCCAAAATATTATCAAAATAGCCATTCAGAAAATATATGAAGCTATTAAGGTTTTTTCAAAGCCTTAATTGTACATACTACTTCACCTAATAGTATAGACAATAAGATAATTATCAGTAGTAATTTTAAATTTTAAAATATTGTATATCAAAACATTTTTAAATATTGTATATCAAAAATAATTTATCTGTCAAGATTATATTAAAAATTATATCATTTACACTGCGAAACATATTTTTCCAGTGTTTTTTTTTAAGTATTTTATTATACCACCATGAGATATACAATTACAAAGATGTTCATATTTGGGTTTTGGTCATACAGTGTTCCAGCACCCATCCCTCCACCATACACTGCAAAACTTCTTACATTGATATGACATCAGATTTTTATAGCTTGGTTAGGATTTTTACAATTTTATCTTAATAATTTCCTAAAAATGGGGCCACAGCTATATTCCACCAGGTAGGGCATTTGCTTTGCACACGGCCGACTTCGTCTAAAAATCCCCGGCATCCCATCTGGTCCCTCCAGCACCACCAAGAGCAATTCCTGAGTGCAGAGCCAGGAGTAACCCCTGATCATGGCCAGGTGTGACTCAAAAACAGAAAAAAAAATTCTGAAAGTTCCTGTAGTCAGCTCAAACCAGAGTTCATGTGTTTTAAAAAAGAAAAAAAAAAAAATGATCAGGTACCCATTAGGGGAAAAAAAGTACTATGGCAGTTACTTTTGTGTGCAGGATTCTAATGGCATTGTTCAAGCCATTAGAGATGAGGGCCAATGAGACAGTACTTGTAGGTAGGGCACTTGTCTTGCAAGCGGCCAGCCAATCCAGGCTCTTAATTCCTAATACCACATATCACGCCAACAAGAAACACCACCGGCTGTGGCTCAAAAACAAGCAAATCAAATAAGTAAGTTGACATCCTATCATTGGACTAAGTCTGAATTTCTGGAACTCTGATGAGGAAACTGTACATTAAAAACAAGAAATCCAAGATTAATCACAAAATTTTATGAGACAGAATGGACTGGTGAAGGATGATTATGGCTAGTGATTAGAATATTTGTGCTAGATTTAAGAAAATTTTCTCTTTCCTCCTAACCTATACATGACTTTCAACAATTTCCTAAATTATGCTTTTATAAACAGAGATGACCCATTTAAATATGTCATCATTTTTCACTGCCAGATCCCTACAGAATTTGGAAATTCTCGCTAACTATTCTTATTTTCAAGACAATAATAAGCTTTTGAATAAATTCTATAAACATATTTCATTTTTTAATATTTTGTGGGGTCACACCCGGCGATGCTCAGGGGTTACTCCTGGCTCTTTGCTCAGGAACTACTCCTGGCGGTGCTTGGGGGAACCATATGGGATGCGTGGGATTGAACTTAGTCAGCTGTGTGCAAGGAAAACACCCTATCCGGCTCTGCTATAGCTCTGGCCCCTATAATTGTATTTTAATGACGAAACAGAAACATTATTTATATATCTTGGATTTGATTATATTTTAAATAATAACTCCCTTTTTGTTTGTCTCATTTTGAGTGCTGACACTCAAATCTAGAATCTCATGTATTCAATGCAAATGCTGGCCCCTTGAAAAATGGCCCCTTAGAAAAGCAAAAGGCTCGGCCAGCTCCTGGTCCTGTCCTACATAGCCCTAGGGCTGCTCCCCATGCAGGCGGCCATGCCTGCTGGACTCGAGCAAGGATTGAGGCCTCCACTCAGTCCCCAGCCTCTGGGCTCAGTGGGTGTGGCCCTGAGCTCCAGCCACCTCAGCCAACCAATGCAAGACAGAGAAAGACTCCAGATCCACGGCTGCGCAGGCGTACCTAGCAATGTATTTTAACAACAGGTCCTTTCAGGATCATTCTCACTTGTACACTTCAACCATTATTCTATTTGCATCAAACTGGAGAGGTTATGGGGAATGAGGAATTATGATGTCACACTAGAACTCACTATTAAATAATCAGATAGAGACATCATACATTATTAGTATCCATAGGACAAGCCATAAAGTGTAATAGAAGAGAGATTGGGAAATACAGGGACATAGACCAAGAGATACATAAGTAAAATGCGCCTGCAATAGGGGTAGGCAGGGTTTGGGTGGGTGTGCTTGGGAATTGGGTGGTGGGGATTGGCACTGGTGGAGGGATGGATTCTGGAACACTGTTGTAGAGACCCAATTATGAACATTCTTGTAATTCTATATCTCACATGGTATAATAAAAATTAAAAATGATGAAAGAGAGAGAGAGAGAGAGAGAGAGAGAGAGAAAGGGAGCGAAAAGAAAATGCCTGCTCTAGAGCTAGGAGAGAGGGAATGTGGGGACATTGGTGGTGGGAATGGGGCACTGGTGAAGGGATGGGTGCTGGAACAATATATGACTGAGACCCAATTATCAACATCTTTGTAATGTTGTTCTCATGATGGTATAATAAAAATTTAAAAAAATAAAAATAAAAAATAAAATGGCCCCTTAAAATCTAAAATATATTTTTTCTTTTTTTTATTCTTTTTTTAAAATTTTTTATTATACCGTGAGACATAAAGGTGTTCATAATTGGTTCTTGGTAACACAGTATTCCAGCATTGCAATGTTTTTACTACTATACATAAAATCAGAGGGTTTAAAGGAACCATGGTTGGCTTTCTGGAGTCAGTGCTACAAAGCCCTTCGAGGAGAGTTAGTCTAGTACCTGCTGCAGGATGTTACTGGCCTATACAAGTGAATAGAGAAGACAAGAAGACTTTTTACTGGTCTGTTCAGGAATTAAGGATTTGGGAACAAGAAGATTCACTATATAGTGAACTTTTGGGTTTTGCTTTCTAGTCTGGAGATACCTTATGAAAGTTACAGCAAAAAATTTAAATGCATTGTGTACTCAATTACCATTCTAATAGTATTTATGTAATCGGTCCCAAAATGATGAAGTTGTTTTGTTCTTTTTTTTGTAAGCAAGTGTAAGTGTAATTATCTCTGATTACAGTGAAGAATTTGGGGGGGAAGGGAAATGTATGCTTTAATGGAATGCTGCTATCTTCCCTCAAAGGTTATTAGACTCGAATCTTTTTATTATCATTGAGGATTTACTGTCTATCTCTAATCAAAAAAATATGTGGCCTTCTTACACATTTTTTCAGTTCTTACCAAATTCTGGGTTCTTCAGTTCCCTTCAATATCTGTCTATAACTCTTTATGTTCTGTTTCCAACTTTCTCTCACACTCTTAACTTGACATCACTGAGAACTAAACTCTGACAAGACTCATCCAAACAACTCTAGATTGCCTTGTAGCTGCCCTTTCCCCCAGGATCTAAAGAAGTCCTATGAACTGAAACTGAGTGATTTGATATAAACTTCAAAGGGCTCATCACCACAACAGATCTTGCTTGGGGAAACCTTTGTGCCTGGAGCTACTTCTGTATGAACTGCTCAGAAAGTTCATCAGAGACCTTTGTTCTTTCACACTCTGATGCAGAAAATTACTGTGACTGTATGCCTATGCCATCATCAAAAATATTCAAACAGCAAACCAGGAAATCTGTCAGATCACCACTGGCATCTTCACTCTACATCTAAAGAGACTTTCACTACATTGATTGTATATATGTATATGTATATGCATATGCATATAAACAAATAAAAATAAGTGGTACTGAGAAAACTAAACAGCTCCATGCAAAAGAAAGAAATTACAGTGCTACCTAACATAATACACAAAAAACTAATTAAAAATTATAACTTCTTGGTTTTGGCCAATATCAGCATACTCAGTGGTTATGTCCAACTGAATTCAGGAGTCATTCCTGGAGATGCTCGGGAAAACCAGATGGAGTGCCAGGGGTCAACTCAGGTCAGCCTCATGCAAGGCAAGCACCTTATGCTCTATACTATCTCTGGCTGTTCATGATTGGTTTTCAGTCACACAATGTTCCAACACCCATCTCTCCACCAGAGCACATTTCCCACAACCAATGAGTCCCTTTACCCTTCTGCTGCCCCCACCCCTACTGCCCACTGTGTCTATGGCAGGTACTTTCCCTTCTCTCCTCTCTCTCTCCTCTCCTCTCTCCCTCCTCTCTCTCTCTCTCTCCTCTCTCTCCCCCTCTCTCTCTCCTCTGTTTTCCCCTCTCAACTCTCCCATTGGGCATTAAGGTTTGCAATACAGATACTGAAAAGACCCTTAAAAATTAAAATTGTTTAAATGAAACTGGGGAGAAAACTCAAGTGGAAAAGCATATGGTAACATGCACAAGGCTTTGGGTTTGATCACAACACCACACATGTTACCAAGCACCTCCATATGTAGTTATATCCTTCTACACCTAACTACTTAGCCTGAGCAGAAAAAACTGCACAACAGAGTACAAATCTTAGGCAGAAAGCAGCTTTCATAGGTTCACAAAGTGAGATAGGAGTTACCTCCAATCATTATTTTATTACTGCCTTTTCCCCCGTTTTCAACTGTCCTCTCTATCTGCACATCTGCTACCTCACAACATTTTGGAGTTTTAAATTTTGTTTTTGGCTCACGCTAAGTTGTTCTGAGAACTTTTCCTTGCTCTATACTCAGAGATCACTATTGGCAGAAATCAGGGGACCACATGGGATGCTGAGAGCTAAATCATGCAAGGCAAGCACCTTAGACATTACTATCTCTCCTGTCCCCAACTCATAACTTTTGTGTATCCTCTCTACAGAAAATTCAAGCCTGCTATGTGTAAAATTTCATAGCAAGTTTCACAGGAGAAAAATAGAGCAATCAATAAGGCACTAGAATGGTATAAAGAATTCTTCAATATTAAAGTATTTGAACCACAGATACAAAGGAAAAATCTCATTTGAACCTCCTTGGCTGACTAAATCAGACACTTTTGAGTATAAATTGCCACTACAAGCTTTCTATTCCAAAGAATTTTCTAGTCAAGGAGTCAGAAATCTTAGGTAACATGTCATTTAAAAAGAGAGATAAACAAGCCTCATGCAAATCTTCCATCATTTGAAGACGATCATTTGAAGTCATAAAATCTTGCCTATATGCATATTAGACTGTTAAGAAAATAATTACTCCCAATTGATTGCCTCTATCTGCAGGAATAATGAAATTTTCTCTTGTTAATCTATTTGTTAATTAAGTTTCAGGCCTCCAATCACTCAAACCTAAGTTAGTAGAAGACAAACTTTTCTTCCCAACATATGGAAGAAATGGGTATTATTGATTTCAAATTAATTAATACATATGACAGAAACTATGTACTAGGTAATAACATTCTTCAAATTCCATGAATATAAAACGTTTATGACTTAGTATATAGAAAAATTTGTGCAGTTCTGCTTAAATGTTTGTTTATATACATACCTAATGAAAAATGTATCTGAAAGTAGAAATGTGTGTATATAAACACATGTGCACATGCCCAACCTTGCATATTTTGTTAAAGTCTCTATGTACTTTTCTGGATCATAAAGGATGTAACTTGATATCTCTGTCAGTGTGTAGACATTAATGCTTTCAATATTGATATATTTTCATAATTCCTCCATTTTAAGGATATGTTATTTAGTATATTGTATATACTCAAGGACTGTTCTTTTATTACTTTAAAGTTTTTCTTCTAAGTCAGGTTAATGATATTTCCATTATTTTGTTTTAACTTTAAATATATTTATCAGTTGCCTATTTTTATATCAGCTTTTGATTACCATTTTCAAAATCATAATTTATTTTATATCTACAAATATGTTATTTTTAAGTCAACAGATACACTTAAAAATAAATAATTTGTAAGTATCTTTAAATGTCTTTTAAAGGGTAACAGTTGCTTTTTCATTACAAGCATATTTGTATTTACATTTGGCACCTGATTTTCTGACCTCTGTATTCTAACCATTTATATTGACTCTTCCTCTCTTCTTATGTTGTTGGATGAAAGTGGTTTCATATATGATCTTTTATCCAAAATCCAATTGACTTAATCCTATTTTTAGTTGTCATAATTTTAATAGTTTCCTTTATATGTAATGCCTAAATATTCTTACTTTCAAACAGAATTTAAAGTTTGTCCTAGCATCCTCAACTGTGTCTCCTAGAACTCTGATAATTTTTGGAGAGTAGATTCCTTATCATGCTAAGGAGATAACTAATTGTGAGTCCCTAGATATTATCAGAATGGAAAATGGTCCCCAGAAATATCAACTACTAGGTAAAAGAGGTAGATCTTTAAGTTGTCTGGCCACTTGGAAGGAAGGGAGACTTAGAAATTGAATTTAATCACAGGCCAATTATAGACTTATCTTGCCTCAATAATGAAATTCCAGTGAATAAAACTCTGCACACTGATGCTAAGTGAACGATTTTGATTGGTAAAGAGTTCATGGAATATCAGGTGATATACAATGGCTCCACTCCATGAGAGAGGGCATGAGTTTCCACTTTCCCTCCAAAATCTTACCCTCTCTTTTCCTTCATTTGACTCTACTCACTCACTTATGTCCTTTACAATGGAATTATAATAGTTTTCTAAATTCTAGGAATTATTTTGCAAATATTAGAATTAGTAAACATGAGGTGGTCATGATGCAACAATTAGAATGGGAAGGAATGGGAGTGAAGATAGATGGTCGGCAACTACACCACCTCCGCTTCGCTGATGACATTGTTCTAATAACACCAAACATTAGACAAGCGACACAAATGCTGGCTGACTTCGACCGAGAATGTGGAAAGATAGGTCTACAGCTGAATCTGAAGAAAACTATGTTCATGAAAAATGAACTAGTTCCAGAGGCCCCATTCACTCTCAATGGAACAAACATCTCTGAATGCAGCAGTTATGTGTACCTAGGTCGAGAACTCAACATGATAAACAACCTAAAACCTGAGCTGCGCAGGAGGAAGAGAGCAGCATGGAATGCCTTCAAAAACATCAAAGAAATAGCTAAAAGGACAAAGAACCTCCAGCTCCGGGCACATCTTTTCGACTCCACCATTCTCCCTGCATTAACATACGCCTCAGAGACCTGAGCCCTACAAAAGCAGGATGAGAATGCTATTCGGTCTCCCAAAAAAGGAATCAAAAGAGCTATGCTTGGAAGATCATGCCTCACTCAAGTGAGAGAAGGAATCCGAGTTCCAACCTCTGTTGTGGTTCCAGAGTCAGGACGCTGTCTCATTTGCCAAGGCATCGAAAATCAGATGGGCTGGACATGTAATGCAATTTGGAGATGACCGATGAACTAGAGCCATTACTGACTGGATCCCACGGGACATCAAAAGATCACGTGGCCACCCACCTACAAGATGGTCAGACTTCTTCGTCAAGACCCTGAATGAATGGTTTGAGGCTCTTCGTATTCCTGAAGCAACCAGATGCCATTGGGCTACACTGGCACATGATAGAGTCAAATGGAAATGTTACTGGCACCCACTCGAGGAAATCGATGAACAACGGGATGTCTAGTGATCTAGTGATCTAGTGAGGTGGTCATGAGAAGCCCTGAATACATGTATCCAATCAAAGGGACCTAAAGACCTACAATTGACTTGTGAAGTGGAAGATTCTCTCTGGATGACTGCCTTTAACCACTAAGGTCTGTGATACCTATAGAGGATGTATGTTGAATTTTAGTTATGATACATTAAGTGGATGACAAACCAGCTGAATTGAACAGATATTCACTATAATTACTATTTCTTTCAAACAAAAAAAAAATTATAAAATGTTTTAAGTGCCAAGTGACACTCTAAAACTGTTTTAATTAACATAGTTAATTAAAACGATCACACATGAAATTAAATGCTCATCCATATTTCTGATAATACACAAATCACACTTAATATTTGTGCTTTTGGAATTTTACAGCTTCAATTATTTTTCTTTTTACTTATTAAAGTTTGCATCAAGTGCTTATAAAAGTGTTGACTCTTATGGTTTTGACTTACAGTGTTACCTCCCTCTAAGTAACCTAAATGTCTGAGCCTCTTGGTCAGTACCCTTAATGTATTTTTGTTTCATGATTTAACATTATTCATTTTTAAAACTTGGAGGGTTTTTCCTCTTGTCTAGAATTAACTAATAGTCTTATTTGTGATTTTAATAATTAAGTTTCTTGGGCTGGAGAGATAGGACATCAGGTAAGGCACTTGCTTGGCTATAGTTGACCATGGTTGACTCTCCAATACCATATATGATCTGCTGAGCTCTACCAAGAATGATACCTCAGCACAGTCAGAAGTAAATCCTGAACACAGCCAGATGTGGCTCAATATCCAAAATCAAAGAAATTTCGCCACTCTATTGATCAAGTTTTATTCTTAATTTTTTTAATTGGCAGGCTTATTTTCAGTAGCAAGTTCTTGTTAATTTTTTGCCTTACCTATTAAGAGTAACAAGACCATATGGAGATATTTCTTACTGTCTTAGTATTTTGACTAAAATCCAGAGCTTAAGATATTAAATATTCTTACATTTCAAAGAATGCCTACAGTAAACTTTAAGACACCCCTCTACATTATGTTCTTAAAGACTGGTAAAAGTCTACTATCTACATGTTATTACCCTGAATTCTTTCCATTTTTCTAAAAAATTTTCTAGAGAAAGGGTTAAAGGAAATAAATTTGTCTTTAGTAAAAAGCAGAACGCCATCTTTCAGTGATGATTTGTTTTTATTGAGCCCTCTGTTTTTGGAATTCTATATAATGAGTGCCTGATTTTGGTCAATGGATATACAAGCCAATGTCATGAAACCTTGTTGAAAGCATCCATTAGGTAGTGTTTGCACGTATCAATCTTCAGGAGTCCCCTCATCTCAGTTGTCCACAAATTTGAGAGGGCAACATCGGCTTCAGGAAAAAGAAAAAAAGAAAATTTAAAGGAAGAAGAGAAATCATCCAGCAAGAGGTAGCAAGCAGATCAAGTAATTACATATCCAACAAAGAAGTCATTGATGATATGAATGACTGTAATAAACCAAGAGAAAATGTTACTCCCTCTGCCATGTCCTTAAGAGACAAAACAGTTTCTTCCGTTAAATATAGAGGATACCTCCTGTAAGAGAGCACTGTATTCTGACAAAACCAATGAAATCCACATAATATCAGGTCCCATTTCCTTGACTATTAAAAGAATAGACTTCTTTACCATTTTAAATCCAAGAGATGTTGAAAATGTTGGAAGAAAGGAGATGAAAGTGATGTTCAAGACCAGAACACAACCGGCCTTTAGTTTTGATGATCCTTCAAACTACCAGAGACACATATGGAGCATATACAACAGAATGGAGGAGTTATATTTTGAAGATGCAACTTTTTATTATTAATTAGGTTAATGGGGGAGTAGTCCATATGCAGTGGTGCTCAGACACTAGTCCTGGTTCTGTGCCCAGGAGCAACCACTGGTGACACTCCATAGACCATACGTGGTACTGAAGATTGGGGTCTAGCAGCATGCAAGGCATTGCTTTGCATCTTGTACTCCCTTCAGTCCAAAATTCTAAATTTTATACTGTGGGGGCCAGAACAATAGTACAGCAGGTATAGCTCTTGCTCTGCATGCGGCCAACCGAGGTTCAAGTCCTGGCATCCCTATATAGTCCACCAACCACTGCCAGGAGTAATCTCTGGGCATCACCAGGTATTACTCAAAATGAGAAAAAATAATTTTTTAACTGTGGTGTGATACATTAATGAATCAAAGTGACTGGAAAACATTTAATGATTTATTGAAAGGATGGGAAAATGAGAAGTAACATAACATAAATTAATGACTCAAAAAGTAGAATAAAAGACAGTGTTGTGCTATCCACAAGTTCCTCAAAGTGTTCTGTAGTCCTTTATGCCTGTATCTAGAACAGATGTCTTATTTTGTTAATTTAGAATTACAGTCCCACAGATGTTGATACTGGTGGTGGAATTGGACTTGGAATATTATCTGCCTATGACTTACCTATTGATAGCTTTGTAAATCACAGTTTTATTAAATTTTTAAAACTTAAGAGTCCGGTAACCTGGTTAAGACTTCGATAGATATCAAAACGAAGACAGCACGTCCCTCATTATGAGATCAAGAATCTGAATCTGTTTCAGTGCTAAATGTAGCTTCCTTGCTGCAAAACAGTGTGTTATTTGAGGAGCAATGAGCAACTTCAAAGTTCCTCTTGTGAGTCTTGTTATGATACCTCCTAATGAAAACACTAATTAAAAATTTTTTAAAAGATACCATACTGCTGCCACTGACATTTGAACCTTCTTCCTCCAGGTATGGAAAAGCATATGCTCTCCAATGGTATGACATAATGTGAGACTGGGTATTAACTTTCATGATTTAAAGCTATTAATGTGTTATTCTGTAGTCAACAAAACTTTCAGTGAGGGAAAGTTACCACATTTACTCTGATTTTAGCAAAAAAATTTAAGTGAGGGCTTAAAAATACACCTGTATGTTCCCTAATTTTGTAGCTGTATGCCACTTTCCTCTTTGTTTCAATGTGCTGCTGGTTCACATTACAACTGTAAATTAATTTTCTCTGCTCCGTAAATGAATTACACATAACTGTTTCTAAAAATGACTACAGACATGAAAATCATTTTCACTTAATAACTATTAATCTCATATTTCTTACTTTCATGTTACTATGTATTGAAAACAAAAATTATGCTAAATGTTGCAAATTTATGGAATCACCAGCCTTGATTTATATTATTATAGATGGTTTACAACCAGCAATCGAAACAAAACTCCATCAGATAGATGTTACAATTTGTATTTATTTCTCCCAGCACTAAATGGTTCTTCAATTTCAGAGATATTATTAATTTCTTATAAATGCAAATCTTTATTTCTTATTTTAATCTTCAATGATTTCCCTAAGTCTTCAGAAGATTAGCTTTTACATAAAATATTCAAATAGCAATTCTAAATGATACTTGCTTTCCCTAGGCAATGCCGTAGCTATAATGTATAAACTATTTTAAACGAATGGGTAGTCTACATTGATCAGAGATATAATAAACTCATAAAGTGGTCATCCTTCCTATTCAATGATCACTTTACAAATCAATAGTTGTGAATACCTTTATCTCTGTATTTTTTCATTTTTATGCTTAATATTTTCCTTCATAATTTCAACAGACATAATTCAGCATATTGACCATAATAAAAGGAGGCCATAACTATTTATTCTTCCATTATTTTTTAGTCATCTCAAAGCAGAAACACTCATATTTCTTTACCTAACAAAATATATCAAAGTAAGTTGGAGGCACAGAGCTAACACACTTCATGATCATATTGAAAATATCCTCTATTGCAAGTTGATCTTCACCCAGTTCTGATCTCAGACATGTAGAGGCCTGCATCATCCACCTTGATCATAGATATACAGTGTCCTAAAGCAATCAACCTGTCCCTCGAGGTGTGGCTGTGGTGCCCGGCTGCGTCGGCAGGCGGCAGACAGGAGACGGGCATGTCTACACCCAGGGCTCTGCCCAATGGGCCCTGGACAGTTGATGGTCTGACACAGAAAAATACTGGGCCCCCTGGGATGAACTCAGAACCACAGCAGAGCCTGGCAAGCTATACATAGTGTACTCAATATGCCAAAAACAGTAACAATAATAGACTTCATTCCCAC
>JAJIBD010002797.1:0-177083 GCA_021461705.1 Cryptotis parvus
CTGAATACACTTTCTTCTCCAGTGCACATGGAACATACTCCAAAATAGATCACATGCTGAGCCATAAATCATACCTCCATAAAATCAAGAAGATAGAAATTTTGCCAACTATTTTTTCAGACCATGAGGCATTGAAAATAGAAGTTAATTGTACACAAAAATGGAGACCAATACCAAGTACCTGGAAACTAAACAACTCACTGCTGAACAACCAGCAAGTCATAAAAGAAATCAAAGAGGAAATCCAAAGATTCCTGGAAACAAATGAGACTGAAGACACAAATTACCAGAACTTGTGGGATACAGCGGAAAGCAGTGTTAAGAGGCAAGTTCATAGCTCTTCAAGCATTCATCAGAAAAGAAGAAAAAGGCCATCATAAACAGTCTGACTTCACAACTTAAGATCTTAGAGAGTGATCAACAAAAGGAACCCAACCCAAGCAGAAAGAAAGAAATAATAAAACTTAGAGCAGAAATCAATGAGATGGAATGTCAAGAATCAATCCAGAGATCAACGAAACCAAAAGTTGGTTCTTTGAAAAAATAAACAAGATTGACAAACCACTTGCAAGACTTGTAAGAAAAGGAAAAGAGAAAACCCAAATAAATAGAATCAGAAATGAAAACGGGGACATCACAACTGAAAACACAGAAATTCAAAAGATCATCAGAGATTACTATGATAGCCTGTACACCACGAAACAAGAGAACCTAGAAGAAATGGACAAATTCCTGAATTCCTATAGCTTCCCAAGTCTGCAACAAGAAGATTTGGAATACCTCAACAAACCTATCTCCATCGAGGAAATAGAATCGGTAATCAAAAGTCTCCCCAAACAAAAAAGCCCAGGTCCAGATGGATTCACCAAGTGAATTCTACAAAACCTTTAAAGAGGACCTACTCCCAATTCTTTTTAAGCTCTTCCCGGCAAATTGAAGAAACAGAAACACTCCCAAATAGCTTTTACGAGGCACATATCACCCTGATACCCAAAGCAGACAAAGATGCCACAAAAAGGAAAACTACAGACCAGTCTCCCTGATGAATACAGATGCTAAGATCTTCAACAAAATACCCTAGCAAATAGAATCCAAAGAATCATCAAAAAGATTATACACCATGACCAAGTGGGATTCATCCCGGGGAATGCAAGGATGGTTCAGCATTCGCAAGTCAATCAACATAATACATCATATCACACACAAAAAAAAAAATAAAAACCATATGATCATATCAATAGATGCAGAGAAGGCATTTGACAAGATTCAACACCCGTTCATGATGAAAGCTCTCCGTAAAATGGGATTGAAGGAACCTTCCTCAAGATAATCCAGGCCATCTACTACAAGCCCACAGCGAGCATCATTCTCAATGGGGAAAAAACTGAAAGCCTTCCCCTTAAGATCAGGGACAAGACAAGGCTGCCCACTCTCACCACTTCTATTCAATATAGTACTGGAAGTACTTGCCATAGCAATCAGGGAAGAAAAAGACATTAAGGGCATCCAGATAGGAAGGGAAGAAGCCAAGTTATCACTATTTGCAGATGACATGACATTATACCTGGAAAACCCAAAACTCTCTACCAAGAGGCTCCTAGAAATAATACATTCCTACAGCAGAGTAGCAGAGTACAAAATCAATACCCAAAAAGTCAATGGCCTTCCTATATGCAAACAGCGAAAGAGAAGAAAGGGACATTAAAGAAACTATCTCATTCACAATTGCGCCACAGAAAATCAAATACCTAGGAATCAGTTTGACAAAGAATGTAAAGGATCTCTACAAAGAAAACTACAAAACGTTACTTCAGGAAATAAAAAGAAGACCTGAGGAAAAGGAGACATATTCCCTGCTCATGGATCGGAGGGATTAACATTATCAAAATGGTAATACTCCCTAGAGCTTTATACAGATTCAATGCAGTCCCTATAAAGATACCCATGATATTCTTCAAAGAAATTGAACAAACACTCCTGAAATTTGTATGGAATAATAAAACTCCATGAATAGCTAAAGCAATCCTTGGGAAAAAGAAGATGGGAGGTATCACTTTCCCCAACCTCAAGCTCTACTATAGAGCAGTTGTAATTAAGACAGTGTGGTATTGGTATAGAGACAGACCTGTAGACCTATGGAATAGAACTGAGTATCCTGAAACACATTCTCAAATATACAACCACTTAATCTTCGATAAAGGAGCAAAAAATATTAAGTGGAGCAAAGAAAACCTCTTCAACAAATGGTGCTGGGAAAACTGGGCAGCTACATGTAAAAAAATGAACTTAGACCTCCTTCTAACGCCATGCACAAAAGTCAGATCAAAATGGATTCTAGATCTCAACATCAGACATGAATCTATAAGGTACATCGAAGAAAACATAGGAGAAACGCTCTATGACATCTAAACGAAAAGTATCTGTAAAGACGACACACTACTGACCAAGCAAATGGAAGCAAAGATAAACAAATGGGATTATATAAAACTAAAAAGCTTCTGCACCTCAAAAGAAACGGTGACCAAGATACAAAGACAATCCACAGAGTGGGAAAGAATATTCACCCAATACCCATCTGATAAGGGGTTAATATCCAGGATATATCAGGCACTGGTAGCACTCCACAAGAAAAAACAGCCAACCCCATCAAAAAATGGGGAGAAGAAATGAACAGAAGCTTCCAAAAGAAGAAATTCGAATGGCCAAAAGGCATATGAAAAAGTGTTCTTTATCTTTAATCATCAGGGAGATGCAAATCAAAACAACAATGAGGGTACCATCTCACACCACAGAGACTGGCACACATCCAAAATAGCAAGAACAACCGGTGCTGGCGTGGATGTGGGGGAAAGGGACTCTGATCCACTGTTGGTGGGAGTGCCGACTGGTCCAGCCCTTTTGGAAAACAATATGGGCATTCCTCCGAAAAGCTAGATATTGAGCTCCCATTTGATCCAGCAATAGCACTCCTGGGAATATACCCTAGAGACCGAAAAACACATAGCAGAAACACTATCTGTACTTCTTTATTCATCTCTGCGCTATTCACTATAGCTAGAATCTGGAAACAACCTAAATGCCCGAGAACAGAGGACTGGCTAAAGAAACTGTGGTTCATCTACACTATGGAATACTATGCGGCTGTCAGAAAAGATGAAATTATGAAATTTACCTGCAAATGGATGGACATGGAGACTATCATGCTGAGTGAAATTAGTCAGAAGGAAAAGGACAGATATAGAATGACTGCATTCATTAATAGGATATAAATAGATACCAGTGTTTTATTAAATGTGGGAAATGGTAATGGCAGATTAAAACTCACCATTGAATATACACAAAGAGACTTAAGTGATAAACTCTAAATATCTGCAGGGCTAGCCACAATGTGTAAAATAAGAGGGGAGAGATGCAGAGACAGAGAGAGAGACAGAGAGAAAGAGAGGAAACTGGGGTACCTGGGGCCGGAGGCGATAGCCCAAGCGGTAGGGCGTTTGCCTTGCATGCAGCCAGCCTGTGCCGGCCCAGGTTCGATCCCCGGCATCCCATATGGTCCCCTGAGCACCGCCAGGAATAATTCCTGAGTGCAGAGCCAGGAGTAATCCCTGAGCGCCGCTGGGTGTGACCCAAAAAAAAAAAAACAAAAAAAAAAAGAAACTGGGGTACCTGCTATTAAGGCAGCATGGGGGTGGGCAGTAGGGGGTGGGGGTACATTGGTGGTGGAAATGGGCACTGGTGGAGGGGATGGGTGCTTGTATACTGTATTACCAAGAACCAATTATGAACAGCTTTGTAATTGTATGTCTCACGGTGGTATAATAAAAAATTAAAAAAATAAATAAATGGTCTTCCCTAGTAAACATGAAAATATTTACCTCTGACCTTCCTAATGCAAGTTTCTTTTCCTTTTTCTTCCTTCCCTCTTTTTTCTTTCTTTCCTTCCAAGAGTTTAATCTTCTTAGGATTCATTTTTATGTCCACTTTTAAAAAACACACACAATGATGGGCTCAAGAAATAGTACAGGGATTAAACATTTGTCTTGTTCACAGCAGACCCCAGTTCAAGCCCTGACACTGCCAGGAGTGATCTCTGAGCACAGAGCCAGAAATAAACCCGGAACACTGTTGGGGTGGCCCCCAAACCCAAAAAGCTGAAACTAAACAACCAACCGTAATACTGTCATTATGTTGACCAATACTGAATAATTCATCTCTTTCCCACCAGAGATCAAAAACAATTTTATCATATGCAAGAAAGTGTCTTGATTTTTAAAGACATTTTACATATTCACCTATTTTCTTTGCCTGGCAATATGCTCAAACTTCGGACCATTCAAATACATCACTTCTCTTTTTCATTTTTTAAAATACTTAGAATTGTGTTTGTGTTGAGGTTCTGTGATTTACCATAGCGTTAGTGATGGTTTCCCTGTGTACATTGTTCCGACATTGCTCCATCACCATGGGCCCATTCCCCTCCCCCAGGGACCCGGACACGCTCCTGTTGAGCCAGTTCTGTTGTGTGGATCAGTTTTGCTGTTGGCCTCCTGTTTTCTTTGTTGAGACAGCGGTGTTTACCTTTAGGTGCCACGCATGAGAGATCATTTTTCTTGATACCTGTTCTCCCAGATGAAAGAATTATTTTGTAGTTTTCCACAAACCTGCTCTGGAAGTTTGATTGGGATTGAGTTCGTTGAAAGGGACGTGGTCAATACTGAGTTTTCCTATTTATTAAGAGCACCGAACTGTAGTCCCACTCTTCCTTCTTAAAAAGGGGGTGGGATTTGATTGAATCACCATGATAGTTACAAAGTTGTTCATGATTGAGTTTCAGTCATACATTGTTCCGACACCCATCTCTTCACTAATGCACATTTCCCACCACCAGTGTCCCCAGTTTCCCCTCCCACCACCCACCCCCAGCCTGCCTCTATGGCAGGCACTTCTCTCGAGGCTTCTCTCTTTAAGCCTGTATTCTCCCTTGAACACGTATCTTGCCTGTTTCTTTTGCTTATTTCCCACTGTGGAGAAGCCCGAGGTCTCTCTCTCTCCTCCTCCCACCCCCTTTTTTTGGGCACTATGGTTTTCATTAGTGGTACTGAGAGGTCATCTTATTTGTTCCTTGGCCTATTTTCAGCATGCAGTTCTTATCCAGAGCGATCATTTTAAATATTGTCATAGTGGTCTAGTCTCTATCCCAACCGCCTTCTCCCCCAGCACTTGAGACACTTCCAACACGGACTAGTCCTCCTGGCGCTCGCTTTCTATTGTCCTTGGTTATTAGTATAAGTGTTTTTATATCCCACAAATGTGTGCAATCATTGTATGTTTGTCCCCTCTCCTCTAATTTCAGAGAACCTGCCACATTATGGCATTTGTCTTTCCAAGAGCCTCTTGATGAGTTAGATATGGACTTCCTGTATAACGGGATGCTCTGATGAGATTGGGCTGCCTTGTGGTAAGTACTTATAGAGCAGCTCGCGTGAGAATCAATTCCAGAAAAACAAAGGTTTCTAAGTTCCTATATTTCCTCATCCAAAACAAAAGTAATTTTCTAGACGGATTTCCTATGTCTAAAATGTTGGCTGCCTTATTATATTGCATAGAATGCAAATGAGAAAACTGTCACTGAAGTTTAGTGACCAGTGTCACCCGATGTATTAACAGGGGCATCTTTCTACTTATTTCTTACTTTTGTAAATCACCTTCAACTTTACTTAATG
The DNA here is from genome assembly GCA_021461705.1 of Cryptotis parvus. NCBI lineage: Eukaryota > Metazoa > Chordata > Mammalia > Eulipotyphla > Soricidae > Cryptotis > Cryptotis parvus. The sequence goes on from JAJIBD010002797.1 coordinate 5,724, forward strand.
AATTCAACATGCAAATACCATTTACCTTTAGAATAAGTTCAGATGAAGCAACCTCTCACTCTTAGAATCAGAGAAGTGAAATGTCTTTTGCAAGGTATAGCGTGAAACTTTGAGAACTTACTGCTCACATATTAGGGCCCCAATCCAGCCCTAGGCCTCTCCCCCCATGGGTGGTGCCAGGTTCTGCCAGGGGTGGTATCTGGGCTGCCTCGTGGCAGGCTGTACTTAGCTCAGGTAGATCAGGGCGCTCCCAGCACCCAGCCCATCACATCTACTCTGAACCTGTGGGCAGATGTGCGCAGGGAGCTGCCATTGCTGAGGCTCACTTCTCTCTGGGTTTCCTCCCAGAAATGAGCCCAGAAACAATGCTTGAAAATGCTCCTGGACCTGTGAGGGGCTAGCGATGGTCTTCCTAACTCTCTCCCGCCTCCTATTTTCTTCTTCCCATTTGTAAGTCACAAAAGGGAGGTTTGACCTTTGACCCGAGCTTCAAATATGTCATGCAAGTAACATGGAATCTACGCCTTGAATTGCCCATTGTCTGACTTGACCCGGAACCAAATCTTTTTTAAAATTTTTTTATTATAACACCGTGAGATAGACATTTACAAAGCTGTTCATGATTGGGTTTCAGTCGTACAATGTTGTGGCACCCATCCCTCCACCAGTGCACACTTCCCATCACCATCGTCCCCAGATTCCCTCCCCCGCCTGCCTCTATAGCAGGCGTTCTTCCTCTTTTTCTTCTTTTTCTCTCTCCCATCTCTTAAACACGGTGGCTTGACATATATGTATATACATATATATATGTATATACATATATATATATATACATATGGGTTATTGTGTATATTCCTTTGCCTACATTCAATGCTCAATTCTAGTCTGGCATTTCCAACAATTGTTACCATTTCCAACAATTAGTAGAACACTGGTAAATATGTATATCCCACAGATAAATGCAGTCATTCTATATGTCCTTTTCCTTATGACTGATTTCACTAAGCATGATAATCTCCATGTCCTTCCATTTGTAGGAAAATTTCATGACTTCATTTTTTCCTGATAGCTGCATAGTATTCCATTGTGTGGATGAACCGTAGTTTCTTTTATCCAGTCTTCTGTTCTCGGGCACTCGGGTTGTTTCCAGATTCCGGTTACAGTGAATAGTGCTGTGATATATAGAAGTGCAGATGGTAGAGACTGGCACATGTCCAAAAGAGCAAGACCAACCATGGCTGATGCAGACGTGGGAGAAAGGGACTCTCATCCACTGTTGGTGGGACCGTTGACCGGTCCAGCCTTTTTGGAAAACAATACGGACATTCCTCCAAAAACTAGATATTGAGCTCCCATTTGACCCAGCAATACCATTCCTGGGAATATATTCTGGAGACCCCAAAACAAATCTTTGACTAATCCAGTAATCATAAATAGTGGAAACCAAACCAAGACCTGGACTCAACAGAAGTTTTTCCTTTTATTTGGTGTATATGTGTGTGGGGGACAGAGGAGGTGTTAAAGTGTGTTGGCTTATTCCCGGCAGGACTCAGGGGAAACTCCTGGCTCAGTTCTCAGGGATCACTCCTGGAAATGCTTGGCAAAGCATGTGGTGCCAGGGATCAAACCCAGGGCCTCGTGCATGCAAAGTATGTGACCAACACTGTTGCGCTCTCTGGTCCTCAGAATAAGGCTTAATGCCTAGGTCGAGGAGACTGCTCAAAAGGCTGGATCATTTGCTGTGAAGGAGCTGTCTGGGATTCAACCCGCAGCACCAGACAGTCCAAGAGAACTGCAGAAAGTGGCCCTGGAGCAGCAGGACCAGCTCCCAATGCACCTGTTGTGATCACACCCCCCATTAAGGATTTATTGCTTGATAGAAGTAAAGAAACAAAAAGCATCATCGAAACAGGAATTTATAAAAGCATGCAGTGAAAATAACGCCACATTAAAAAAGCAGGCGGTTATTTATTTTTGAAGGAAAGTGACAGTTCCAACTTTGTGGTGTCTATAGAGAAGAATGCTCTCCCTGTGCCCAGCCGCTCACGAGGTGCCCGGGAGAGCTGGCGGGTCCTAGCCCTGGCCCGCCACCCCAGCAGAGCCACACAACAAGCCAGATGACCCCATCTACTCCATGGGGGCCACCATTTTCCACATCCGGACTTCCCTCTCGTCAGAACTCCACCCAGCAACAGCCTATCACAGCCCGTCTTGCGTTGCCGCAAGCGCCAGGCTGGTTCATCTATAAATGCTATATTTAGAGGTGACTACAAGGGTATGCCACCTGCATGGCAAGCCTGGCAAGCTGCCATGTTTTTATTTGATATGCCAAATACCAGTAACAATTATATTAGTTCATTCCCATGACCTAATATAACGGTTAGAGGCTCTTTATGTTCCTGGAGCGAAAAGATGCCCTTGGGCTCTACTAGCAAGAGACAGGACATATGGAGATATTACTGGTGCCAGCTCTAGCAAATCGATGATCCACGGGAGGATAGTGATAGTGTGATAGTGATAGAGAAGAATAAGGAATGCAGTAGTCATTGTCTGTCTTAGGAAAATGGGAAGTTAAAAAATACTCTTTAGAGGTAGAGTGGTACTTGCGGTCTACTCCCAGCTCTGTGGTAGGTTACCCTAACAATGCCTGGGGACTGAAACGGGGTCAACCACAAGTAAGGCAAGTTGCTTCAGCCCTGTACTACCTCTTTAGCCTAAAGTTAAAAGTTTTGTTTGAAAAATTGTTTAAGCCTATATCTTGTAAGTCTCATGAGAATGCACATTACCATCACGTTTATTTCACCTTTCAATCTGTGGGTGTTGTTCTTAGAGAATCGGTTTTCACCGTGGTGTGGTTACAGCAGTACTGACACTGTTTTATATTTGCAGTGTGCCCTGCCCACCCCACTGCAATGCCAGGACCCATTCAGCATGGTCCAAGGTCCCTTGTCCCACCCACCAGCATCCCTTTGGCAGCCTGTTTCTGTGTCAGGCAGGGTCAGGCTTGTTTCCACTGGGGACTGTCTGGTCCTTGCAGTGTTGCTTATTACTCCCTTGGAATAAACGACATCAGCTGGTATTTCACTTTTCTCTTCTGACTCATTTCGCTTAACATGAGCGACATCTGTTTCTAATTTATAGTAACTTTGCTTATCCCAGAAGTGAAAACTGGGCCATGTCATACAAGGCTAAGAAGAGTAGGACTTTGAGCACTTTGGAAATATTGGTGATGTGAAGGGTTTGGATTGGAACTGTGCTGGAGTCCAGGGAGCTGTCGGAACAGCCCAAATGACCAAGCCAGAGGCGGCCACTGCTTCCTGAGAGCAGTGTACTCAGGAGAGATCTTGTGGCTGGGACTGTTGGCAGAGATCCAGCCCATCTCTGAAATGCGTCACCCCCTAACCTCAGGGATAATAGCAGAATGTTTTTCTATAGGTAAGAAGCATTGTGATGGAGGAACGTCGGCCCAGGGTGACAGGAGCTATTGTGTTTTAGTTCTGACGCTGACATTTTTAGGGCTTTGGAGTGCTTCTGAGCAGAGCTAGGAGGCCAAGGAGCATCACCGGTGATTGGCCAAGTGTGCTGGAGACTCAGTGCAAGGCCCCGAGGCTGTGGGGCTGCGCTGGCCTGGTGGTGCTGGGACAACCCAGGCTGCCCCTCCAAGCTCAGAGCTCAAAGGCCACTGGACGTGCACACAGGGAAGCCTGGGGGCCATGCGGTGCCAGAAACTGAGCCCGGGTGGGCCACAAGCATATCTCCCTGGCCCCTCACCTCTGGCAGCTGAACCAAGCCCCTCTTTCTACAGTCCAGTGTCCTCATCTTTAAAGGTGGAGCTAATATTCCTTCTGTCATATTCCTTAGTTGTGGCATATCTGTAATAATATAAAAATGTTTTCTAGAAAAACAGTAGAGGTAAAAATGTATCGAGGATTGCACATACTCTAACCATGGGAAAGCTGCGGTTCCACCACATTAAAAATCTAAGTCAAATTATTCATAAAATGATTTTAATTAAATTTAAATAATTTATTTTTCTCTAAAGAAACATTCTTCACTTTTAATACACCTTTAAGGCTTACTACTACTGAATCTCAAAAGCAAAATAATCAATAGAAACAGAAACACCTTTAAATATTTTCTTCCAAATGTCTTTAATCTGTGTGTTTTATACTTCTTTCAAAATCCTTTTTAAAAGAGATCAAATAATAATTATAATAAGCTAAACAAGCATAGCATTTAAAATTCAACAACAGAAAAATCTGACACATTGCTAAGTTTTCCACCATTTAAAGACTTTTTATGGAGAGTAAAAATTTTATAAAGTATCCTAAATATTCTGTAGACAAAACTTCCCCAAACAGAAATTAAACCCAAAATATTATCCACTAAATTTGGGGTAAAGGTATCTAATACACAAGGTAAACTAAAAGAACATTCTGTTTTTCCTAAAAATAAAATTCAAAACCAAGAACATCACTAAAGGCTTCAGCTGTTAAAATTAGAAAACTATGTAAGAACAGAATATTTTTAGTAACTGCATATGTATCTTTGGGTTTCCTTTTTTAGAATGATGTTATTAAACACAGATAGAAGAGCTTAATAAATGCTTCAATTCTATATTTTATTACTAAACATATATATGTGTTATAAATATTTACGGAGAATTTGGATCAGATCATTATACATGGCAAAATAACCTGATAAGGTCATGTGCTTTCATTTGATCTTTTATGGGGACAGCCTGAAAAAAAAAGGAATATTTATAATCATCTTGGTGTAACAGTTGGGTCAGACCTAATTTTCATAATTTATTAGGAGTTCAGCTGGTTAAAAATTAAGTAACTTAAATACATATGATTCTAGTTAGAATATATTCTTATAAAAATAAATATCTAAGCAACTTTGTTTTCTGATGAGGTAGGTAAATTAAAATATTCTAGATCTTTGTCTGAACTTAAAAAATGAAAAGCACTTACCAATTCCAAATCTACATAAATCAAGACAACTGGAGAGTCCCTTTGATTCTGACATATATGTTTGATTCTGACATATATGTTTGATTCTGACATATATGTTTGATTCTGACATATATGTTTGATTCTGACATATATGTTTGATTCTGACATATATGTTTGATTCTGACATATATATGTTTCAAGTACAGGCTTCTGCAATACCACTTTTCATGTTCCAAAACCTTAGTACATTAAAATTCATAGTTTTCAGCAACTTAGTTATCATTTGATCAGCCTGGGAGCTGTGTTATCTATATGAAAGCCATTTGGAATTACACACCCAAAAATTATAAACCGAAAAGGTTTTCATGTATATTTAGTGGTATTTTTCCCCTTTACATACCTTATATAGTAAACCACAAAATCAGGCAAAGCCATCACTCTTCAGGTAGCGTGCAATGATTTAGAAGGTAAAGAGTTGATAAAAATTTCAAGGTCTGCTAAAGAATTATGAAGCCCTTCATCCATGTGTTGACTCCTAAGAAAAGTTTTCAGTGTGTTGAGAGCAGCTACTGCTTCAGGTTTTGAGGGTGATGGGAGCCCGTTCCCAGGGCACCCCCGTCCCTCGTCTTCATCAGAAGCATCGAATCTAGCTTCATCCGCCAGGCTCTCTCCGGGCCACACCGGGTCACTGCTCCCCTTCACCGGAGACCCCTTCGCAGGTCTCCAGGTCGTCGTCGAGGGCCGCATCTCCAGCAGACAGCCCTTCTGGGAATTCCACTCCTGCCGCCTTGGCGCCGCCACCAAGTCAAGCCCCCTCTCCCTCTCCGTGCTGCTCTCTTCGCTTTCTGCTCCTTTGGGGGGCCTGAAGCCCGCCTCTTCGTAGCTCTTGACGATGGTCTCTGGGGCCACGGCCCTCCAGCACAGGTGCAGTGCGCCAACTGCATCCAAAAGAGAAAAGGTAAATTCTCTGCTGCCTTCCACGGAGCTCAGAAATTTCTTGATGAGACAGTGCCGATACTTGATCTTAAGGCTTTGGATCACACCTTGTTTCATGGCTATGAATTTGGACGATAAGCATGATGGGAAGAATGCTAACTCGATGGCCTTTAGGTCCTTTACCTCTGGGTGCTGGGAAGGAATCGACAAAAATCACCACTCTTCGGCGCTGGGCTTGAAACTTCTGATCAAGCTGTTGCATCCACTGTTCAAAAACCTCGGGGTCATCCATGCCATGGCATTAGCTTCATAATCCACAGGCAAGGGACTGGATGCCTTTGAAGCAGTGTGGGTTTCTGTTCTTCCCAATGACAAGCAAAAGGAAGTTTCTCCGAGCCATCCATGTTTGTGCCCACCACCAGAGTTAGCCTGTCTTTGCACAACTTTCCAATGGAGCAGGTTTCTCCTTTAAAGGCAAAAGTGTTTGTAGGCAACATTCGATACAGCAATCCTGTCTCTTTTATATTAAAGACATTTTGGGGATGATAGTCGTTTAAGTAGTAAGGAAGTATATTTTGGTGCCAGACAGCTGAAGGGTCTACTGATACCCCAGCAGCTTCTACGGGTTGAGCCCTGAATACTAAACCGTACCTGGACTTAAACGATCCAGCCAGCCATTACTGCACTTAAAATCGTTATGTCCTAGTTTCTGAGCAAAATCATTAGCCTTTAGACGCAACATCGGGCCATTTACTGGCACATTCAGACACTGAGCGATCCGATACCATCTCATTAATGCCTCCTCCAGGTCTGTGTAGAAAGCAGTTCTCAGTCTTTTTCTCTTTGGGTCAAATTTCAGAGACTCAAAGGCTTCTAGAACTTTGTCTTTGTTCTTCATAATTGAAGACAATGAATTTTTCTTTATTCCGTATTCAGCTGCAATCTCTGCTTTTTTTCTTCCCACTCTCTACGGCATTAATAATGTCAATCTTTTCCTCAATGGACAGACTTTTCTTTTTCTTTACTGTCCCGGGAGGGTCGGAGGCATCTGCCGAGGCTTCTGCCATCTCCGCCAGCCCTCAGGCCTGTTCCCGCCCTCTTCCCGGCACCCGCTTCTTTAATCCCGTTTATTTTCCAGATTCTGCGGCCTGCTGCCTTTCAGTCCAGGCCACATATTGAACGTGTCTAATCATTTTATTCCTAAATAGAATTTTCAAAGGATCTGAAGGGGGAAAAAAAAAAGCTCGACGTGGCTGGAATATTTCCGGAGGAGAAACTTCCTTCTTGGGACCTTGTGTAACTTCGGTTTTATAGTTTATTCCAAGTTCGAGGAGTCAGGCTAAAATAGAAATCTCATTATAGCAAACCTGTCCAGTCCTGCTGATATATTTTTGGAACTTCAATCCTTTAAGATGATCCATTTTATCCATGTGCACATTCAGCCTTCTATTAATTCTCCACAGAAGGCCTCTGAGATAAGAAGAAAAAGGGTTCAGTAATTTTCGGCAAAATGTTACCCATTAATAATGGAAGAATCCTTCTAAGACTTGCCAGTGTATTTTCTGTCCTAGAAAATATTGGAACACAAAGACACGTCAATTTTAGCATTGATCTGTTAATTGATTATCCAAAAGAATAGCCGTACAAGTTAGTTATGCTTTCTTTCATAATGCAAAGAGCAGAAATGCCTTCGTAAAAGCACAGGGACCCAGGCTTCCGGGAGAGCCGCTTACCTGCCTCCCAGTCGGGCCCTTTGTCCAAAGCTCTCGAGACCTGCTCCATGCGCCTGGACTCCCACTGGTAATACAGACTTCTGAAACAAGTCAGACAAACTTAATCTGTCTGGAGGCTGTAGACTCTACCAAAATTAAAGCCCTAAAATTGATGCTGGCTAGATCTTTGGCTGCTGTTTTCCCCATGAAGTCACTGCTCCTCTGCCTTCTCGAAACTATTCCTACAGAAGTCACAAGGTCCAACCTTTAATAGCACATGGGGAGACTGTATCCCATTTATGGGAAAGGCAGGAAAAGCTCTGCTCAGCTTCCAATTGAGGGATTCCATTGCAAGTGTTACCAATCACATTTGAGTCTATCCCGACTATTTTCAAAATCTTGTAAACATTCCTACCAGTTTGATATAGTAGCCAGGTGTGCAGAGGCCAGAAATACCAGTCAGATTGCGTAGGAATAAGCAAATCACTGTGATTTTCAATCTTTTCCTGCCAGTGGTCTGACTCTGGCCAGCAGACAGGAAGCTGAAAACTGTTGCCCAAGCGGGCAGGTGACTGACCACTAGCTTGTAACCTCCTCTTTCTCCTGTGTCAGACACTGCGCTTCTCAGACATGAAGGGGCAGTAACTCTGCCACGGGGACTCACATAACTCATAGGCATGTCAGGAACCTCAATTTCAGTTTACTTATTTGTAAAATAGCTACAGCACCTCCCAGTTAACTACACACTCGCTGAGATTTGACAAGACCACAAAGAACCTTCCTCATTCAGTAAATATTTGGGGATGACCCTGTCACTGATACTTTTTTCTCTAATATCCCCCTGGCTGTGAAAGTTCCAGGCCAGAGAGATAGTATAAGGTAAGGTGCTTGGCTGCACGTGGCCCACCCTAGCTCAGTCCTCAGCACCAGTCCTCAGCACCACGTTTGGTATCAAAAGCCCTGCCAGGAGTGAGCCCCAAGCACAGAACCAGGAGTCAGTAAGCCCTGAGCACAGCCAGGCATGGCTCCAAAACAACTAAAAACCGGGCCAGAGTGATAGCCCAGCAGGTAGGGCGTTTGCCTTGCACGCGGCTGGCCTATGCCGCCCGGGTTCGATCCCCGGCATCCCATATGGTCCCTTGAGCACCGCCAGGGGTAATTCCTTAGTGCAGAGCCAGGAGTAGCCCCTGAGCATTACTGGGTGTGACCCAAAAAAGCAAAACAAACAAACAAACAAAAAAAAACAACTAAAAACCTAACCAAACCAAAAAAAACAACCAGAAAAAGAAAATTTATAGAGATTTTACAAAAGTAAGCTTGCAAATTGATGCATCAATTAATGCTTTATTTAGAGGTGACTACAAGAGTATGCCACCCGCATCGGCAAGCCTGGCAAGCTGCCTCGTGTCGTATTTGATATGCCAAATACCAGTAACATTTATATTAGGTCATTCCCATGACCTAATATAATGGTTTGAGGCTCTTTATGTTCCTGGAGCAAGCGCATGCCTTTGGGTTCTACTAGCATGAGACAGGACATATGGAGATATTACTGGTGCCCGCTCTAGCAAATAGATGATGAACGAGAAGATAGTGATAGATAGTGATTGAAGCTTGCAAATAGGAGCAGGATTGTCACCTTGAACATATATGAAAAGCAGAGCTCTTCATTCAGCTAGTTCCATTAGCTGCAGGGCCCCAGGGGGGCCCCCACCCCTTCCCAGGTAGCACCCTTTCACCAGAATCTATAGTTTGGGCCTGCTATGGCCAAATTTCAAGCTAACTTACTGAGCAGCTGACATCACCACGTGAGACAGTATGGGCAATTCATTATGTTGTTCTCTCTGGCCTTCCAGAATTCAAGACAACCCATGTGGTTTTTTCACAAACAACATTTTCTGACCAAACTGTCAAAATTCCTCCACTTTTGTTGTCCAAATTTTTACCCACATTGCCCAAGTTTTTATCATTACAAAAACAAGAAAGGAAGGGTTTTGTTATTGATGTTGTTATTGAAAAAAAAAAGGTTTAAATCATGACAGCCAGGGGCTTTAGCTTCCGTACATCTTTACTTCCTGTAGTCCAAATAGCTGAGCAGGGAGACCAAGCCAGATTTCAGCCGCACATGGTTATAAGGTGGTCAAGTACAGTCCGGAACCCAAGTTTCCTAGGGTCAAGGTGAAGTCTCTCATTCTTCCCGCTGCATTATGCGGCATCCTTGGGTCACACTGGGATGGCCGCCTCTGAGAGCAACAGCGCGATCTGTGCCCCCGGCACCACGCCACGCCAGCATTCCCAGTTCCCATCCAGTCCTGACCAGAAAGAGCAAAACGTTCCGTCAAACCTCCACAGAATAAGCTTCGTAAGAGCCACGCTCACACAGCGATCCTGTCCAACAGTTAGGAAGGCCAGACCTTAGGGGATGTGAAAATTCAACTAAAAACCAAAATATCTTGCTCCTTTATAGGACCTCCTATACATTTTTCTGTAAATTCCTTTAATTCTACAATGACTTCAGAATAAATTTTTCCTAAATATTTAAAAATAATTTTATTTTATTGATTTTGATTTTGGGCTCTGCACTCAGGAATTACTCCTGGTGGTGCTTGGGAGATCATATGGGATGCTAGTGTGTGAATCCAGGCCTCCAGGGCGTAAGGCAAATACCCTATTTGTTGTATGATGGCTCCAGCCCCTGACTATCTCATTCTTAACAGGAAAAGAGCCCTGCCTTCAGAAACTGAGGTAGCAAGAACTATCTGTAAAAAACAAACAAACAAGCAAAACCAGAAGCAAAATTACAGAAAATAGGAATCTTTCAACTTTTTTTTCTTTTTGGTTCACACTCAGCAATGCTCAAGGCTTATTCCGGGCTCTGCACTCAGGAATTACCCCTGGCACTGCTTGGGGGACCATATGGGATGCCAAGGATCGAACTCGGGTTGGCTGCATGCCAGGCAAACGCCTGACCTGTTGGCCCATTGCTCCGGCCCAGGAATCTCTCAACCTTTGCCATCTTTTTTTCCTTCCTTCCTGAGTCCTGCCTTGTCAGAAACTCTATCATTTGAAATAAAAGGATTAGAAAAAAAAAGTCACTTTAATTTCCTCTTACCCCATCTCAAATAAGGCAATATACATAAAAGAGACACTAATTTTGATCAAATTGAAGATAGTAATATGCTTATTTAGAAATACTACAGATTATTTCCTAAGAGTTAACAGTATATATTTCATTGTAAAACAGCATTGCCATAATTTTCCATGGCAAGATACAACACCAAGCAATAGTCAATTTTACTGGTTAATAATGGGAATGTTCTTTCAGAAAAGGTAATACCCTTTTGTTTTGGGCTTTTGCTAATAAGAAAGGCAGTAATTGAGCCAGACCGATAGTCCGGGAGGGTAGGGCATTTGCCTTGCATCCTGGGTTCAATCCTCGGCATCCCATATAGTCCCCCAATCACCACCAGGAGTAATTCCTGAGGGAAAATCCAGGAGTAACCCCTGAGTATCACTGAGTGTGATCCCAAAAAGCAAAAAAAAAAAAAAAAAAAAGCAGTACCAAGTGTTGGTCAAGATGCCTTCACAGAGGTCAACAGAACTATCACTAATAGCCACACAAAGGGGACGGGTACAAATCATGAATCAAAAAATCTTTAAATGTGTGTAACTTCTACCCAGCAAATATGTAGCTAGGAGTTTAGCTCCAAAGCATAGCAGTAGAGCTAAAAACCAAGGTTCCAGATACGTGGGTTTCCTGCTGTTGTGGACCAAATCACATTTAGTGGCTTGAAACACCATTTATTATCTCACAGCTCTGTAGGGCAAAGCCCCGGTCCTCTGCTAGGGAGTTAGCCCAGGTCTTCTACTTAAGACCTTAGCTGAACTGAGTACTCTGCTAGGGAGTTAGCCCAGGTCTTCTACTTAAGACCTTAGCTGAACTGAGTCCTCTGCTAGGGAGTTAGCCCAGGTCTTCTACTTAAGACCTTAGCTGAACTAGGTCCTCTGCTAGGGAGTTAGCCCAGGTCTTCTACTTAAGACCTTAGCTGAACTAGGTCCTCTGCTAGGGGAGTTAGCCCAGGTCTTCTACTTAAGACTAGCTGAACTGAGTCCTCTGCTAGGGAGTTAGCCCAGGTCTTCTACTTAAGACCTTAGCTCAACTGGGTCCTCTGCTAGGGAGTTAGCCCAGGTCTTCTACTTAAGACTAGCTGAACTGAGTCCTCTGCTGGGGAGTTAGCCAGGTCTTCTACTTAAGACCTTAGCTCAACTGGGTCCTCTGCTAAGGGAGTTAGCCCAGGTCTTCTACTTAAGACCTTAGCTCAACTGGGTCCTCTGCTAGGGTTTATCCCAGGTCTTCTAAAAAACCTGAGCCCAGGTCCCTGGCTCCTCAACTGAGCCGTCTGCTTAGAATCCCACAAGGCAGTCATCAATACACCCATTGAGTGAGGTCTTAGGGAGGTTCTGGGAAGGTCTTATTTAGGTCCTTTACAGAATTTAGCTCCTTGTAGATAAGACTCCGGGTCCCGGATTTTGGTGCTGAGTGCAGGAGAAACTTCTCTCGGTCCCTGGGGTCCTCCTCTCTCATGGTCTTGCCTGTGGTGTCTTTATTCCCGCAGCAGAGACCTTCTCGTGTTCCTTCTTATTCTTTTACTCTTTCTCTCTGGCTGCCTATTAGCCACTAGCAGCTGGAAACTGCTCTCGCTAACGGCTCCTGGGGTCTATCAATTGCTAATCAATCTGGGGTCACCCAGATTGATTAGCAATCTTAATGGCATCCTTAGATCCTCCTGCACTATTACACAAGAGTGCGGGTGACATGCCCTCACGTTCAGGGGAGGAAGTTCAGGGGAAAGGTCACTGGAAGTCACCTTAAATTTATACCATGGGGGGGAGGAAGAAGAAAAAAAAAAACTTCTATCCTACAAGAATGATCCTCACATTGTCATTTTAGAATCAGACAAGACTAAGGGAAGAGACTTAGCATATGAAAAGTATTAGGTATATAAATTAAGGAAAGTCTATATGCTGAAATAGGGCTGAGTCATTAAAGGAGAACATTTAATGAAATAAGCAAACTTCTATAATAAGTAAGGAAAAAGTGAACTACAAAACTGTATGCCAATAGACAGTACATTAAAAGTTACATTGAGGCCAAAGGCTCTTGGTATTCCTACATGCTAATAACCAACTGTAGATTCTCAACACTGTGTTAACTAAACGAAAGTGATACAGAAGGTTCTGCCAACAATATGGATTCTTCCTACTACTGGGATTATGAATAAGTTCAATTTTTTCTCTTTGTATTTAAATTTTTTTTCTGCAACTCTTCTGCTCCATTTTTTGCATAATTTTATTTTTAAAAATCAGTACTAAGAAACATAAAGCTGCCACTGTTTCCATTCAGAATATTCAGAAGTAAAAAGTTACATTGTTTTTATCAGTAATTTACAACGCTATGCAGAGAACCAACCACTCTGCCAGTCTCAGAAACCACTTGCTCGCTGAGGTCCTGAAATAGACAGCAATGCCCACTTAATCCTGCAGGCCATTTCCTTAAGTGGTAGCAGGGGCCGGCTCGTATTCTGGAATTTGCCTTGTGTGCTGCAGATAACATTTCTACGACAGTCAGTTTCCTGGTCCGATGAATGAATAAAATGTGTCCAAAGTTCAACTTCCCCAAGAGGATCTTATTTATTGTGAAACCGAAAGGCAGACACAGGAGTCTGAAGCAACTTAAAATCTGGGTGCCCAAACCAAGTGCTCCTGGGATCGGAGGGCGAAGTGAATATTCACAGGGAGTAGAGTGGGCTCCTGGTGGGAGTCGAGCTGACCGTAAAGGATGGCTCGGCAGAGGGCAGGAAGGCGCCACAGCAGACAGTTCTGCTGAGAAGAGCAGCGTGAACCGTGATGGAGGAAATGTCAGGGCACTTGGACGAGCCCCATGTCACTGAAGTGTCATATGTATGTATATATGAATGTCATATGTATGTATCTAAAACTGCATTTTTCTCTGTGAATGAGGGTTTGTTTAGTTGACTTAGCATTGTGTATGCTGGAAACATGGAGACAGACTAAGATTGCTGAGTCCTGGAAGTCACGTATGAAGCAGACTTGATTCAAGTAACCACCAATGCCATTCAGGGCTTTGAGTTCAGGAGTGACAGGGCACATGAGAAATTTCCTCCATTTATCATAACCAATGGCTACAGCTTTTTAGAAATAAGAGCTACTCAGGGCCTGAACATATTATGTTCATCAAGTCCACCAGTCTGTATGGAGTGGAATGAGCCTGAGCCTTCCGTTAAGGTTTTCTTTAGAGTAAGAAGTGCCCTTCACTCATACTGCCTATATCCATGGGGTTCTTGAAATGTTCCATTCATCAGTATCCTCTAGAAGGAGGTTTTTTCCCCAGAGGAGTCAACTCTGTGATCAGTAACTAAATCTCTCTACGAAAAGGCAGCTGAGGAACAGTGAGAAAATTCTTAAGAATGATCAGAATTGGACCATGCAGTTGACGCTGGATTCAACCCCGACATCCTTTCTGATCACCTGATCACCATCAGGAGTAATTCCTGATTGCAGAGCCAGGAGTAACCCCCTGAGCATCATCAGGGAAGTCCAAAAAACCAGGCGGGGAGGGGAAGGGCATAGGCAGAGTTCTCTGGGGAAAGGGCTGAAGGTAGCGCTCACTTTATCTCTCGAGGGAGAACAGTAGAGAACCGGCATACACTGGTCCGACACCCTTCAATCCTCTCTCACTCCTGCAGGCGGGCCTAATGGCAGGTCAGTGGTTTGCAGTCTTTCTGCACCTGTGACCACTGCAGTTTCCTATCGAGACCAGACTCAAAAGACTGCACGCACATCATTCCCTCCGAAATGAGCGAAAGCTATCGCTGTTAACTCCATTGCCTTCTCTCCTTCCTGATCAATACCCAAAAGACAGGCTGCCGAAGCTCCCTCAGAGCCAAGGGAACAAACCCTGACTACCTGATCGAAGGTGAGTTACAGTGGATGGCGTGCAAGGAAGAATACTGAGTTCGCATGTTATAAGCCACGGCAGGGAGCTATACCCCTTTTTCTTTCTCGCCTCCCAAACATAAATACTGAGCAAGTGGAGAGGTACAGCATTCTCTTTCCACACAAAAGGAGGCAAGCAGAGTGCCCTCAAACTCTAGGGCCAAGGGAAGAGAATAAGCCGGGCCATGTAGGAGATAGAGCCAGCATTTCAGCAGTTGATTTAAAATAAGGTCTTTCTGTTATTATTAAACAGTCCCCATAAATTCAAAGTATTTTCAAAGTATACTAGTGTTTGCTTCCTTCCCCCAAAGAATATGCATATAATTTCACTGTTTTCTTATCAGCTGGAGTTGCTTCCAGAGTTCTCTTCAAGCCTGGTCTTGCTGCTTGAGGCAGCAGAAATCATGGAAAGAGTAATCCTGAAGAACAGCCTTGCACAGCAAAACTCTGTGTACAAGACTAATTCCTGCGAAAAAAAGAATCACAGTGGATGGGAGAAAACGGAACGTGGCTGACCGTCCTTGGCAAGGCAGACTTAGTGTTGGTTCCACGTCTGTCAGAATGGCTATCCAAACCATCTGCAGCTGGGAAGGAACCCAGCTGTGCAATGCTAACTAAAGCTGGCGTTCACCTTTCTCATAAAGGTTTCTCATACATGATTCTAAGGACAACGGGCTTAGAAGTGATGAATCTAATCCGGCTAGTAGTGGCGCTTGTCTAAACTCAAGAGACCATTAGCAGGAATCCTTGAGCCACTAGCCAGCACTAAGTTATCCACACAATCACTGAAGTACACTGGGCGAGCACTCAGCCTCTTCCTAGCCGCCCTCCCTTCTAGTCGAACGTGGCTACCAAGTTCCATTCCGCTCCCAATCAACACAACACTTACTCTAGGTAGGAATCCGTTTCTTACAAATGAGAGGACCAACAGGACGACTTGGAACAGAAAGAGCCCTCAGAGGGGACAGAAGAAACAGGGGCCAGTATGGGTGAGCTGGGAAACCTCCCTCTATGAGAGCACATAAGGCCTTCTCCACACAAGGCTGCTTTATCAGAGGACGGGCTCGCATGTCTGGAGAGCTCAGACCATATAGTGCCTTTAACCTGGGTAGCATCTGTGAGGATACCTGTGTGGGGCTACACGTCAGCACGCCCCAACTCCCGCACACCCTTCCACCTCGGGGGACTTGGGTCACGGAGGAATGCTCAGCTGGGGGGAGCAGTCAGGGCAGTGGAATCTAAACGTGAAACGGGCTGTAGTCACTCCCCATTCCGCTACGTGAAGCGGCCATAAAACCACTTGTACCACTTGTCTTCCCGTCGGGCGCCAGTAACATCTCCATACGTCCTGTCACATGTTAGCGTAGCCCAAGGGCATCTACTGGCTCCAGGAACATAAAGAGCCTCAAAACATCCCATCAGGTATGGGAATGAGGTCTACAATTGTTACCGGTATTTGGCATATCAAATACAACGCCGGTAGCTTGCCAGGCTCTGCTGTGCAATCTCGTCGCCATAAAAGTAAGAAAAGAAAAATACAGGCACCAAAACAGGGTGCAGGGAAAAGCAAGAGAGTTTGCAGGGGCGGCCCTGGCTGCTCCGGGACCAAATGCTCAGGAAGAGCTTGGGGAGTCCAGCAGCACCTGGGGCGTCAGGAGCAGATGCCCTGGACAGGCGCGCCTCAATGTAGGAGGCCCTAGAGGGCTCCAAGAGCAGGGCTGGGCCAGGTTTCTGGGGACAGGCAGGAGGGGTGTCCTGAAGAGGGGGCGCGATCCAGGCAAAAAGTCGGTCAATCAGCGTGGGCGCAAAGGAGAGTCCTGGAGTCACGGCACGCAGCGCGGAGAGCAGAGTCTTGGGGCCAGGGGCGGGGGCTGTAACTCGGGCAGACCCCAAATCCACAGGGCCCAGGTTTCCATTCCCTGGTCGCCCTTCCCAGCCTCCCCACCCCAATAAAGATCAGGAAAGATCAGAGAGCGGTGCTAGTGGGGTTGCTGGGGGAATCTGGGCTTCCTGGAGGGGGTGAGCGTGAGTGACACGGGCCGGAGGGACCCCACAGACCCCCCGGCACCCCCTCTGTTCCCTGAACCCCGCTTTCCCCCCCACCCTCCTCGGGACGGGAACGACCCGCTGCGAAGGCATCGCCGGCTGCTCTCCCTGCCCCGCGTGCGGGTTGCTGCGTGCACGTCCACCCTCCCGCCCCCGGCTCACCGTCTGCTGGCGGGGACGCCTGACGCGTGAAGCCGGGGTGTGGGAGTGAGAACGATGGGGAGCTGGAGGCCCTGGCAGAACCTCCGACCCCGCAAGAGCAGGCCGGCGAGCCGCCGCAGCCCGCCCCGAGCGCGCTCAAGCCGCGGCCGTGCGAGCGCGGCCCGAGCATCACCCGGGCAACGGCGGCGGCGGAGCCCCGGATGTGGTTGCTAGGGCCGCAGACGGGGGCGGGGCCGTCTCCGGGGGCGGGGCCCGGGGAGCCGCGTGGGCGGGGCGCTGGTACCAACGAGACGTGGCGGGGCGGGCCGAGCGCGGGAGAGGCCGGCCGGTTCCCGGGCCGGCGCCACTTCCGGCTCCTCACTTCCGGCTCCGCCGCTCCGGGTGCGGGTGGCCAGGGCGCCGGGCTGAGTGTCCTCGGCGGTTGGCTGGCGTGAAGCCGTGACAGCTGCTGTCGCTCCCGCCCCCGAGGATCCGAGGTGCGTGGGGGAAGGGGAAGGAGCGAAAGGCCCCGGTCGCGTTTCCGCTCTTCTCTGGCCAGGGGCGAGGCGGGTCCTGGGAGCCGCGATCGGGCTGATCCTCGACGTGAGAGCTGCCGGGCTCCGCGCGGACAGGTGAGGGCGGAGCGGCCAGCGGGCCAGCGGGCGGGGAAGGTTGGGTGAGGGCGGCCCGCGGGGCGGCGGACGCGTTGCCTTCTCCGCACCGGGCACTTGCAGCCTCGGAGCCCCTCGGGTCCGCCCAGGTGTTCGGCCTTTGCTTTCGGCTGCACCTGTCCCCCGAAGCGTGTCCCCCCAGAGGGTGCCCCGGCGCGCCCAGCTGCACCTGTCCCCCAAGCGTGTCCCCCAGAGGGTGCCCCGGCGCGCCCAGCTGCACCTGTCCCCCGAAGCGTGTCCCCCAGAGGGTGCCCCGGCGCGCCCAGCTGCACCTGTCCCCCCAAGGGGTGTCCCCCAGAGGGTGCCCCGGCGCGCCCAGGGTGGGCACCTCCGTAGCCTGGCACGCAGAGGCGAGGCTTGCAGCGGGGCCGCCCACCTTGCGGGTCGGCGTCCAGGTGGTCCAGTGCCCCCCACCCACCCTCCGGCTCCCCAACGCGCTCCAGGGCGGCTGGTGACGCGTCCCTGGGAGAGGCTGCCCGGGCCCGGGTGCAGGGAGGAGTCTCGCCGGGAACGTCCCGAGCTGCACCGCCTGCAGGAGTGTGGGAGTCGGGGAGGGAGCCGGGCCCGGGCACCGGCGACGTGTCCAGCAAAAAGAAAGTCCCCCCAGAAAAGTTCCTTTTCCTTTATTATTGCTTCCTTTGCTTTGTTTTCATCTCCTCCTGCTCGCAAAGAAACTTGGTCGTTACACGGTCCTGCCGCCTTGGGGGTTGGGTCCCCACCCCGTCTTTTTTTTTATTTCTTTCCTTTTTTTTTTCTTCCTTCGTCTTAAATGATGTCATTTCTCCAACTCGGTTCAGCTTTGAGACAGGCCAAGCTGTGAGTTGCGTGCACGGCTGTTTCCTAAACTTGTGCTTTCACCTGCAAGAGGGGTCCAGCATGTGCGGTTTGGTAGCTGCATTGACCCAGATGCGCCGGCTCCGGGGTGCCGGGCCAAAGCAGACTCTGACCATCTGGTCGCTGTTTATTTTTTATTTTGGATCGGGCAATGCTCAATTTTTGTCTCCCCAAAGGAAATGAATGGGCCCGGCGCTCGCATGCACCCTTTAGTCACGCGTCCAGTGAATATGTAGCCTTCAGATTGGTTCAAAACCACTCCTTGGTCTCCTTGTGAAGTTAATGAAAACTTTTTTTTTTAAATGAAACTGCTCCATGTGTGTCTTTTTAATTTTTTTTTAAAGCCGTGTGTTGTGTTTGGGATCAGGGGAGCAGAATGCTGAGATTTGATTTTGCACTGAAACCTCTTAAGTACTTCAAAACATGGTGTTTCTAAATTCCTTCCTTAGACCCAGAGAAGGAAGTCAGACTGCCAACTTTTTAAGGTCATGATTTGTGGTTTTGAGGTTTCTTTGGGGGGGACAGCTGTTTGGAGCCAGCTCTCGTCCAGGAAGAGCTGATGGATTTATAAGTGGGCGTATCGATTGTAAGCTAGTGAAGACCACCAGCCTCCACGTGTTCAGCGTGAAAATCAAATCCTTCCACTCTGCTTTCATTTCTCATGCTTGAGGCCTCTGCCTAGGGCTTGTGCTAGTAAAGGATGTTTCGAAAGCGTGCCCGTAAGTGTGAGCTTCCTGCTTCCCCAGTCCTGCCTGAGGTGTTTCAGAGATTGTTTCTCTCGTACATGCAGTCGCTTTCTGAACTTGATGTGGACTTAACCTATTTGGTCTGAGGGCTCACTTGCCACGGTTAACATTTGTTCGGAGGAACTGCAGAGACGACCTGTTCTATGCACCTTAGCTCTGCAGAGTGACCAGTCTCTGCCTAGAACAAACAGCGTTTTCCCCCTCTGGCTTTTCTGGGGAGAAAAGAGACAATAACTTTACAAGAAGCAGATTGTGCTATGAACTCAGAAGAAAGATTGTGTGTGTGTGTGTGTGTGTGTGTGTGTGTGTGTGTGTGTGTAATTGTAATAGTTAACTTTTTTCTATTCACGGACCATTTGCCGGGCATTATGCTAAGTACTTAACCCGATCATCTCACCTAATCCTAACAAGCAGCCTTGTGGGGGGCCTAAATCCACCATTTTTATCGATGAAGGAGCTGAAAGTAAATGATTCACTCAAGCTACTATATGCTCAGGATCACGCTGGCGGGGGTAGCACTGGGCTGCCTGTGTGACTGCAGAAGGTGAGTTAGGCCCGATTTGCTATCTGACACTCAGAAACAAACTCTTTACTAAGCTTCAGTGGATGGAGGCACGACTGAAAACTATAGATAGAAATCTGTATGTGGAAAAAAAAGAAATCTGGACTCACCATTGAATATACACAAAGAGACTTAAGTGTAAACTGTAAATACCTGCAGGGCTAGCCACAGTGTGAAAAAGAAGAGGGAGAGAGATGCAGAGACAGAGAGAGACAGAGAGGAAACGGGGGTACCTGCTATTGAGGCAGCCTGGAGGTGGGCGGGAGGGGGTGGGGTACATTGGTGGTGGGAATGGGGCACTGGTGGAAGGAGGGGTGCTGGAATACTGTATTACCAAGAACCAATTATGAACACCTTTGTAATTGTATGTTTCACGGTGGTATAATAAAAAAATTAAAAAAAATAAATTAAAAAAAAGAAATCTGTATGTGAGTATGCTCCCGCACAGCAGAGCCTGGCAAGCTACCCGTGTCGTATTTGATATGCCAAATACCAGTAACAATTATAGACCTCATTTCCATGACCTGATGGAATGGTTTGAGGCTCTTTATGTTCCTGGAGCAAGCTGGTGCCCTTGGCTCTGCTAGCATGAGACAGGACATATGGAGATGTTACTGGTGCCCGCTCGAGCAAATCGATGATGAACGGGAAGACAGTGATACAGTGATGTGATGGTGGTGGGGCGTGTGTGTGTGTGTGTGTGTGTGTGTGTGTGTGTGCCTGCCTGTGTGTGTAATGACACAGAGAATGGAAAACATGAAAATAAAGGTTTTCAGCAGTAAAGTTGATGTAGGAATCTGGAAGTTCTGTTTCAGATGATACGTTCATGGTGGAATTAAGGGATTCATTCATGGTAAAGGAAGGCGTGGGTTTAGCTCAGAATTTAATGGTGGTGGGAGAGCAGCTCACAGTAATGTCCCGAGACTGAGTGAGTGGTTCTGTGAGTGTGGGAGGTGGCCGCCGAGGATGCAGGGACCACGGCCGAATGGCAGTTCCGCGTCAGTTCTGAGAAGTGTTGAAAAACTCCAACAGCGGGAAAAAATCTTATCTTGGATCTCTCCTAGCTTTAAGTTGTCTTGGAGGCCACTGAGTAGCTCAGATCCTCAGCTCTTCTGTAGAAGATGAAAGTATTTATTTGTCTCCCCTGCCTGGTTTCTCCCGTTGGTCTCTCCTGGCCCTCGCTCCATCCTTTCCCGTACACAGCGCAGCTCTCCTCCCGCCTCCTGCTGGAAACGGGAGTGTGCGAAAGAGACCACCCCGCAGACGCCAGAGATGGCCCCAGGCCCTCGTGGTGACACACAAGAGCCTTACCGTAGACTTTCTCAGCTAAGGTTCGGGTTTGGTTCCAGTTTCGGAGGGCTGTGAAGGCCTCCGTCCTCCGTCCTCCATCCTTTCGCCCTTTGTGGGAAGCGCGACTGCCCCGTCAGCGGAGCAGGATTTTCAGGACAGCATTTCGGTGAGGCCTTGAGGAGGGAGTCGTTGGCCATGTCCAGTCCTGGGCCAGCGCAAGGTTTCCAGACTTTTGCTGGGCAGCACGTGGAGAAAATGCTTGTACCTGTGAGCTTGGGGCGGAGCTTGAGGACTTGCGGCAAATGCAAGGTCTCGGGTGCGCCGCCAGCACAGCTGGGTGTAGCCCCAAGTACAAAGGCAGAATGATGGCGTCTGTCCTGCAGCTCCAACCGGATCCTCCCTGGCTCGCTGAGGGCCGAGGGCTCAATGTCTCGGCACAGCGCGATTCACGCTAATGCGAGTTTTTCCCGAGCCGAGGGCTGTTTGCTGCTCCTTGTTTTATCAGGCATGTAATGATTGACTAAAGCTGTTTGCCCCATTTACCTCTGTTCTCACTTTGTTTCTGTGCCAGCCGTGCCAGGTAGGTAGAGCAGAAGAAAGCGCTCTGTTAGGGGAGACATGAAAGAGGACAGTGAACGTTGTCGATGGAGTGCTTTCTCAGGTCTCACACCTAGTGCAGGCGGTCTCGGGAATCCAGAGCGCGGTTGGAGGGTGTCCTTGGGGATGGGGCCACAGTTCTGTCTTCCTGACTCTGAGAGCCCTTTCTGCGTTGAGGGCAGTGCAGGGCACTTGGACCTGTGTGCTTGCCATTCATTAGGCCTCTCGGCTCGCCCTCTGCTTCATAGGCACCGGCTGACGGGTCGTGCTTACAGCTTTCCGTGAGTGCAGGAACAAGCAGGCACAGACCCTGCAGGGAGGAACCGATGGTCTCCCAAACGTCGGCTCTGTAATCCACAGCACGACAGGTTGCTTGCCCTCAAGTGTGCCCTCTTTACGGGGTGGGTAAGGGGTTTTTGGTAGTGCCAGATCCGGGGCTGGAGTGAGTGATAGTACAACAGATATATAGAGCTGCCTGCATGTGGCCCTGCTTCAACCCCTGAGCCCCACCGGAGTGATCTTAAGCACCGAGCCAGGAGTAAGCCGTGAGCACCACCAGGTGTAGCCAGAACCGAAATACAGGACTTTGTTGGCTGATGGTGAAGAGATAAGTAAGTGGGCAGTCCAGCGTGTTTGGGGCAGTTTTGGATTAGAACTTCTGGGGGTGAAAACTAGCAACTGGAATTTCCCGATATTTGTAGGAAATTCTAGTCCTTGGGTAGGGAGGAGAAGAGAAAGGCGATAAAGCTCAGAGTAATGTGGACAGTATTCTGTAGGTACTTCTGATGGAAGGAGGAAAAACGTAGGCTCTCTCCACAGGGCCTAATGTTATGGAAGATTCTTAAAGGTAGGCTGACAGTGAGTGTTACTCTTCCTCTTTGTTCTAAGTCTTTTAATGATTCTTCACTTATTCATGGAAAACGAACGCTGGGGCCGGGAGAGTACAGTGATTAGGACAGATGCCTAGCATGCGCCTGACCGACCTGGTCTCTGGCACTGCAAGGGGCCCTGAGCATGGCCAGCTGTGGGCCTCGCACCCCAAGACCAGAGAGCACTACAGCCTTAGTCCCTGGCATCGAATTGCAGGTCCAGTTGGCCAGATATGGCCAGGGAGTGGCCCTCTTAACCCTCTGAGTATTGCTTGGCTCCCAAAAAAGCAAAAAAGAAAAGAATAATTGACATAGATATAGACAGACAGACAGACAGACAGACCTGTTACTTTGAGATGAAAAATTTGGGGGTACAGGGTTGGGGGAATACTAAGGGTTGAACTTGGGGGCTCATATGTGCGGAGTGTGCGCTCTCCTGAGCTGTAGTCCCAGCCCCTGAAAATAGCTTCTGATGTGGGGCTGGAGAGTTATACAGTGGGTAAGGCACTTGCCTTGCATGCAGCCAGCCTGGGTTTCATCCCTGGATCCTGTGGTCCTCTGCTACGTGATCCCTGAGCACAGACCCAGGAGTGGGCCTGGTGTGGTCCCCAAATCTAAAGTAAAATAGAATAAAAATAAAAACTCAAGGGGGCTGGAGCGCTAGCACAGCGGGTAGGGCATTTGCCTTGCATGCAGCCGACCCGGGTTCAATCCCGGCATCACGTGTAGTCCCACAAGAACTGCGCGGAGTAATTCCTGAGTGCAGAGCCAGGGGTAGCCCCTGAGCATAGCCAGGTGTGGCCTAAGAAGCAAAAAATAATAATAATAACAATAAAATAAAGTAGCTCAAATGCCGCGACAAGAGGCTGGAGCGGGAGTTTCCGCATCCCGAATAGTTCTGTCCCCCACACCAGTGCTTAGTTCACTCACGAGGTAGTTGTGGGTCACCTGGACCTGGCTACACGGGCCTATTTAGATCAGTGAAAATAAAGTAGAATGGCAAGTCCCGTTCCTGTCACACTGCTCACGTTTCACGTGGTTAAGCGGCATGCGTGGCTCCTGGCACTTGGGAGCCCCGTGCTGGTGTGGCCCCTCCTGACCACACTGACCACCTCTGCTCCGGCGTTAGGTGCTCTGCACTTACGGGCATAATCACTGTCACTGTTGAACCACGATTTCTAAAATCCCTGAGCTCCATATGGTGCCTAGAAGTTTTGTTTTAGCTGATGAAATATTATTGCTATGTTCTCTGTCAGCTTTTTGTTTTAACAAAATCCAGATGGTCAGAGTCTAATGTTTTTCTTGACTGTTTCTAGAATAAAGATGTCAGTTTTTCTGAAGCCACAAGTGTTTTCTCCTTTATATCTGGACCGTTCCTGGACATCCTCTTGAATACGAGGACAGTATCTCAACAAAGCTCGGCTCTCCCCCACAAGGCCACCCCCGCCCCCTACCGCTCTTCCTTTGTTCTTTATGTCAGTGAATGACTCCTTTATCTTCCCAGTTGGAAAATTCTAGAAAAGTAATGGTGACCCTTACTCCCTCAGATGCCTCTCTGAGTGGCTTTTCAATCTATTTCCCATTTTCGCGCAGCTCTAGGCTTGCCTGGAATTTCCTTGGTAGCCGTGGTTCCAGTCAGCCCACTTCTAGTTGAACCTGTTTCTAATCTCGTCTCCATGAGAGACTGACCCTGTAGCGCACATCTGCCAGTCACTCACTCTCCCTTCCTGCCAGCCTTGCTAAGGGCTCTCCACGGCTTTCAGAATCAAGAGGAACCCCTGAGCACATCTGCTTCACACACATCTCGGCTCTGCCCCTTCCCTAGCCCCTTCTGCTCGGCTTCCTTCTGCCGTAAGGCACCCTCTTTCTCCTGCCTGGGTCTTTCTTTACTTTTCTTCTCACTTCCTGTTCCCTAACTGTCCTTCACACTTCACTGAAGTTTTGGCTTTTCTAGCTAACACTCTAACCCCTTGGTTGAGGTAATAACACCCTACATTTACCTGTGTGAATTATATCTTTGTTTTCCTTGCCCACAGAACAAGGTAATTAATATTCTAACTTAACTATATACATGTCTGTAACTAGTTCCAAGTCTTTTTTATCTGTGTCTCTTTAAGATATTTTCTTATAGCATTTTGTTATTATTTATTTCCCACTAGCATCTGTGAATGTTGAAGTGGTGATTTTATCTGGTTTTGAGAATTCAGTCACTGAGTTAGTACTGTCTTCAATTCTTGAGGTTCTTGGCTGGTGTCACTGCTCATGTTTCTGAACTCAGCCGGTCATCTGTGAGGAACGAGGCCACAGGACAGTGAGCAGCTCGGAGTGTATCTGCAGCAAGTTTTCTTTTTCCAGAGTAATTTATTTTCAGGAATCTTTTATTTCTTGGTCACACGGTTTAAATGGGGCAAATTAAGTAGATGTCTCCAAGCAGTTACTAGTGCTTGCTGAGTGTTGGTGACGACGATGGACGGGAAGCGTGGCATGTCCATTTGGTTGACTTCCTAGTTCTGATTTGTTTTGTTGCGGTACCCAGCAATGCTTGGGGGCTGTTTCTGGCTCTGTACTCAGGAGTGATTCTTGGTGGTGCTCAGGGGATCTTACACAGGGCCGGAAGTGTCGGCCGTGTGCAAAGCAATTGCCTTAACCCTGTCCCGTATCTTCGGCGCCTCTTGGATTGACTTTTGAATTGCTTCACTATATTTAAAAGCTAAAGAAGTAACTATATTTCCTACTTTTGAATTATCTAATGCGTTTAGCTTTTATTGTTCTTTTTTAAAAATTTTTGTTTATTTTTAGCTTTTATTGTTTCTGTCACCATTTGTTTGATTTTGGCATGGGGCCACACCCAGCTCTGCTCAAGGCTTACTCCTGGCTCTGTGCTCAGGTGGTGCCAGATATGGACACCAGTCAGACGCTGTAAGGCTCTTGCCTTACCACTGTAGATCCCTCCAGCCTGTCGACTTGAAAATTAATATCGGTTTATAAAATTAAAATAAGCTTAATCATTCTCTTCTTGTTTATCCTTGAGCAAGAAAAGATAGACATATTTCAGTACATTCCGTTGAAAATAGAGGAGAGCTACTTTCGTTAATCTTTAGCATGGTAACCAGTGTCCGGAATATTAATGATACGAGTCTAAAAAGAAACAGCAAGATCATATCAAAGTATGCCCGAGTTCTGCTACATTTTGCCTCTTTTTTCTATATTTACCTCCTTAGTGTGATCTTGAACTCACTAGTCAGAAGCAAATTCCTGAGTTCAGAGCCTGGAGTAGCCTCTGAGCATCACCAGGCGTGACCCAACCAGCCCAACTCGGTGGCATCACCGAGATAAAAATCTATTGGGTTTGGTCTATAGACAGTAAATTGTTTTCTGTGATGTGTTTCAAAGTAAAACTTTCTTTGCTTTCAGATATCTAAGATGGTGTGTTATAATTGTCTCCTTTCAGTTTAGAGTATACTCTGAGCTAGATCTTATTCTTTCTCCTGAGTGCCGCGGAGTTTGTCGTGTATGGCTGGCATTCTCGAGCTGCTCTCAAGCTAGCAGCAGAAATTGCTTATTGAGCTTTTATTGGATGAAATGCGAGTATAGAACTTAACTTAGACGTGAGTGTTGCCGCATCTGTTCTCTGATGGAGAGCGTGGCCGGTGAGACGCAGAGGCCGAGTTCCAGTGTGAAACGCTGGTGTAATACAGCCGTGAATAATGAGCACGTTGGCTTCAGGAAGACTTGAATTCAGTTTGCTTTCTAGTCTTTCTATTTGTTTATTATCTAAAGTGATTTTATGAAGTTATCGTCTGAAGGGAGGTTTTTGATAGCCAGTGCCTGTTGGAGCTGGGAGCGACCATAGCCGGCGACCCCAGGAGGACTAAGGCTTCTTTTCTTGGCCCGGTGAGGCTGTGCTGCTCGGGGTGGCCAGGAGAATACTGTGGGCGTCTGGTGAGCACGTGGTGCTAGGGAGGGCTCTCAGGGCCGCTCATGTGCGTCCCACCACGTGGGCTGACTCCCCATCCGATGCACTACTTTGGTGGCGGTGCTCAGGTCTAACTCCTGGCATGTACTCAGGATCAGGCCTGGTTGGGCTCAGGGACCATATGTGTTGCCAGGGATTGAACTCAGGTTAGCCACATGCCAGGCAAGTCCTTAAGCCCTGTACTGCTTCTCCAACTCCTGAAATAAATTTCCGTGTGTGGCATGGATTTTACATTCGGTGTAATATTTCTGTATAATCAATTGTAGGTATTTATGATTGTATGTAGCGTATAGCAAATCCAGTTCTAATTACAAATAAATTGGCTGTGTTGGGGGATATTTGTAAAGAATTCAGTGAGGAATTACTGAATTGTGCTTAACACGTTTTACTTTCAGGTATGTCTGGCTGCAGCAATGACCCTGCAACACTTGACGCGTCCACACCAGCCACAGAAGAAGTCAAGTCAGTGCCTGAGGTGACTGGAAGATGCTTATCTCTTAGACACTTGAGTCCGCCCGTCTCAGTCAGCTTTAGACCGCTCAGAGTCACGTAGCTAATAAACTTCTAAACCCCGTGCAGGCACACAGGAAAGGGGCGAGAGGAGCTTCTTATTTTTCACAATAAGGAGTGAGATTGTAGTTGTCCTTGGCATTGCAATTCTAGTGTGGGATAGTCACAGGAAGATAGTGGGTTAAGCTCTAGTTCCAACGAACATACGCAGCACGGTGTCCAGTTCTGTGCCTCCCTTGTGGATCAGAATCCACGTGGAGCTCTTAAGCAGAAGTTCTGAGTTCCAGGTTTCACGTCACACTCACTAAGTTTGAGTCTGCAGTGATAGGCCGGGATCACATGTGTGGTTTGGTTCTGTTTTCTGGAAGTTTTCTCACTACATATTATGTAGGATCTGCAATTGTGGTTTGTTAGACTAGATAGAAAAATATTAAGATGGTTGTTTCATAAAATTGGAATAACTCAATGTTTCTGCAGTGTCTCTTAGCTGTCATATATAAAATAGTTCACGAGCTAAGGAGTCGCACTTTGCTCCCTTGAACAGTTGGTCTCATTCAGTTAAGGAAGTAGAACAGTGGGTTCATTTGCCTGCTTAGTGCTGGGCTGATGAGCCTTCAGCCTCAGCGGCTGGCTCAAAGGATTGGGCGGGGAGAATACACATGTGGCCCTGTGAGCTGGTGGAGCACACGCGGGCCTGTGAGCTGGTGGAGCACACGAGGGGCCTGTGAGCTGGTGGAGCACAAGCGGGGCCTCTGAGCTGGTGGGGCACACGCGGGGGCCTCTGAGCTGGTGGGGCACACGCGGGCCTCTGAGATGGTGGGGCACACGCGGGCCTGAGAGCTGGTGGGGCACGCGGGGGGGCCCTGTGAGCTGGTGGAGCACACGCGGGGCCTCTGAGCTGGTGGGGGCACCACGCGGGCCCCTGTGAGCTGGTGGAGCACACGCGGGCCCTGTGAGCTGGTGGAGCACACGCGGGGCCTCTGAGCTGGTGGGGGCACACGCGGGCCCTGTGAGCTGGTGGAGCACACGCGGGGTCCTGTGAGCTGGTGGAGCACACGCGGGGCCTCTGAGCTGGTGGGGGCACGCGGGGCCTGTGAGCTGGTGGAGCACACGCGGGGCCTGTGAGCTGGTGGAGCACACGCGGGGTCTGTGAGCTGGTGGAGCACACGGGGCCCTGTGAGCTGGTGGAGCACACGCGGGGCCTGTGAGCTGGTGGAGCACACGCGGGGCCTGTGAGCTGGTGGAGCACACGCGGGGCCCTGTGAGCTGGTGGAGCACACGCGGGGTCCTGTGAGCTGGTAGAGCACACGCGGGGCCTGTGAGCTGGTGGAGCACACGCGGGCCTGTGAGCTGGTGGAGCACAAGCGGGGCCTGTGAGCTGGTTTAGTACACGCGGGGCCTGTGAGCTGGTGGAGCACACGCGGGGCCCTGTGAGCTGGTGGAGCACACGTGGGGCCTGTGAGCTGGTGGAGCACAGCGGGGCCTGTGAGCTGGTTTAGTACACGTGGGGCTCTGTGAGCTGGTGGAGCACGCGGGCCCTGTGAGCTGGTGGAGCACACGCGGGGCCTGTGAGCTGGTGGAGCACACGCGGGGCCTGTGAGCTGGTGGAGCACACGCGGGCCTCTGAGCTGGTTTAGTACACGTGGGGCTCTGTGAGCTGGTGGAGCACACGGGGCCCTGTGAGCTGGTGGAGCACACGCGGGGCCTGTGAGCTGGTGGAGCACACGGGGGCCTGTGAGCTGGTGGAGCACACGGGGCCTCTGAGCTGGTTTAGTACACGTGGGGCTCTGTGAGCTGGTGGAGCACACGGGGCCCTGTGAGCTGGTGGAGCACACGCGGGCCCTGTGAGCTGGTGGAGCACACGCGGGGCCTGTGAGCTGGTGGAGCACACGCGGGGTCCTGTGAGCTGGTGGGGCACACGCGGGGCCTGTGAGCTGGTGGGGCATACGCGGGACCCTGTGAGCTGGTGGGGGCACACGCAGGACCCTGTGAGCTGGTGGGGCACACGCGGGACCCTGTGAGCTGGTGGGGCACACGCAGGACCCTGTGAGCTGGTGGAGCACACGCGGGGCCCTGTGAGCTGGTGGAGCACCACGCGGGCCCTGTGAGCTGGTGGAGCACACGCGGCCCTGTGAGCTGGTGGGGCACACGCGGGCCTGTGAGCTGGTGGAGCACACGCGGCCCTGTGAGCTGGTGGAGCACACGCGGGGCCTGTGAGCTGGTGGAGCACACGCGGGGCCTGTGAGCTGGTTTAGTACACGTGGGGCTCTGTGAGCTGGTGGAGAACACGCGGGGCCCTGTGAGCTGGTGGAGCATACGCGGGGCCCTGTGAGCTGGTGGAGCACACGCGGGGCCTGTGAGCTGGTGGAGCACACACGCTGGGCCTGTGAGCTGGTGGAGCACACGCGGACCCTGTGAGCTGGTGGGGCACACGCGGGGCTCTGTGAGCTGGTGGAGCACACGCAGGACCCTGTGAGCTGGTGGAGCACACACAGGGCCTGTGAGCTGGTGGAGCACACGCGGGCCTGTGAGCTGGTTTAGTACACGTGGGGCTCTGTGAGCTGGTGGAGCACACGCGGGCCCTGTGAGCTGGTGGAGCACACGCGGGGCCCTGTGAGCTGGTGGAGCACACGCTGGGCCTGTGAGCTGGTGGAGCACACGTGGAGTCCTGTGAGCTGGTGGGGCACACACGCGGGGCCTGTGAGCTGGTGGGGCACACGCGGGACCCTGTGAGCTGGTGGGGCACACGCGGGGCTCTGTGAGCTGGTGGAGCACACGCAGGACCCTGTGAGCTGGTGGAGCACACACAGGGCCTGTGAGCTGGTGGAGCACACGCGGGCCTGTGAGCTGGTTTAGTACACGTGGGGCTCTGTGAGCTGGTGGAGCACACGCGGGCCCTGTGAGCTGGTGGAGCACACGCGGGGCCCTGTGAGCTGGTGGAGCACATGCGGGGCCTGTGAGCTGGTGGAGCACACGCCGAGTCCTGTGAGCTGGTGGGGCACACGCTGGGCCTGTGAGCTGGTGGAGCACACGCGGGTCCTGTGAGCTGGTGGGGCACCTACGCGGGCCCTGTGAGCTGGTGGAGCACATGCGGGCCCTGTGAGCTGGTGGGGGCACACACGCGGGCCCTGTGAGCTGGTGGAGCACACGCGAGTCCTGTGAGCTGGTGGGGCACACGCGGGGCCTGTGAGCTGGTGGAGCACACGCGGGGTCCTGTGAGCTGGTGGGGCACCCACGCGGGCCCTGTGAGCTGGTGGAGCACATGCGGGCCCTGTGAGCTGGTGGGGCACACGCGGGCCCTGTGAGCTGGTGGAGCACACGCGGGCCCTGTGAGCTGGTGGAGCACACGGGGCCTGTGAGCTGGTGGAGCACACGCGGTCCTGTGAGCTGTTGGGGCACACACGCGGGGCCTGTGAGCTGGTGGGTACACGCGGGACCCTGTGAGCTGGTGGGGGCACACGCAGGACCCTGTGAGCTGGTGGAGCACACGTGGGGCCCTGTGAGCTGGTGGGGCACCTACGCGGGCCCTGTGAGCTGGTGGGGCACACACGCGGGCCCTGTGAGCTGGTGGAGCACACGTGGGCCCTGTGAGCTGGTGGAGCACACGCGGGGCCTGTGAGCTGGTGGAGCACACGCGGGGTCCTGTGAGCTGGTGGGGCACACACGGGGCCTGTGAGCTGGTGGGGTACACGCGGGACCCTGTGAGCTGGTGGGGGCACACGGGACCCTGTGAGCTGGTGGGGCACACGCAGGACCCTGTGAGCTGTTGGAGCACACGCGGGGCCCTGTGAGCTGGTGGAGCACACGCGGGGCCCTGTGAGCTGGTGGGGCACACGCAGGACCCTGTGAGCTGGTGGGGCACACGCAGGACCCTGTGAGCTGGTGGAGCACACGCGGGTCCTGTGAGCTGGTGGGGCACACGCGGGGCCTGTGAGCTGGTGGGGCACACGCGGGGCCTGTGAGCTCGCTTTAGCACATGCGGGGCCTGAGAGCTGGTGGGGCACACGCAGGACCCTGTGAGCTGGTGGGGCACACGCGGGCCTGTGAGCTGGTGGGGCACACGCGGGCCTGTGAGCTCGTTTAGTACATGCGGGCCTGAGAGCTGGTGGGGCACACGCGGGGCCTGTGAGCTAGTGGAGCACACGCGGGGCCCTGTGAGCTGGTGGGGCACACGCGGGCCTGTGAGCTGGTGGGGCACACGCGGGCCTGTGAGCTCGTTTAGCACATGCGGGGCCTGAGAGCTGGTGGAGCACACGCAGAGCCCTGTGAGCTGGTGGAGCACATGCGGGCCTGTGAGCTGGTGGGGCACACGCGGGGCCTGTGAGCTGGTGGAGCACACGGGGCCTGTGAGCTGGTGGAGCACACGCTGGGCCCTGTGAGCTGGTTTAGTACACGCGGGGCCTGTGAGCTGGTGGAGCACACGCGGGCCCTGTGAGCTGGTTTAGTACACGCGGGGCCTGTGAGCTGGTGGAGCACACGTGGGGTCCTGTGAGCTGGTGGGGGCACACGCGGGGCCTGTGAGCTGGTGGAGCACACGTGGGGCCTGTGAGCTGGTGGAGCACACGCGGGGTCCTATGAGCTGGTTTAGTACACGTGGGGCCCTGTGAGGTGGTTTAGTACACGCGGGTCCTGTGAGCTGGTGGAGCACACGCAGGGCCCTGTGAGCTGGTGTCAGTACACATAAGAATTTTTGATATCAGACTTACCCTCTCAAACCTTTTCTCTTCCTTTGGTCACTTGATCACTTGATCACTTGACATCCCATTATTCATCGATTTGCTCTAGCGGGCGCCAGTAACATTTCCATTTGACCCTATCACGTGTCAGTGTAGCCCAATGGTATCTGGTTGCTTCAGGAATACAAAGAGTCTCAAAACGTTCGTTCAGGGTCTTGACAAAGAAGTCTGACCATCTTGTAGGTCGGTGACCACGTGATCTTTTGATGTCCCGTGGGATCCAGTCGGTAACGGCTCTAGTCCAGTGGTCGTCTCCAAATCGCATTACATGTCCAGCTTCTTTCCTTCTCTTCCTTTGGTAATCACGTGAATTTGATTATGAATGAATTTTCACTATGCTCTGTAAATAATGTGTTGAAAATTGATTTCTTACTGTGATCGACAGACTATTGTGACCTGGGTGATAGTTCTCATTTCTTTCAAAACAGCAGCAGCAAAACCCCAGTATTTTCAGTTTAGCCAAATAATGTTTTTAATCCCAAACAAAAAGTGACTTCAGGTTCATTTAATTTCTGTGAGGTAAGTTGCCTTGCTTGGGATCCCTGACCTAGTTGATTGTAGAACTCAGATTGAGATTTTTTTTTTGGGGCGGCTGTGCCTCGCTGTTTCGGGGCTTACTCCTGGCTCTGTGCTCAGGGATCATGGTGGTGCTCAGGGGAGCCTCTGGGGTGCCAGGGATCAAACTGGGGTCAGCTTATTCAAGGCAAGCCTCTTAACACTCTCTCTCTTGCCTCTGCCTGATTTTTTTTTCTTTTTCTTTTTTGGGTCACACCCGGCACCGCTCAGGAGTTTCTCCTGGCTCTTCGCTTAGGAATTACTCCTGGTGGTGCTCGGGGGACCATATGGGATGCCGGGGGATCAAACCGGGCCGGCACAGTCCAGCCGTGCAAGGCAAGTGCCCTACCCGCTGGGCTATCGCTCCGGCCCCTCCACCTGATTTTTTAACTCTCGCTTGTTTCTACCATTTTCCTTCTCTCTGTGTGTGCATGCATTTGATATCATCAGGTGTTTTTCTTCTTTTGAGTTAGGAAAAGTAAAAAAAAATCTGAGATCTGCTTATTCTCTAGGCCAGTATCGCTTAAAGCAAATAATTGTGGGTTTAGTTCTTTGTATTTTTAGGACTCAAACTTTATACCTTGAATGTGGTATATCTGTGGAAAAACACATATCCTGGTGGGCACATTCACAGAGCCTGTCCGGTGTCAGCTCAGTGTTTGGTTGTACATACAATACCATGCAGAGATTTTCCCTAATTTTACAGATTTGGGAGGGTCAACAGATTTATTAAGGAATAGAGATGTAATTAGAATCAAATAAAAGTGGGAACGATAAGGAGATTTAAGAAACTATATCAGAAAAGTTATTTATAAGCAGTGATAGAAAGTTGGGGAAACAAGCAAACTCTGCATTTTTAAACAGAAGAAAGAAAGCAAGACAACTTTGGGAGCTCTTTAGTGTGTGCTGGGATTTTAGCATGAATGATTTTCTGTCAGTAAATATATTCATTGTGCTGGTTAATAATATATATACCAATGTAGCTAAGAAAAATGTAAACATTAGCCCCCCCCCTTTTGTTTTAGGTAATTCAGAGTCTAAATAGCGAATTTCAGATCCAGCATTCAAGGTGCATCTTCAATAATAGGACACTTGCAAATAAACCTATTAACATAAGATGATAATGCCTTTAGAGTGGTTACGGAAAAAGAACTGTAGTAGTTCCAAGGAGTGTTGACCAGGAATATCAGTTGTGGTGGCATCAGAGCTGCGTCTTAGTCTAGTGTGGGTGGAAGTTCAATGCCCGAGGGTTGATAGCTGTTGCTTCAACAAAAGCAAAAGAGGGAGGAAGCTGAGAGACCAACTAACTGGTAGGGGAAGTTTGAGTGATGACGTTTGATTTAATGAGATATCTGAAGAAGCGGAACTGGTGGGACAGAGAGAGGATTTTGTGTGTAAACATATGAGGGAAGGAGACAGACATATGTATAAGCTATTTTATAGTACATTGAAAATCTGGGTTTGCTGTAATAAGGGGGCTGAGGGGCTCTCAGTGTGGACTGATTTTCCAGACCTTCCTGAGGTGGTGTTGGAGCACTGAAGATGATTGAGAGAATCACTCGGAAATCTGGGGGTAAGAACCTTCCAGGAATAGGAAGGGCAAAAAATAAGATGTGTGCGTTTGAAGAACAGTGGCGAGCTCTGTGGCCGGAACTGCGTGTCAGGGGTGAAGGAGTGGGAGGAAACGTGGTTCAGTGGCAGCTCAGTCAAGAGGGACTTGGTGTAGAAACAGTGACAGATCAAAGACTGCTCGGTGCAGAATCTCTTGGGAGATTGGCGTTGTCGTATTCAGGTTATTGGAATATAACACAAAGTAGGTTGGTAATAATACTTAGAAATGTTCTAA
The DNA here is from genome assembly GCA_021461705.1 of Cryptotis parvus. Classification (NCBI taxonomy): domain Eukaryota; kingdom Metazoa; phylum Chordata; class Mammalia; order Eulipotyphla; family Soricidae; genus Cryptotis; species Cryptotis parvus. The sequence continues at coordinate 39,726 of JAJIBD010002797.1, forward strand.
AAGAAAAATGTGCAACATATGCCCCCAAAAGGCAAAATCCCGATCTTCCTGTGTGCCCACCATCCACAGTCAGTGGCTTTTTTAGGACTTCAGGTTTGCTTTATCCAGCCTTCAGAGTCAGCTTTCAAGTAAATCCAGGATGTTGCCCAACGAGAGGGAAGAATAAGGTAAAAAATGTTTATAAAGAAAAAGCTAAGATGATTTCTTCTGGGAATGTGTAAGTAGGGGTATTCAGGAATAGAGAAATTAATGCCAGTCAGTACTAGTGGGGCTCCCCAGAATTTGGCCTGCTGCTCTGGAGCTGAGGTCATCGAGCTCTGATTAGTACATCTTTAGAGTGTTTGCAGTTTTTCAAGTTGTTCCACATTTGGATCTTCCATGACTCTTCGGTATATAGGTGAAATAGGTGAAATTAGTAATTCAGTTTCATAAGTGATGCAGACATTTCAGGAAGCAAAGTGATTTCTTTAAAGTTACAGAAAGGGGAAGAGCCGGTCCTTAACTCAGTCTCTTGATTCCTTAGTTATGTTCTTCTAAGACTTTTCAGTGGTCTTATTTAACTAAATACCTTATTTACCAAACAATTTTGAACTTTGTAATGAAGACAATAAGTATTTTCACTTCTACAGAAAGATAGTTCAAGGACTATTTGTAGTATGAGCTTTATAGAATTGCTCTTTCCATCGTTGTAGGCAAACAAAAATGTAAATAATTTCATCCGACACAGAAGGCATTTATGCTTTAGGATATTGGAACAAAATATGGCTTCTGTTAACTTGCATAGTTAGTCCACAAAGCTCTGCTACCATTATTGTCTGAAGACTTGACCAGAACAATTAGAGTTAAATATCTGTGGTTTCTCTTTTTGTTTCCTTTCCTTACTGCTCTTTTGTTTAGAATTGACTGAAATGAAGAGTGTAGTCCTTTAAATTAGACGAAAATATAGCTACTTGATAGAACGAAAGACCTTATTTAGTAAAAGGAGTGTGTGTGTGTGTACATGTATCTGTGTATGTATACACACATATGTATGTATACTATATGACTCCACTTCCACAGGACTGGGGCTTATCTATATACATGCACGCACACACACACACACACACTTATATATAGTATATTATATATAGTAAACTAAGGAATTGTTTCTTAGTGCTGCTGAATGCATTTTACATGCATTTTTACATGATAAAATTATTTTTATCATAACACGATTTACAAAGTTGCTCATAATACAGTTGTTCAGGCATTCAGTGTTCCAACACCAGTCCCACTACCAGTCTGATCTTCCCTTCCCCAATGTCAGTTTCCCGCTCACACCCAAGCCTGCCCCCTTAGTAAGCACAAATAATTTGCTTCTTACTGCTTGTTACAACAAAAAGGCAAGCGTAATTATCCAAAGATAGATCAATAAAAGTCGATTTGTGTTAATTGTTATATCTCACAGTGGCATTAGGATTGACCAAGCTGGGTGGTGCTAGTTGAGCCTCTGTGTTACTGTTTTTGTTCACTGAGCTTGGTGGTCTTCTATGCAACTTTCCCGTCCAATCTGCTGTGCTCCTACTGGGCTGTAAGTACCCTGAAATTTGAAGGTGTCAGCGGCAGTGTGCTCCGGAGCTGTAGGGCTGAGAAGTTTTGGTGACTTGCAGAGTCACTTGTGACCATTCCTGTGCTGGAGGCTGTTGGGTGTGGTTGGGGGCTTCTGGGCTCCAGGCAGAGAAGGGATTTGTCTGCCCCCCATTCTGAGATAGCCCCAGACTTCTCAGCCCTGACCAGTTTACCTGGGAAGGTTCAGTGGCATCGTGTTGTCTTCTCTCTCTTTTTTTAATATTTTATTATACCACCATGAGATATACAATTACAAAGATGTACGTGTTTGGGTTTCGGTCATACAGTGTTCCAGCACCCATCCCTCCACCCGTGCCCATTTCCCACCACCAATGTCCCTGATCGCCCCCCCCCCTCCCCAGCCTGCCTCTATGGCAGGTTCTTTATCTCTTTTCTCTCTTTCTCTTTCTCTCTCCCTTTTCCTTCTCTTACATATTGTGGATTGTAATACATACATTTAGAGGCTAACATGTGTATCTTTTTGCCTGTATTTAATACTCAGTTCTAGGTTGGTATTAGCACTTTCGACACTTATTAGCACACTGTTCCCTTCTCTGTCTTATCTAACCTCTGACTCCTACATGTTTGTGGTATTTCCACCTTTGACAAGATCTCCTGATCCATGTTTTGCCTGACCTTGGATATTGGTATTATAATATGTATATGCACATATGTGTGTGTGTGTGTGTGTGTGTGTGTGTGTGTGTGTGTGATGCAAATCATTCAATATCTGTCTTTCCTTCTGGCTAATTTCACTCAACATGATCCTCTTCATGCCCATACATTTATAGGCAAATTTCATAACTTCATTTTTCCTAACAACTGCATAGTATTCCATTGTGTAGATGTGCCAAAATTTCTTTATCCAGTCATCAGTTCTCGGGCACTCTGGTTGTTTCCAGACTCTGGCTATTGTGAATAGTGCTGCTATGAAAAAAAAAGTGCGGATGGTGTTTCTGCTGTGTGTTTTTGGCTTCCCAGGGTATATTCCCAGGGTATGGCTGGGTCAAATGAGAGCTCAATTTCTAGTCTTTGGAGGAATGTCCATATTGCTTTCCAGAAAGGCTGTACCAGTCGACATTCCCACCAACAATGGATGAGAGTCCCCTTTTTTCCCTGCTTCCACGCCAGTCTCGGTGGTGTGAGATGATATCTCTTGTTGTTTTGATTTGCATCTCTCTGATGATTAATGATGATGAGCATTTTCTCATATGTCTTTTGGCCATTCAATTTCTTCCTTGTTGAAGTTTCTGTTCATTTTTTTCTCCCAATTTTTGAATGGGCTTGGCTGTTTTCTTCTTGTAAAGTTCTACCAGTGCCTGATATATACTGGATACTAACCCCTTATCAGATGGGTATTGGGTGAATATTCTTTCCCATTCTGTGGACTGTCTTTCTATCTTAGTCACTGTTTCTTTTGAAGTGAAGAAGCTTTTTAGTTTCATGTAGTCCCATATGTTTATCTTGTCTTCTAGTTGCTTTGTTAATGGTGTTTCACCTTTGAAGCCTTTAGCTTAAATGTTGTGGAGGGTTTTTCCTGTATTTTCTTTGACGTACTTTATGGATTCAAGTCTGATATTGAGATCTTTAATCCATTTTGATCTGATTTTTGTGCATGATGTTAGAGGTCCAAATTCATTGTTTTACATGTGGCTGCCCAGTTTCCCCAGCACCACTTGTTGTGCTCCATTTCAGACTCTTTGTGCTTTTATCAAAGATTAAATGATCATGTGTTTGAGGTTGGGTGTCAGGATACTCAATTCTATTCCATAGGTCCACAGGTCTGTTTTTATTCCAATACCATGCTGTTTTAATTACTACTGCCTTGTAGTACAGTTTGAAGTTGGGAAAGGTGATGCCTCCCCTCTTCTTTTTCCCAAGGATTGCTTTAGCTATCTGTGGGGGTTTATTATTCCATTCAAATTTCAGGAGTGTTTGGTCAATTTCTTTGAAGAATATCATGGGTATCCTTATAAGGACCGCATTGAATCTGTACAAAGCTCTAGGGAGCATTACCATTTTGACAATGTTGATTCTCCCCATCCATGAGCAGAAAATGTGTTTCCATTTCCTCATGCCCTCTTATTTCTTGAAGCAGTGTCTTGAAGTTCTCTTTGTACAGGTCCTTTACACACTTGGTTAAGCTGATTCCTAGGTATTTGATTTTCTCTGGCACAATCGTGAATGGAATCGTTTTCTCAATATCCCTTTCTTCTCTTTTGTTATTTGTATATATGAAAGCCACCGACTTTCAGGTATTGATTTTGTACTCTGCCACTCAAAGTATTGTTTCTAGGATTTTTTTTTGGTAGAGAGTTTAGGGTTCTCTAGGTATAATATCTCATCTGTGAATAATGATAACTTGACTTCTTCCTTGCCTGTCTGGATGCCCTTAATATCCTTTTCTTCTGATTGCTATGGCAAGAACTTCCAGTACTATATTGAATAAAAGAGGTGAGAGTGGGCAACCTTGTCTTGTCCCTGATCTTAGGGGAAGAGTATCATTCTCAACTTTGCCCATTGAGAATGATACTCGCTGTGGGCTTTTGGTAGATGCCTTTGACTATATTGAGGATGATTCCTTCAATTCCCATTTTTGGGAGTGTTTTAATCATGAATGGGTGTTGGATCTTGTCAAATGCTTTCTCTGCATCTGTTGATGTGATCATATGGTTTTTATTTTCTCTTATTGATATGATATATTATGTTGATTGACTTGCAAATGTTGAACCATTCTTGCATTCCCGGGATGAATCCTACTTGGTCATGATGTATAATCTTTTTGATGAATCTTTGGATTCTGTTTGCTAGTATTTTGTTGAAGATCTTAGCATCTGTGTTCATCAGGGAGATTGGTCTGTAGTTTTCTTTCTTTGTGTTGTCTCTCCCTGCTTTGGGTATCAGGGTGATATGTGCCTCGTAAAAGCTGTTTAGGAGTGTTTCTGTTCTCTTTATTTCTTGGAAGAGCTTGAAAAGGACTGGCAGTAGGTCCTCCTTAAAGGTTTGATAGAATTCACTAGTGAATTCATCTGGACCTGGGCTTTTGTGTTTGGGCAGATTTTAATTACTGTTTCAATTTCCTCGATGGTGATAGGCTTATTCAGGTATTGCAGGTCTTCTTGTTTCAGCCATTGGAAGTTATAGGACTTCAGGAATTGATCCATTTCTTCTAGGTTCTCATGTTTCATGGCATACAGACTCTCAAAGTAATCTCTGATGATCTTTTGGATTTCTGTGGTTTCTGTTGTGATGTCCCTCTTTTCATTTCTGATTCTGTTTATTTGGGTTCTCTCTTTCCTTGTCCTTACAAGTCTTGCCAGTGGCTTGCTGATCTTGTTTATTTTTTCAAAGAACCAGCTCTTGGTTTCATTAATCTTTCAGATTGTTTTTTGGGTTTCCAGTTCATTGATTTCCTTTCTAAGTTTTATTATTTCCTTCTTTCTCCCTGGGTTGGACTCCTTTTGTTGGTCTTTTTCTAATATTTTGAGCTGTGAAGTCAGGTTATTTATGTGGGCCCTTTTTTTCCTGATGAATGCTTGCAGAGCTATGAACTTTCCTCTTAACACAGCCTTTGCTGTGTCCCACAAGTTCTGATAGTTGGTGTCTTCATTTTCATTTGTTTCCAGGAATATTTGTATTTCCTGTTTGAGTTCTTCCATGACCCATTGGTTGTTCAGCAGTGAGCTGTTCAGTCTCCAGGTGTTTGGTGTGACTCCCTGCTTCTATGTAGCATTATGTCTTCTTGAGATTAGCTCTGGAGCTCTTCTGTGCCGGAAGGTGTTAGGCGTGAGGCAAGACTGCTGGGTTGTCATGTGATGGGGGGAGGGAGGAGAGGGAATCTGCTCACCTCCATTCCCAGAAGGCCCAGAATTCTCATCCTGGAGATGACTCCACCTGAGCAATATGGCTGCTTGTTCTTTTCAAGATTCGTTGTGCAGCTTGGCTGTTTCTGTGCCAGAGGGTGTTGAAGTGTAATTGTTTTTTCTGTTAGGGGAGACAGGTTTTGGGAAATACCCGGTTTGGTTTGTTGCTGGGGGCAGATCTGCACATTTGCCCCTGTTGGTACAGGCCGACACCTCCTACACTGGACCGGGGTCTCAGAGTCTGGAGGAAAAACACATCCTGTGCACGTAAGATCAGTCCCACCTGCTCTGCCCCTTTCTCCAGGCGAGAAGAAACCCCAGCCCTGGGAAGTGGAGTCAGAGTGTGTATATTCTCATGTCTGCCTTTTTGAGGTTAGTTAACTGTTAAGCATGCATCATAGTTCATTCCTTTTTCTCTCCAAAGGTAATTCCATTGTATTGGTCTTTCTGTTAGCTTTTTCTCAGCGGACTTTTTTTTTTTCTTTCTAGTTTTCTGTTCTTTGACTATATCCGCTTTTGAACACGACTGCTATGAATACACACATCCGCTTTTTTCAGAACATTTGTTTTCATTTCTGTGGTGAATGCTAAGGTATAGAGTGAGTAAGTCCCGTTGCTCTCCCCAAGCCTCCCTTCAAGCTTTCTCGGTTCAGGTGTTCGACCCCAGCGCTAGGCCAGGGCTGTCCTGGACGAGTCAGCTCTGGTGGTCTTGTCCACCTGCTGTGTCTCCAGAGAGTCTGTATCTTGGACCCCAAGATACAGAGTTGTTGACTTCCGGTTTCTTCAGCTTTTTACTTGGTGGAGCGTGGCGATGCTGGGCTTCTGGCGACCACGAAGGGACTCTAAACTGGTGGTTTTGAAGTCATGACTGCTGTCTCTCAGGTATTGCCATTTGTGATTGCTTCAGTTTATGACTCTCTTTCCTTTTTTTCTTCCAAGGAGTCTATCATGGCCCAAGACTCCCCAAAAAATTCAGCAGCAGAAATCCCAGTGACTAGTAATGGAGAACTGGATGACTCTCACGAACATGGCTTTAATAGGGTAAGTCTACTTTTCTTTATTTCAGTACAAAGAACTGTGATACAATACAAAGGCCCCTAAGTGTTGAGATGAAAGTAATCAGCAATGTTTAATATAGGGATGTTAGATTGGCTGAAATGCGAGGAATCCAGTGATAACTTTAGTGATGGTCTGAAATGATGGTCTGAATGTTATTAGCTATGATTCTATAGCTTTGGTGTTATCAGGACTTCCGTAGTATAACCAGGGCAAAAGTGTGTCTGACAATTTGGGTATTTAATTTTATATAAAATTCCTTAATGTTATTTACAATAAGAAACAATATTAACACTAGCCCGTCCTTTTCTAGAATATGCTCTGATCTCTTTCCTGAGTGTGGTTAGGATGTAATTCCCATCTCTTGCCTTTGCTGTCCATTCTCTGAGTGGCATACTTCTGGTGGAAAGGAAACTTTGAGTGCTTTTAATTTTGATTTGCCTCTTCTTTGAAATTAAAATTTGGATGCATTTTACTGTTATGCAAAATGGATTTACAGAGAGATAACCTAGGTTCAGATTTCAGCTATGGAATTCCTAGCAATATGCCTTTAAGCAAGTATTTAAAGCTGCTCTAGTTTTTATTTTCTTAATCTATACAATGACATTCTTATATTTTCTTATTCTCATATTCTTATCTCATTAAATTAGATAAGAATATGCCTAATATTGTCCTAGAAGTGATAATGATGGTTATTTCTGGAAAGATATATATATATATATATATATATATATATATATATATATATATATCACTGTCTGTATCACTGTCTTCCCGTTCAGTTCATCGTTGATTTGCTCGAGCGGGCACCAGTAACATCTCCATATGACCTGTCTCATGCAAGTAGAGCCCAAGGGCACCTGCGTGCTCCAGGAACATAAAGAGCCTCAAACCATTCCATCAGGTTATGGGAATGAGGTCTATAATTGTTACTGGTATCTGGCATATCAAATACGACACGGGTAGCTTGCGAGGCTCTGCCGTGCGGGTAGCATACTCTTGTAGTCATCTCAAAATCCAGCATTTATTGATGAACCGCGTGGCTGCAAGTGGCCGCACGAGCCGGCTGTGATAGGCTGGTCTGCTGGGTGGAGTTCTAACGGTGGGGAAGTCCGGATGTGGAAAATGGAGGTCCTCATGGAGTGGGGGGTCGTCTGGCTTGTTGTGAGGCTCTGCTTGGGTGGCGGGCCAGGGCTAGAACCTGCCGTCCCTCCCAGTCACCTCAGGAGCGGCTGGGCACAGTGAGAGCCAGTAGCAGCTCTGCCCCATGTCTGTCTCTGGATCAGCATACCTGGGCCGGATTTAAAAAAAAAATATATATATATATAATATATTTATTATTATATATAATATATTTATTATCATATATAATATATATTTATTTATATATATGGCCCTTTGTGGTATTTGATACATGTGTACAACTTTAACTTTAAATTACAGTTTTCACATTTGGGGGATGGATATGAAAACCCAGTGATTTTCAGGGGCTACTCCTAGCTGTGCTTGGGGGATCGTGTGGTGGTGGGCATTGTACCTGGGGGTCCCATATGCAGAGCATGCACTCTTTGAGCTCTCTCCTGCCCAGTTTTCATATTCCTGATAAGGAGTGGTTGAAGGTATTTGAGTTATTTTACAGTTTGCATAGAACTGTTTGTATATTTAAGAGTGAAGTCCAATAGTTGAACAGTGTGTTTCCCTGGGCAGAGCTTAGCAGGCTGAGACCATCCTATCATCCATTGTTCCAGGAGGGACCTGAGCACTGAATCAGGAGTAGTCTCTGAGCACGGCCAGGTGGTATGGCCCAAAGCAAACAAACAGAAAGCACTGTTAGTTCCCAAATGGGTGCCCCGCCCCCCACTCCGCAACTCCTGGGAGGCGGTAGAATGACCCAGGGCATTGAAAGTAGACTCAGGAGTAATTGGACACTTTTCCCCTCAAAGAAGAGCGGGCACAACTTAACCAGGAAGCTCAGTGATTTTTTTTTTTGAAGAGGCAGTAGCGGCCTAGTATGTTTGGGAACGTCCCTTTTAGTTTTAGATCAGGGTTTCTCTGTCTCGGCACTCTCAGTATTGAGGGCCGGATCATTGCCATGAGGGCAGCAGGTTCTTCCTGCCTGTGCTGGTAGCATCCTCCCAGTGTGATGAGTCCAAATCCCTCCAGATGCTGAAAATGCAATGGAAAAAATTGGCTTTCATTTCACAGCATTTTACCCATGAAATCATCTATACTGGTGCTTGTGGCAATATTTCACTGTAATATAGCAGTATATCGTTAAACTTATTTTCCATGTTTTTATCTACCACAATATTTACATGTATTCTTAGCTGATGCCTATGAATATTGTTTACTTTCTGTGGTTATAATGAATGAAAGTGTCAGGATGATTCTTACGCATCCTCTGTCTGTTTTCAGTTTTGGGGCCACAGCCAGCAGTGTGGCCTTAACACAAGCCCCTCCTCTCTTCGGGTCACCCCTGGTGCTGCTAGGGTCAGCTGCGGGCAAGTGCCTGAACACCGTCATACTACCACTCGGACCCTGGGATCGTTCTTTATTAAAAATGTTTTTTTCTTAATGATTTACAAAGTCATCCATGATTGAGTTTCAAGCCTGCGGTGTTGCATTCCTGTACTCTAGGTGTTCGTGACCACCGTTTCCGCTGAGAAACAGAGGTTGTTATATAGCGTCCTTTCATTCAGTGGCACTGTGCTTTATGATGAGAAACCGCTGTGGCCAGTGCGGCATGGCGTTTGAGGATCTGCTTTCGTGATACACGCTTTTACTTAGCATCGAAGTGCCCCAACACCTGTTGAAGGCACTTAAACAAGGACTTATATACCCACAGGTGGGCCTGCCGGGTGCTAGGTGCTTTCACACATGACTGGGAAATACTGTCAACTGTTTCCCAGAGTGCACTGGGCTCTCAGTACACGCGAGAGTCTAGCTCTTTTGCCCCTTCCTTGCCTTGGTATTGCCAACTCTTTTCAGCCATTCTGACGGAGTCTCTCATTGTGGTTTTCATTTGCTTCAGTGAATACAGATGATGTTGAACATAACTTTCTAGTTTGATTGATTTGGGGGGAATATTTTATGACCTTTGCCCGGTTTTCTCTGTTGGGTATATTCTCACACTTAGTTCTCTAATTCATCTTGAGTAAATATTTGGGTGTGGTATAAAGTAGGAATTTTGATTCTTTCCCCCACCAATCATAAGCATCTAGTTGATGTTCCTGTTTATTGTAAGACTACCCTTCGTTGGAGGCTCTTGTTCCCTAATCTGGTGAGCATATATGCCTGGCTCTGTTACTAGACTATTTTATTTTGCCCATTTTGGTCTATCCTTACAATAATACCACATCCTTAATAATGGCAGTAGCAGACTGGAATGAATGTTATTGTCAGTGTTTGTACCTAGTAGCTAAGGGATGGACCGGAGCAGTATTGCAGCAGGTAGAGTTTCAGCGTCGTGAAGTGAATGAAACCGTAGTATCTGTATGAATCCGTTGTTTCTGCAGTTACATCCCATGAACTTATTGCTTTGTAGTCAGACTTTGGTCTTGGAGACTCCTCTGCAGTATCATCTCACTTTCTGCCGAAGGAAGGTAGAGAGAGGGAAGGGGGCTGTTATCCGGGATTCATCCCCCTTCATGGATACGGAAGCTTTACCCAAGGGCCAGACTTGAAGCAATCATTGCTTCGCCACCATAGCCCCTTTCCCTTGTCTAATGAAATTCAGCATCAGGAAGCCTGCTTTTCTTTGTACTTGCCCTTAAGACATGTATTATGATACTCTCTTAGGTGTTTAATGTCAGGATTGGAGAGAGAGTACAGAGTAGACACTTTGAACATGGCAGACTGGGTTCTGTCCCTGGCACCCCGAGTTCCCTGAACCCCCAGGAATGATCTCTGACCACAGATCCAGGAGTAAGATCCAGGAGTAAGCCCTGAATACGGCCCCAAAACAAAATTGAATAATTGTTTAAAATAAAATTGCTGAGTGCACTCCTTTTTATGATAGAAAAGATAAAATGCTTAGTCCCCAAGTATTTTAGGGGCCAGACACTGGTGTTGCACTGGGGCTGCTTCTGGCCTAGAACTCAGGAATTACTCCTGGTGGTGCTCAGGGGACCATATGGTATGCCAGGGATTGAACCCAGGTTGGCCACGTGCATGTCAAACCCCCTCCCCACTGCGCTATCGCTCTGGTCCCATTTATTAACATTTTATTTTATTTTTTTATTTATTTATTTTTTGCTTTTTGGGTCACACCAGCGATGCTCAGGGGTTACTCCTGGCTCTGTACTCAGGAATTACTCCTGGCGGTGCTCGGGGACCATATGGGATGCCGGGGGATAGAACCCGGGCTGGCATGGCCCTCCCGCTGGGCTATCGCTCCGGCCTCTTATTAACATTTTATTTTTATTTTTTTTTAATCCCACCCCTATTAACATTTTAAATACAGAATAGTTGTGATTATTTTTCTCAAGTGAAGATTTAAGAATATTCTAAAATTACTCCATTTCCCTGTTTTCTCTTCCTGCTAATTTTCTATTTTTATTTCTCCATCATGGGTTGTTAAAAAGAAGAAAAGGATAATAAAAGAAGTCCTAGGTTCTCTCAAGCTTTATAATTATTATTATTTTTTTTAGTCAGAAGCTTGAAACAGACCAGGGACTGGAGCTATAATTCAGTGCCTTGCATGTGGCCGACCTGTGTTTGGTCCCGGCATCCCATCTGCCCCTGAGCACCACCAGGTGTAATTCTTGAGCACTGATCCAGGAGTAACCCCTAAGCATCACTCGATGCCATCTAAAAAAGGGGAGGGGGAACTGTACACTTTGAAGAAAATTGTCCCTCAGGGCTATTTTTAGTTTTAGGGAATTGAAATGGCGTAGTTATAACTCATCCATGGCACTTGTCTATTTATAAAACTATAGAGTTCTTACTTTTTATCCCACCTGCGCGGCAGAGCCTGGCAAGCTACCCGTGTTGTATTTGATATGCCAAGTACCAGTAACAATTATGGACCTCATTCCCATGACCTGATGGAATGGTTTGAGGCTCTTTATGTTCCTGAAGCGGGATGATGCCCTTGGGCTATCTCACATGTGACAGGACATATTGAGATGTTATTGGTGCCCGCTCGAGTGTCCGATGATATGGGAAGACAGTGAAAGTATGGCAGGTAGGGTGCTCCTTGCAGGCTGCTGGCCCGTGCTGGATTCCCACCATCCCATATGGTCACCCCTGAGCATCACAAAAAACAAAAAGAAAAAGTATCTTAAAAGTATCAACACTAACACTCCCTATTTAATTCTTTTTAGAGGTCTGGAGCTATAGAACAGCTGATAGAGCTCTTGCTTTGCACTCAGCTGATCTAGGTTCAATTCCCTGCTTCCCATATGGTCCCCTGAATACCACCAGGACTAATCCCTGAGCATTATGGGTGTGGCCCTCAAAATAAAAAATAAATTGCTTGAATTCAAATTAATGTTTCTATTTTAAACAGTTTTTTTTTTTATTTTGGTCAGCTGCATGTTGAAATGTGTCCTAGCATTAATATTATATAGAAAATATGTGTTCAAATGTGTCGTTAGTATTAGAGTGTATTTATAGGCTAGAAAAGAGATTGCAGGGGCTGGAGTGATAGTCTAGCCGGTAAGGTGTTTGCCTTGCACGGGCCGACCCAGGTTCAATCCCGGCATCCCATATGGTCCCCCACACACCACCAGGAGTCATTCCTGAGTGCAGAGCCAGGAGTAACCCCCTGAGCATTGCTGGGTTTGACTCTAAAAAGAGAGAGAGGAGGGAGAGAGAGAGAGAGAGAGATTGCATCTTAAAACCAGATTTTATCATATAAATTTTATCTTTTGAGTTTCACAGTCTTGTCTATAATTAAGATGGTAGCTTATTAGCTGTCATAACCTGACTGGCCAGTTAGTGTCGCTGTGACACAGGCAGTGAGGATGTAAATGTTTCCGTTGTTTCTTCATTTGATTTTGTTCCGTGAGTCCTTGGAGAGGCTCTGGTTAGACTCTCACTGCACAGGAACGTCGTGCTCATATAGCAGCCGTGAGAGAGCAGCTCCTCCTGGAAAGCCCCTGCCAGCCCTGCCAGTAACTTAACATACCTTATAGTTTCTAAGTTGGTTACTTAGTAAGAGGAGGTGAGCAGTTAGTGTAGGAGCCTCTGCGATAGCAGCACAGTTAGTTTAGAAATATTTGTTTCGAGATGTGAAGCAGTTATTTTTTAAAGATCAATAATTCTTACTTTGGGCCAGAGCGATAGCCCAGCGGGTAGGGTGTTTGCCTTGCACGCGGCCGGCCTCTGCCAGCCCGGGTTCAATCCCTGGCATCCCATATGGTCCTCTGAGCACCACTAGGAGTAACTCCTGAGTGCAGAGCCAGGAGTAACCCCTGAGCATTGCCGGGTGTGTCCCAGAAAGCAAAAAAAAAAAATGCTTACTTCATCTCTAAGGAATATAAATCACTCTGACTTGTAAGCGGTGTGTTATTTAGCTGTTCATAGAGACTGGTTGGAAGATTAGAGTAGAAATGCGCGGTTCATGGCATGCATTGAAGTAAACGTCAGCTCTGCATTGTTGAATCTCTGGTGAGTTGGTCACATGTGAAAGAGTGGAGAGCTCGACCCAGTAGCTGGAGGCGGCAAGAGAGTCCTGACTAAGATAGTCTCCAGACTGAGACAAGTTACTGTTTCTCTCTCTATGGGCCAGGAAAAGTGCATGTATATGCATGTATATGCAGAATTATATGCATATATTTGGAAGGCAAAGCCTCCCAAGTTTTGCATTTTATTTTAGTGAATTTAAGGATTTTCTGAATCTTTCCCACAGACCCTATGTTCTCTGGGTCTTAAGATGCCCAGTTCTGCAGGCTCTGAGTTCTTCAAGGTACTCTGAGTGACTTCAGGTCACTAAGATACCCAGATCTCCTTTGACCACTGCGGAAGTGCCCTTGGGATGGTGTGGAATGATCCCATTAATCAGCAACACCAGAAGTGTGAGTGTTTTACTGTGAGTTGAGCGCGGGCCAGAATGCTTGCACTCATTGGCTTATCTCCAGGCCTGGCCAGAGCCGCGTAATAGAGAATGGGCTGTCAGGAAGTGTGTAGTGAGCGAATAGGTGAGTGGGGAGCATGGCAGAGCTGCCTCTGGAAGCCAGATTTCTGGCCCTCTGTGGGACAGCAGGGAGGGGAGGTTAGGCTCTTGGATTCGTGCTAGCTCTTGTACTTAATTTCCCAGCATGCCTCATCATCTTTTTCCTGTTGTAACTGAAAAATCTGCGAAAGCATCATTTTTTTCTGTTACAACATTTGTGTCTATTTAGCCCTTGTTGTTCTCTTTCGTACTGTTGTTGCGCTCCGTAGTTTCCTGCTCCGAATGCCCGGCTCTGGCGGCCTGGAGAGGAACAGGACTTGGGGTCTGTCTGTCCCTTCCTCTCACCCCGGTGTTGGTGTTTATTTGCTTTTCTCAAGAACTCAAATCACCCTTGGGACAGAGACTGCATGCAGCAGTTCATGGTTGGTCTCAAAGATAATTTTCTGAATATTTTGTTTCATATGTTGGTTTTGTACTAACCGTAGTTCAAAAGTAGATTAACACACCAAATTACTAGTTCTGAAAATACCTTTTTTTAAAAAAAAATAAGAAATTTTAGGCACCGTGATCTACAAAACCGTTAATCTTTGGATTTCCTGTGTGACATCCCAGCAGCACACCCTTTGCCAGTGTCTCTTCCGCCATCGCGCTCCCAGCACTTAGGCACCCGCCTTCCGGCACTTTCTGTCTCTACCCCGCATTGCCCACGAGTCTCCGCATGCCCCTCACCGCTGTCTCCAGCGTGCTCTGTTAATGTACCGGATGTGGACCACTTGTGGTTGAATATGAGCACCCTGTCAGTCTGGAAACGATTACTGCACATTTAATTTTGTATCCTTTGCAAAAGGACTTACATATACAGGACATCTTTACCAAAACGTGATAGTTTGCTTCAGCCAGATTAATTGGGGGAGACTATTAAAGATCCTGACTTTGTCCTGGAGCTTGGCTAGAAGGTTGGCTTCAGGATTATTGCATTTTGACTGTGTGTTGTTGAGCATTGCTTGGCAAAGTCTTAAAATTTCGCTTGGATGTCAGCAACAGAAAAATGCAAATGAAAGATTTTATGTTGTTGGTTATAAATGGGCTTATTGTCTTTCAAATATACTCTGGAAACTATAGGAATAAGGGCTTTAGTAAGTATCTTAAAAGTTACTAAGCCACACTTGCGGGCTTATCACAGGTGTTTGAAACAATTTTCAGGTGTTACATAGAGGCACAGTTAAAATCTGTGTGAGCCGTGGGGCCAGATTATGTCATTCAAGAATATGTGGTTTACCAAAAGCTCAGCAAGCTTCTAAATCCTGGGGCCTCTCGTGGTGTAGCCCTCTGGTGTGTGGTGCCGGGCTGCCGGGCGCGGCCGCAGCAGTAGCCGTGGTGGTTGGGGTCTGGATGGGCCTGCCTGGGCCTCTTTCGCCTGGGCCCTGTGGTGCGTCACGGTTGGGGCGTTGGCAGCCGTAGTGCCTTGCACATTCTCCAGCTCTCCCTTATCCAGGACCGGGAAGTCCTTGTCTGCTGGGTCAAGGGCTCCTGGCCCGCTCTGGGGCGTGTGGAGTAACTCGCTCTTCATTCAGCCCCAGGAGCTTGCTGAGAGCATCAGTTACTAGCGTCACCGTCATCAATGTGTAGCGCCTATTCCTGGCTCCCAGGAGTGCTGCTGTGCATCTGGGTCTGGGATTCTCCATGGGGGCAGGTCCGACAAGCCGGTGAGGAACGTCCTTTCAGGTAAGGGCTCAGAACCCAGCAGACACAGTTGCCTGCCCCCCGAGCCATGTGGCTGTCCTGTGGTCATCTCCTTTTCCGTGGAGGCACAGGACATTCCTGTTGAATGGGGCCTTGGATACGTCTTTACTTAAGGAAAACTGTCAGAACTTACAGCAAGGAGACGTCCAACGAAGCCAATCGAAAAAGAGTTCCTCTTAATGATTGGTTTCATAAAGTGTCAAAAAACATCTTGTAGTTTGCCAGTATTTTATTTTATGACTTGTCTTCCAGAGAAGAAAGATGGTTTGGTTTTAATTGGGTGGGGGTGTTGGGACCTCACCGCGGTGCTCAAGGGTTACACCTGGTTCTGGGCATCCAAGCTGGGCCAGCTACCAGCAAGATAAGTACCTTACCCGCTGTACTATTCACTTGACTCCTCGGTCGTATGGGTTTAATTTGTGAATTAAAGGCTCACCAGTATTAAAATAAAAAACATTGATATAAATATTTAAAAAATAAACTGAACAAGTATTCGGGGGAAATTAACAGATGCAGATATTGGGCTTTAAAGTAGAAAATAAATGAAAAGTAAAGGTTGTTTCCTTTTTATTTGGAAGTTGTCTTCAAAACAGTGTGCCAGGAAGGGGCAGTGTCTTGTGACCACAGGTCTGACATAGGAAATAAGTTCCCTGGAATTGGCAGTGCCCTTATTTAGTCCAGTAGGAAGCTGCAACAAGTTGAGAACCTATGTGTGTTGGTGCGTTTAAACTAGCTGATTAGAGAATAGTGATTTTTAAAATACTTCTTTGTAAAAATTTAAAATATGCATCTTTTCAAACCTGTAGTAGCTAAGCTGCAGTATAGGGCCTAATTGATTGCATGTGGCTTTTTGCAGGTCATTGCGCCTTATAGTTAATTCTGCTTCTCTCTTTTTTTTTTTTTTTTTTTTTTTTTTTTGCCTTTTGGGTCACACCTGGCGATGCTCAGGGGTTACTCCTGGCTCCTCACTCAGGTATTAACCCCTGGCGGTGCTCAGGGGACCATATGGGATGCTGCAGATCGAACCGGGGCTGGCATGGGCCGGCCGCGTGCAAGGCAAACACCCTACCCGCTCGACTATTGCTCCGGCCCCTGCTTCTTGAACCTTATTCCTAACCTTATTAATAGCTAGTGGTTACACAAGGACACATTATTGTGTCATAGTTTGCTGAGTAAAACAGTAGTGACACTTAAGTATCGTTGTCGATTTTAAATGAGTAATTTACAGGTAGTTCTTGCTTGATGTAGATCCAAATGTGCCTTGCTTTCAGTTGCCACAGTTTAAGTAAATAACACCAGCTCCCCAATAGCAGCTCAGGTTTCCGTTACCATGGTGTGTTAGCTGTAATTGCCTGGCACTGGAACCCGGAAGTCACTCAGCAAATGCTAGCTGCTTACCGCGATGGTCGCCAGTTGTGGCCTTGTATCAAAAACTCTTGTGATTGGTCACTGTCGGTTACTCAGTTCTCACATAAACAGCAAAGTGTAGTATGTTGCCGTCTTATCTCTGGTCTTAAGGCCACACACATGATACTGTCCAAAGATGGAGGAGCAAAAGGGAGTGGGTGAACACGATGCAGGTACCTCAGAGAAGTGAAAAAAGGACAAATCCGGGGCCGGAGCGATAGCCCAGTGGGTAGGGCGTTTGCCTTGCACGCGCCGGACTGTGCCTGCCTGGGTTCGATCCCGGCGTCCCATGTGGTCCCCCGAGCACCGCCAGGAGTGATTCCTGAGTGCAGAGCCAGGAGTGACCCCTGAACATTGCCGGGTGTGACCCAAAAAAAGCAAATAAAAAAAAAAGGACAAATCCCGCGGAAGTGAAATGGGACGCATATTGCAATGGACTTGTGGAAGGAACAGTTGACCTGGTGCGGGGCTGTTGACGCTGGCTTAGTGTGACAGACTCCAGGTTTGTAGGCGGAAGAACTTAGTGAAGGTTGACTTAGCAACATGAACAAGGAAAGACTTTCACAGCTGACAAGGATTTTGAAAGAGGTTTTTTGTTGTCGTTTTTGGTTTTGGGGCCACACCTGGCTAGTCTTGGGACTTACTCCTGACTCTGCTCAGGGCTCTCCTCGTGGAGATGGAGCGATCTCTTCGGGCCCATACAGAGCCGTGTCTCCCCGCACACTCCCGGTGGTGCTAGGAATCAAAGCCTGGACCTTGCACGTTCAGGACAAGTGCCTTCCCAGGACCCGCCTCCGGCTGTGTCCCAGACAGTGAAAGGTCCGGGGCAGAGCAGTCCATGATTCCCTTTCGTTGCTTTGCATTTTCAAGTCTTTGGTAATTTTACCATTTAGTGCTGGGTCTGTTCCTGGCGGCGTGCGCTTTCCCATGCTGGACAAGGTGGTAGTTCGCGAGGGCCCCGGGGACTGTGCAGGTGACGAGGAGGCCTGCGGGGTGGCAGCGCGAGCCGACGCCAGCGCTCTGGGCTGAGCACATGCACTAGCAGCCTTGCCCATACTATTTCCCCGACTTTCCCAGTACTCAGAAGAATGTTAATAGTCTCTCTTTATAGGAGCTGGGCAAATAAGGGACAAGGAAGTGTCAGTACTTGCCCAGGATCACAGAGCCACTGCCCAGGAAGGCTAGTGTCTGATGACGTCTGCTGGGTCACCTTTCCAGGCCTCTCGAGTTCCTAGCAACAGTTGGAATTTGAGGAGGCTAACACAGATGTTTAAAAGTGATTAAAGCAGGGAGGGGGGGCCTGGAGTGATGGTCCAGCGGGTAGGGCATTTGCCTTGCACGCAGCCGGCCCATGCTGGCTTGGGTTCGATCCCGGCATCCCATATGGTCCCCCGAGCACTGCCAGGAGTAATTCCTGAGTGTAGAGCCAGGAGAAGCCCCTGAGCAATGCCAGGTGTGACCCCCAAAAAAAAAAGTGATTAAGGGGGACCGGAGCGATAGTCCAGTGGGTAGGGTGTTTGCCTTGCACGCTGCTGACTCGGGTTCCGGCACCCCATATGGTCCCCGAGCACCGCCAGGAGAAATTCCTGAGTGCAGAGCCAGGAGTAACCCCTGAGCATCGCTGGGTGTGACCCAAAAAAAAAAAAAAAGTGAATAAGGGGCTGGAGAAGTAGGATAATGGGTAGGGCATTTGCCTTGCATGCCGCTGACCCGGGTTCGATCCCGGCATCCCATGTGCTTCCCGAGCTCTGCCAGGAGTAATTCCTGAGTGCAAAACCAGGAGGAACCCCTGAGCACAGCACTGGGTGTGACCCCAAAAAGAGGAAAACAGTAAAACTGATTAAGAACCTTGCTGTGGATAAAGGTCTTTGTAGTTTGCCGTGCAAAAATTCAAAAGTTGGTTTTTATGGGGAACGTTGCTTTTAAAGAGGCTATAAAAAGCAAGGAATTGGGGCCAGGGACATAACCCAGTTGGGTTCGATTCCTGTCACTGGAGGTGTTGGAGGGCAGGGAGACAGGGAGAAACTGGTCTTTGCACCTTTATTCATTATGTTTTTGTGCTCTTTTGTGTTTTTAGTCCCCGTAATAATTAGCAGTAAGGTCCTTAGAATTTTTTTAAAAAACTGTATGCCATTGCTTTGCTTGAGTCACAAGTTATTAGAGTTGGGGGCGGTGTGTGTGTGTGTGTGTGTGTGTGTGTGTGTGTGTGTGTGTGTGTGTGTGTGTGCGTGCGCAGCCGCGCATGCGTGCAACAGCGTGCACGCACACACATGTATTTAACAACGCAGAGAAACTAAATTTTTTTTTAGAGGAGACTTATTTTCATTGGATTAGCTAACAATGATTATAATCTTGCTAATGAAAACTGGTGGGGGCGGAGCAATAGTATAGCGGGAGGGCATTTGCCTTTGCATGTGGCTGACCTGGGTTCAATCCCCGACATCCCATATATTCCCTGAGCACTGCCAGGAGTAATATGCTGAGTGCTTTACTACTACTACTTCTTAAACTTGTCCTTGTGAAGTATTCGGTATCTAAATGTTGGCATATATATATATATAGTATAAATAATACAGATAAAAGGCGTCCAGCTTGGGGAAAGGAAGAAGTCAAACTGTTTATGGAGTGTCCTTGATATGATCGTTTACATGTACAAAAATCCTAACAGACCAGAGCAAAATTTTCAGAACTTGTAAGTGTAACACAGTTGTAAGGATATAAAAATATGCAAAACATATTCTATTCATTAAGCATGATTAATGCAAAACTAAAACTAAGAAAGTAATCCAATTAGCAGTTGCATCATTTAAAAAAAAAACATTAAAGTACTGCGGAATATGCAGAGAACCTGTTCCCTGAAAACGCCGGAACGTTGTCAGGAGTTAGCACGCTGAAGTGCATGGGAGACCGCTTCCGGTGTGTGCTGCGCAGACTTTGCTGAGATGTCCGTGCGTCCAGTCTGCTTCATTCAGCACCATCTTTGTCGGGGGTCCCAGGTGGCTTTGTTTGCACAGAACGAACTTAGCTTCTGCAGCAAGGGATCTAGAATAAGTGAAGGAATTGTATGAGCCCTGGTGAGCCTGTGTGAGCACTGCAGTGACCCTCAGCGAGCCCAGCAGCCAGAATGGGGCTGGTTGTCACAGCCCAAGAGGCGGGCAGGCATTGCCAGGCATGCGCCATCCCAGGATAAGCTGCAAAGAGGACGGTCCAGGAGCCAGCATGAGAATGGAGCCAGAGATTCAAATCCAGGTTCCTCTGCTGGTTATGTGTGAATGGTCAACACGCACACGAGAAGGGGCTCAGAACATTAGTCACTGGCCGTACAAGGAACTGTTTAAAGAATACCCATACTGCAGACGAAAGGCTGAGTCTAGCAGGTGTTGGCAAGGATAGGAGAAAGCAGATCCCCGTACATTGCTCCTGGCAGCCTTCTTGAACTAGGGAGGAAGTGGAAACAATCTGCATACCCACTGCCAAATGGATAAGCACATCGGGGTGTGCATGCAGGGGGTGTGTTCTTCATCCTTAGGAAGAATCGAGCTACAATGGGAATGAACTCTCAGTGGATAAATGCTACAGCATACTCTGATCCTGCTTTATGGGTGACCGCCAAAGCTAGAACATCAGTCTTTAAGAAAAGAAAGCAAGTCGTGGTTGCGGGCCCTGGGTGGGCTGGGCAAAGGCAGAAGCCAGTGAGCATCTAGAGTTCAGCAGCGCTCCACGGTCGTGTTGGGGCCGCACCTGAAGTGGGTTCAGCGTGCTTGTGGTTGTGTGGTTGTGTTGGGGCCACACCTGAAGTGGGTTCAGCATGCTTGCAGTTGTGTCAGAGCCACCCTGGTGTGAGTTCAGTGCACTGTGGTTGTGTTGGCCCATACCTGGTGTGAGTTCAGCTCGCTTGTGGTTGTGTCAGAACCACACCTGGTGTGAGTTCAGCGGCGTCTACGGTTGTGTTGGGGCCACACCTGGTGTGAGTTCTGCTTTCTTGAGGTTGCGTTGGCCCACACCTGGTGTACTCCTGGCCCTGCATTCAGGAATTACTCCTGGCACTGTTGGGGCGGGTGGGGGACGTCCATTTTCAGTCATTGTTCTTTCCCCCAGCTTTGCTCTGAATTCTGCCGCCTTTGGCCCACAGAGATCTTTCAGGGATGTTCCTAAGCTCTTTGCCTGTCTCTTTCCGGCCTCCTTTTACCTTTCCGTAACCACCTGATTTATTGCTTCTTTACAGCACTCCCCACCTGCCACAAATAGCTTGTTATTATCTGTCTCCTCCTCCCTCCAGGTGAGTCCGATGGGGCCTGAGACTTCCCTCTTTCCTTTTTGCTGTGTCTCCCACGTCTCAAAGCAGCAGCTGTTCCTGCTTGTTTTGCTTTTTGTTTTTGTTTTGGGGCCACACCCAGTGGTGCTTGGGATCACTCCTGGTGGGGGTTTTGAGATGGCGAGGATGGAACTCGGGTCAGGCACATGCAAGGCAGGGACCTGCCTGCTGTAGTGTCGCTCCTGCCTCTGCTTGTTACGCGTCGGTTCACTGAGTAAAGCCTCTGGGCCCCAGAGCAGGGGCAGTGCCCCTCCTTCTCATGGCGCTAGGGATTTGCCTGCTGCGCTCAACTCCCCGATCCTTACTGCCTTTACCTTGGCGCCGACTTCAACTGATGTGTCAGCATTTGTGTATCTTATTGCCTTGCTCAGAAAGTCTAACATGGGGATTGGAGAGTTAGTACGCAGATAGGTTGCTTTCCTTGCATGCAACTACTTGGGTTTGACTCCCGGCATCCCACATGCTTCCAAAGTACTTCAGGGAGTAATTCCTGAGAGCTGAGCCAGGAGTAATGCCTGAGCATTACCAGGTGTGGCCCCAAAACAAAGTAAAGCAAAAGCCCAACATTTAGTAATTGTAGACAGACCAGTTTGCACCAAAGCAAGGCGTTGGTAGCAGTGGGTTAGTGAGAATTGGTTTGTTACTAGGTATGTGTTGAGAATGGATCTGAAAGAAACTGCTGATGAGTTGGATGTTGGTCTAAGAGAAGAAGAGTCAGAGATAACGTCCTAAGATTTTACTTCTGGAGATGCCATTGCTGAATGGAGTGTCTGCCCGGGGTGCCGTTACTCCATTGCTGAATGGAGTGTCTGCCCCGGGGTGCCGCTACTCCATTGCTGAATGGAGTGTCTGCCCGGTGGTGCCGTTACTCCATTGCTGAATGGAGTGTCTGCCCAGGGTGCCGTTACTCCTTTGCTGAATGGAGTGTCTGCCCAGGGTGCCGTCACTTTATGCTGTCAGTGGGGCACCCTGTCAGAGGTGCCATCTGCTAGCCAGGTTCACAGTGGCAAGTACTGGAGTTAGAGGACGCCCAGGTTTGTGCTATGCGTTGATATGTTTTAAAGGCAGACACCAAGACCAGAGCGATGGTACAGTAGAGGAACTGTTGGCCTTGCTCATGGCCAACCTGGGTTCGATCCCCGCCTTCCCATATAGTCCCCCGAGCACTGCCAGGTGTGATCCAAAACGCCAAAAAATAATAAAGCAGATGCCTCAACAAGCTTAACCAGAAAATGAATGGAGAAGAAAAGTCCTCAGCCAGGAGCCTCGGGCACTCCAGGATTTGGTGGTTGAGGAGATGGGCGGGATCAGCAAGGGAGACAAAATAGATTTGAATGGCCGGCCCTGGAGTAGGCACGCAGCCGAGGCAGCAGTCACAGCTGCTGGCTGATAGTAGCTCCAGGTGAGAATTGGTCTCTCGAGGAATGAATTCACGTCCCACACGCAGATCAAGGGGAAGCCTATGCACAATTTATGAGTCGCCCTGTCATCTCTGGTCAGTTGTGAGAGACTGTTAAGTTCTGACTTTGCAAAGTGGAAACCAACGTTAATAATAAGCTACTTTGTAGTTATAGGTTGAAGGTGTGTCTGAAGTGCGGGAAATTACCGCTACGGAACCCTGACACGTTAGAGTCCTGCTTGCCTGCCTCCCTCCGAGCTCAGAGGGGAACTGATTGCGGTGATCTGTTTGCTCTGTTGGCCGTGCCCCCCCGTGACTACCTTAGCCATCATTCCTCTTTCTGATAGTAGATGTGGCTGTTCGTCATCTGAATTGTTGTCCCCCCTCCCTCTGCTGTTGTTGAGGCCACACATACCGATGGCATAGCTCACGTTGGCCGTGGTGCCCATTGGAATTAGCTGGCTCTAGTTGTGCCTGCACACTTGGTTGCTGTGTGCCAAGTGCACACGTGGTTGTGCTGCGGGGCGTCATAAACAACGGTGCCTCTGGGGGTCAGCATTTAGGGGACCTGACTGGAATCCTGGTCCCACATACTCTTGCCTGGAAGGCAAGTGCTCTGCCTCTGAGCACCCCCCAACTCCTGAATTCTATTCTTTAAAAGGGTTTTTCCTGATGCATCAGTAGATTAGACATTCAAAAATAGAAATCGAAGGACCATAGCAATGAGGCCAGCCCCAGTTCAAAGCTCCAGTAGCACATAGTCTCCTTCTCCTGAGCAGTAGCACATAGTCTCCTGAGCAGTAGCACATAGTCTCCTGAGCAGTAGCACATAGTCTCCTGAGCAGTCCGTGATGAAACCAAGCTTCCTTTGCCCCAGAAGAAGGGAACAAAATGTCTCCTCTTTGCCTGCTGAGTTCTAGAATGAACATACTCTGGTTTGACATTCGGTGTTAAGTCTCACTGCACTGCGTTGGCTGCTGCTAATGACGTGACACCCCCGGGAAAACTACAGAATAAGGGGGAAATAGTTTCAGGATTGATGAAGAGGATGCAGCCAGGGTGGGCTCATGTGATGGGAGATTTTTTACAAGCTTTTCTCTTTTATTCAAATGTCTCTAAGGATTTGAAGCGTTCATTACCAGCTGGACTCGGGCTATCGGAAACCCAGATGACAACGCATGGCTTTGACAGTACCAAAGAGGGGGCAGTGGAAGCAGGAGCGCCGCAAGGTAAGTGCCTGCACTCACATTCGGGCGGTGCGGGGAGGGGCTCAGCCGCCTTTAGCAAGACTGCGAGTCGGTCCTCAGTCAGCAGACTCCAGCAGTGGAGGAACAGCACAGCCCAGAGGGCGTTTGCCTTGAGTGCGGCTGACCCGGTTTGGTCCCCGGCATCCTGTATGTTCCCCTAAGCACCACCAGGAGTAATTCCTGAGTGCAGAGCCACGATTAACCCTGAGCATCACCAAGTGTGACCCCAAAAGAAAAAAAAAAAAGGACTCCCGTTACCAACAGAATCCTTTTTCTTTCCATGGAAATAATCTAGAAACCATTTCAGTGTTTTTCTGTAAACCACTCCACGTGCTGCACAAGCACGGGACTTCGACAGGGCCAGAGACAGTTCAGGCGTAAGGCGCGCGTCCTGCACCAGCAGACCGGACTCAGGCTGCAGCATCCAGGTGGTCCCCTGAGCCACCGGCGCCATCCCCGAGAGCAGAGCCGGGGTAAGCGCTGAGCACAGCTGGCTGAGGAACAGACACACGAAGAATAAGCACATAGTCTTGTGGTGTTCATTTCCTGTCTGTGTTCTGTTTAGATGTTTAGTACAAGAGAACCCTTTACCTCCTTTTTTGTTGCTCTTGTCTTTAAATGTTTTTTCACTTTCCGTGAGTGAAAGTAGAATCGCGTTAATATTTGCATGTTGTAATGAATGGGTTTTGACAGCTATAGTTAAAATCATACCTATAGTTGATCAGTATAGAATATTAATTTTACCTGTATATTGCAATTCTCAAAGTAAAAACCTGCCTTTTCAATCCTTAGCCATTTTTGTAGTTAAAAGTATTCTATACTTTTAGTGTACTGAAGACCAATGTTTTATTCAAGAACAGGTTCTCATTTTGAAGTATATCCTTTCCTGAAAATTGGTATTGGGCTAATCCTCTATTTGTTATAGTTTCTTATCCTCTGTGGCAGGTTATGAAGTGAGTGATTGTCTAGTGCAGCCATTTCCCCTCTTTATTTGCACTGCTCAGAAAAATACAGCTGAGCCGCGCGAAGTCTCCCCCGGGGTCACTGCAAGGTGGCATTCTCAATCCCAGTACTGTGCATGGCGGCTTTCTCAGTCCCGGTCACTGCACCATGGCGGCTTTCTCAATCCCGGGTCACTGTGCACGGCGGCTTTCTCAGTCCCGGGTCACTGCACCACGGCGCTTTCTCAGTCCCGGGTCACTGAACCATGGCGGCTTTCTCAATCCCGGGTCACTGCACCACGGCGGCTTTCTCAGTCCGGGACACTGAGCCATGGCGGCTTTCTCAATCCCAGGTCACTGCACCATGGCGGCTTTCTCAATCCCGGGTCACTGTGCACCACGGCGGCTTTCTCAATCCCAGGTCACTGCACCATGGCGGCTTTCTCAATCCCGGGTCACTGCACCACGGCGGCTTTCTCAATCCCGGGTCACTGCACCACGGCGGCTTTCTCAATCCCGGGTCACTGCACCATGGCGGCTTTCTCAGTCCCGGGTCACTGCACCACGGCGGCTTTCTCAGTCCCGGGTCACTGCACCACGGAGGCTTTCTCAATCCCGGGTCACTGCACCATGGCGGCTTTCTCAATCCCGGGTCACTGCACCATGGCGGCTTTCTCAATCCCGGGTCACTGCACCATGGCGGCTTTCTCAATCCCGGGTCACTGTACACCATGGCGGCTTTCTCAATCCCGGGTACTGTGCATGGCGGCTTTCTCAATCCCGGGTCACTGTACACCACAGTGGCTTTCTCAATCCCGGTCACTGTACACCACGGCGGCTTTCTCAATCCTGGGTACTGTGCATGGCAGCTTTCTCAATCCCGGTCACTGCACCATGGCGACTTTCTCAATCCCAGGTCACGGCACCATGGCGGCTTTCTCAATCCGGGTCACTGCACCATGGCAGCTTTCTCAGTCCCGGGTCACTGCACCATGGCGGCTTTCTCAATCCCGGGTCACTGTACACCACAGTGGCTTTCTCAATCCGGGTCACTGCACCATGGCGGCTTTCTCAATCCCGGGTCACTGCACCATGGCGGCTTTCTCAGTCCGGATCACTGCACCACGGCGGCTTTCCCAATCCCGGGTCACTGCACCATGGCGACTTTCTCAATCCCGGGTCACTGCACCATGGCGGCTTTCTCAATCCCGGGTCACTGCACCATGGCGGCTTTCTCAATCCCAGGTCACTGTACACCATGGCAGCTTTCTCAATCCCGGGTCACTGCACCATGGCGGCTTTCTCAATTCGGGTCACTGCACCATGGTGGCTTTCTCAATCCCGGGTCACTGTACACCATGGCGGCTTTCTCAATCCCGGGTACTGTGCATGGCGGCTTTCTCAATCCCGGGTCACTGTACACCATGGCGACTTTCTCAATCCCGGGTCACTGCACCATGGCGGCTTTCTCAATCCCGGGTCACTGCACCATGGCAGCTTTCTCAATCCCGGGTCACTGTACACTATGGCGACTTTCTCAATCCCGGGTCACTGCACCATGGCAGCTTTCTCAATCCCGGGTCACTGCACCACGGTGGCTTTCTCAATCCCGGGTCACTGCACCATGGCGGCTTTCTCAATCCCGGGTCACTGTATACCACGGCGGCTTTCTCAATCCCGGGTCACTGTGCACCACGGCAGCTTTCTTAATCCCAGGTCACTGCACCATGGCGGCTTTCTCAATCCCGGGTCACTGTGCACCACGGCGGCTTTCTCAATCCCAGGTCATTGCACCATGGCGGCTTTCTCAATCCCAGGTCACTGCACCACAGCGGCTTTCTCAATCCCGGGTCACTGCACCACGGCGGCTTTCTCAATCCCGGGTCACTGCACCACGGCGGCTTTCTCAGTCCCGGGTCACTGCACCACGGCAGCTTTCTCAGTCCGGGTCACTGCACCAGCGGCTTTCTCAATCCCGGGTCACTGCACCATGGCGGCTTTCTCAATCCCGGGTCACTGTGCACCACGGCAGCTTTCTCAATCCCAGGTCACTGCACCATGGCGGCTTTCTCAATCCCGGGTCACTACACCACGGCGGCTTTCTCAATCCCGGGTCACTGCACCACGGCGGCTTTCTCAATCCCGGGTCACTGCACCACGGCGGCTTTCTCAGTCCCGGTCACTGCACCACGGCGTTTTCTCAATCCCGGGTCACTGCACCACGGCGGCTTTCTCAATCCCGGGTCACTGCACCATGGCGGCTTTTTCAGTCCCGGGTCACTGCACCATGGCGGCTCTTTCAATCCCGGGTCACTGTGCACCACGGCGACTTTCTCAATCCCGGGTCACTGTGCACCACGGCGACTTTCTCAATCCGGGTACTGTGCATGGCGGCTTTCTCAATCCCGGTCACTGTACACCACAGTGGCTTTCTCAATCCGGGTACTGTGCATGGCGGCTTTCTCAATCCCGGGTCACTGTACACCACGGTGGCTTTCTCAATCCCGGGTCACTGTACACCACGGTGGCTTTCTCTATCCCGGGTCACTGTGCACCATGGTGGCTTTTTAATCCCGGGTCACTGTACACCACGGCTTTCTCAGTCCCGGGTCACTGTATACCACGGCGGCTTTCTCAGTCCCAGGTCACTGCACCATGGCGGCTTTCTCAATCCCGGTCACTGTACACCACGGCGGCTTTCTCAATCCTGGGTACTGTGCATGGCAGCTTTCTCAATCCCGGGTCACTGCACCATGGCGACTTTCTCAATCCTAGGTCACGGCACCATGGCGGCTTTCTCAATCCGGGTCACTGCACCATGGCGGCTTTCTCAGTCCCGGGTCACTGCACCATGGCGGCTTTCTCAATCCGGGTCACTGTACACCACAGTGGCTTTCTCAATCCCGGGTCACTGCACCATGGCGGCTTTCTCAGTCCCGGGTCACTGCACTATGGCGGCTTTCTCAGTCCCGGATCACTGCACCACGGCGGCTTTCTCAATCCCGGGTCACTGCACCATGGCGACTTTCTCAATCCCGGTCACTGCACCATGGCGGCTTTCTCAATCCCGGGTCACTGCACCATGGCGGCTTTCTCAATCCCGGGTCACTGCACCATGGCGGCTTTCTCAATCCCGGGTCACTGTACACCATGGCGGCTTTCTCAATCCCGGGTCACTGCACCATGGCGGCTTTCTCAATCCCGGGTCACTGCACCATGGCGGCTTTCTCAATCCCGGTCACTGTACACCATGGCGGCTTTCTCAATCCCGGTACTGTGCATGGCGGCTTTCTCAATCCCGGGTCACTGTACACCATGGCGACTTTCTCAATCCCAGGTCACTGCACCATGGCGGCTTTCTCAATCCCGGGTCACTGCACCATGGTGGCTTTCTCAATCCCGGGTCACTGCACCATGGCGGCTTTCTCAATCCCGGGTCACTGTATACCACGGCTTTCTCAATCCCGGGTCACTGCACCACGGCAGCTTTCTCAATCCCAGGTCCACTGCACCATGGCGGCTTTCTCAATCCCGGGTCACTGCACCACGGCAGCTTTCTCAATCCCAGGTCACTGCACCATGGCGGCTTTCTCAATCCCGGGTCACTGCACCACGGCGGCCTTCTCAATCCCGGGTCACTGTGCACCACGGCGGCCTTCTCAATCCCGGGTCACTGCACCACGGCGGCTTTCTCAATCCGGGCCACTGCACCATGGCGGCTTTCTCAATCCCGGGTCACTGCACCACGGCGGCTTTCTCAGTCCCGGGTCACTGTGCACCATGGCGGCTTTCTCAATCCCGGTCACTGCACCATGGCGGCTTTCTCAATCCCGGGTCACTGCACCACGGCGGCTTTCTCAATCCTGGGTCACTGCACCACGGCGGCTTTCTCAATCCCGGGTCACTGCACCACGGCGGCTTTCTCAGTCCCGGGTCACTGTACACCATGGAGGCTTTCTCAATCCCGGGTCACTGCACCACGGCGGCTTTCTCAATCTCGGGTCACTGCATGGCGGCTTTCTCAGGGTTCCTCCAAATCTGAACGGGGAGACCACGAGCCCTCTGCTTGGAGCGCTTAAGACGGAAACTGACTTTGCTCAGTGTGGCACGAGAATTCGGACCAGCCTCCAAATTTAACGTCAACAAAGAATACAACACTTTTATAGTTGGTGTCTTTTCTGTGAGATTACACCATCGCTTTTGGTTTGGGGGAGGGCCACGCCCAGCGGCTCCTCCTAGCTCTGTGCTCAGGAGTCATTCCTGGCACCCCTCAGGCGCCAATATGGGGTGCTGGGTATGAGGACGCCTGTGTGGTATTTCATAAGCATTTACAAACACATCCTAATCTTTCAAATTGGAATAAAAATCATTATAATGGCAGTAATTGACATCTCTGAACTACTTCCTGTTTTGATTGCGTGACATTGGCAGAGAGCAGCGTATTTCGGGGTATGGCTTGTAGTCAGCACCTGAGCCAGTACATAGTCGTCACCCTCGGAAGTTTGGCTTCTGTCCCTTACTGGGTAGTTTACCCAGTAGCCATTTTACTAGCCCCCTTCCTGGGAATCTCTCTTTCTGACTTCATAAAACTGATTTTATACGAACTGCTTTGTTGATCAGTATATTACAAGGAGGATTACTCGGACGTACCTGGTTCAGTAAGCATTAATTAAAACATAGGCAGTCGGGAAAAATGTGAAAAACAGCAGCCTGGTTTAAAATTAGGAAAATAGCCTTGTGAGGGTAGAGTAAAGGAATTCGGGCTGCTTTAGCCCTCTGGGGACATAACAGAATATAACGGAGAAGAAAGTAATCTGAAATTCAGCCTGACAGCAAGAGATACTGAAACTGACTAATAGATTGCAGTCGGTGACACTGGAAATGAATAAAGCGAAACTCTTAGAGGCCAGTGGTCTTGGTACTTGAGATTTGTTTGAATGGAATTTTGATCATTAAATAGATTTTTTAAATTTCTGTTAGAGAGGTGAAATCCAGCTAATCCCTCAAGTCTAATCAGTCCACAAAGACCTGGATTTTTGTCTTGCTCTGTTTGGGGCCATTCAGGGGGTGATGCTCAGGGGTGACTCCTGTCTCTGCACTCAGAAATTACTCCTGGGCGTGCTTAGGAATCCATAAGGATGCCGGGATTGAACCTCTAGAGGCCAGAAACAAGGCAAGTGCCCTGCCTGCTGTCTCTCTCCAGTTCTGGTCCTGAACTTCTAAGAATCCTTTTGTTGGGCATCAGCAGATAACTTTAATGTAGCCTAAATTAGCAGTTGAAAGGGTTGGGTTATTAAAGATACAGAGAAGTAACAACCCTGAAAGTGAAGCTAAAAAGCTGGATTGTTTGCTTTCTTTTGTACCACTTCATTTGTAATTTGTGTTTCCTTGGTTATATAATACACTTGTAGTGTTGTGTCATGGGGAGTTCTCATGAAGGATTAATAAAGTTAATCTGTTAAGCTAGAACAAAGCATGTTGCCTTAGGTCTTTAAGAAATCGATGTACAGTTGTCACCATTTAATACTTGCTTATAGTAGAAATCCTTGTGCCTCAGAAAATAGAGACACAGTCTTTGTCTAAAACGGTGGGCTGTTAAATAGATGCCTTCCGGTTCAACAGGAAACTTATAGATTAGTATTCTATGCATTGAATTTTTAATAGTGCAGTTACATGAATTCAGAATATGATTCGAAAGAATGTTTTAACCTTTTTTGGACCTCAGTTATCTTATTTGTCTAAATGATTGATTTCTATCATCTCTTGCAGTTTAAAATGTTATGGTTCAGTGGCTGGAAAGAACCAAGTATCTTGCCTTGAAAGGCAGTCTTGCAGTCTTGCAGGAGTGGGCTTTAAAGTGAGGTGCCAGCCACATTTTTTTCTTCTTATATTTAGGTTTTTATATTTTTTGTAATTGGTGACCATTTCTACTTTGGAATTTAGTATGCCTGAGATATGAGCAATTCTTAGTAAAGGCTTGATACTGAATTTTCCCTCTTAGTATAAATTTTATTTTTATTTATTTGTTTATTTGTTTATTTATTTATTTATTTTTTGCTTTTTTTTTTTTTTTTTTTTTTTTTTGCTTTTTGGGTCACACGGCGGTGCTCAGGGGTTACTCCTGGCGCTGCACTCAGGAATTACTCCTGGCGGTGCTCAGGGGACCATATGGGATGCCAGGTATCGAACCCGGGCGGCATGGGCCGGCTGCGTGCAAGGCAAATGCCCTACCCACTGGGCTATCGCTCCGGCCCCTTAGTATAAAGTTTAAATGTTAGGTGTTGTGTAGAGGACTAGGGATGGGTGTAACTCCAAAAGGTCGCTAGCAGATGTCACGAGCAGGAACGCTTACAGACCTTAAAATAATGTGTTAAATGTAAGCAAGAATTTTGAAACGTTTCCCCTAAAGTTGTGTAGACGTTAGGATTTACAATCAACAGAGCCCTTGCAGCTTGGCACTTCCTTCGGGTTGATGCTGGACGTTAGTGGCGAGAGTCTGCGTGTCGTGCTGGTGTGTGATTAAAGCCCAGAGATAGAAAGTGGGTTGTCAGAGAGTGCCTGCAGCTACGTAGTAGATAGAACCAGAATCTCAAATCTAAAATTGGAATGTAAAACTCAGTATTTCATGTAAAAATCATTTTCATAAATAACTCTGGAATTCACAGTGATTCCGGTAAAAAAAAAAAAAAGTTTTTCAGGGCCAGAACCAGTAGAGAGGATAGTGTTTGCCTACATGCATCTGACCAGCGTCTGCGTTTCTGCCCCTCACACCCCACGGGTCCCCTGAGCCTGTCAGGAGTGGACCACCCTCCCAAGTTAGAGCCAGGTTAGTAGCAAGCCCTGAGCACCTCTGAGTGCAGCTCCAGAATCTCCCCTGTTAAATCAATAGAAATCCTTTCCTTCCTCTGCCGTCAAGCTCGCTTGTGGTTGTGAGTTGCCGAACGGCGCTAAGGTCATTTAGGCAGCAGAGGCACTCCAGAGCGACTTGTTTAAGAAGATGCTGATGACTGGAAGTTTGCTAAGAGATCGCAAAATGTTCTAACCACGGGCCAGAGCGATAGTGTAGCGGGTAGGGCATTGGCCTTGCACAGAGCCACCCGACTTCCATCCCGGCATCCCACATGCTCCCCTGAGCACCACCAGGAGGAACTCCTGGGTGCCAAGTCAGGAATACCCCTGAGCATCTCTGACCCAAAAAGCCAAAGGAAAAAAAAATAAAGTTCCAAGCTCCTCTACCCTTGCCCTAAGAAAAACAGCTCTGTGAGGAGAAGGCATGTTGATTACTTTGATCGTGCCATCATCTCAGTGTGTACACGTATGAAACATCGTGTTGGGGGCCGGAGCGATAGCCCAGCGGGTAGGGCGTTTTTGCCTACGCTGGCCGGCCTGTGCCGGCCTGGATTCGATCCCCGCATCCCATATGGTCCCCTAAGCACCGCCAGGAGTGATTCCTGAGTGCAGAGCCAGGAGTGACCCCTGAGCATTGCGGGTGTGGCCCAAAAAGCAAAAAAAAAAAAAAAAAAAAAAAATGAAACATCGTGTTGGGCGCTGTCAGTTTGGATATGATTTTGGTTTGCTGAAGGACCAAAAACTGAACGAAACCCAACTGTTGGGCCCAAGCGACAGTATGGTGGGTAAGGCGTTGGTCTTCCATCCTCGGCCCGCCAGGGGCCCCCTGAGCCTGCCAGGAAGAACCTCTGGAATTATTCCTGGAATAAGCACAGAACCAGAAGTAGCCTCCCTGCCCCTCAGGTCCCCCCCAAAAGCAAACTCTTCTGCATGCCCCCGTTTCCCTCTGATGACCAGTAGGTCTTGCGCCTGTCGGAGGCATGATTTGAGACTCCACAAGTCATGTTTGCCGTCAACCAGAGTAGTCCTTTACGTCACTGGCTCAGACTGAAAACCCGTGGGTCCCAGATTCCAGAGGATCTTGTTCTCTGCTGCACTTCTGGTGTCAGAGGTCTTCTGAAAGTTGCTTATTCCGGCTACAGCCCTGATGTTCTGTGTTTCCTTATCATCTCAGTTCATGGTTTGAAATTTTGGGCTCCAGTTCCTGTGAAGGTTGTGAGTTATTCACATTTCTGCAATGTGCCTTAGGCTCTTGAAGAGTTTACTGTATATGTTAACGCAGCGAATCTTTAACTCTGGGCTGTTAATCGCATTCCGTGAACTGATTGGGGAAACGAGTCCAGGTGAAGTCATATTTAGCGGGGTTCTTGTCAAGCGTCTTTCTGCCCCGTGCCTTTTGCTTGGATAACAAGTTCACAGTTCACCTGGCCACATCCGTTTGTTGCTAGACCTTTCCCGTGCAGACACAAACATACCCATTTCTGGTGTTAGTCCTAGTTCTTGAGTAGCGTGAAGAAAGTGTCAGGAAGCCTGTATTCAAATGTACACTTTTGAACATTTGAGGAGGACGAGGATTTTCACGGTCGAATGTCTGCCCGTTTCAGGTGCCCCAGCTCCACCCGTTCTGTCTCCTAGCAGGGTTGCGGCTAGTCAACTGGCTCCACAAGGAAGCGATGTAGCTGCTCCTGCAGGTATTCACTGCACTCACTGGATAAAGTCCTTCTCGCCTCTGCTGAAGCTGCACTAATTCCCTCCATTTCGTAATCACTTGCTTTGTATTCTTAGGTGTGTGTCGTTCTGGCTTTCTTCTTCTGTGGTGGCTGCTGCTTGTTAAAGGGAAGCAATCTTTCTAGCCATACCTCTCTTCCTGGCTTTGCCAAGCTGGTAGGCTGTATCGCCATCCTGAAATTCAGTTCATTAAGGCTGTTCATTGTCAAGTTTGATTTGTTTTAAATGGCCTTTTCTTTCTCTGGAAAATGTTGGTTCGCTTTTGTTTTTGATTCTGAACGCTAACCTGGCCACTCTGCCCTCTGCTTTAGAGACCTTCAACAGGTGGTTGACAGTGATTTGGAAGAGGTAAAGTAGAGAACATTGTATTCTTATTTTTCATTCTCTACTTACAAGTATTTTGCAAGTTGCAACAAAATCCTTTGTAATTTACCAGATATGCCCAATGCAAAATACCGGGGGGGGGGGGGGAGAACTATTGCTGTGTAACAAATTTGCCCTGTGTTTAAATATTGTCGACTATTAAAAATGGGAAAATAATTGAATTCCATATTTATTATGTGAAATGCTAACATTTTATACTTTGTTTTTAGGAAAATTTTATAACTTAAGTGTATTGCCATTTTACACTATCGTAATCTTAGTCGGTGGTAGAGAATTGGTTCAGGCTGGTCTGACTGTAGGGGTAAGAGAAACTGCTGGCCCTGAACTTTTCAAAACCACTTTCATCAATTTTTTCTCTCTTCCTTATTCATTGTTCTTTTTAAGTTATTGTAAACTTTCTACCTAAGTCGTAAATATCTTAAACGTCCACTAAACACTTCTGTGAATGAAAAAATATTCCACTCTTAGGATCCATGTAGCTCTTTGACAATTTCGATTTCTTATTGCTGGAGCAGTCCATTTCAGGGCTTTATTCTGCCTTTAGTCACAGCTGGTGGGGAGATGTCTGGGACGGGAGGAGGCGTGGCGTGGCCCTTACCTCACCCGGGTTTCAGTGATGGATGGATATGTTTTTTTTTTCTTTTTGGGTCACACCTGGCGATGCTCAGGGGTTACTCCTGGCTCTGCACTCAGGAATTACTCCTGGCGGTGCTCGGGGACCATATGGGATGCCGGGGATCGAACCCAGGCTGGCACAGGCCGGCCGCGTGCAAGGCAAACGCCCTACCTGCTGGGCTATCGCTCCGGCCCCATCAGTGATGGAAGGATATAACGGAAGGACTTTTTATTTATTTGAATTGCATTTTATGATCCTCCAAAAATTATATTACTATTACTGCTCCATTCATCTGAGTAGCACATGACTTTTAGATTTTTTATGAATAGTTCTTTGGGTCACTAAGTTATAAAATTATATGTGAAAATTTTATTTTTCATGAAGTTAGATAACATATAGAAAAGAAAGCTGATTTTTTTTTTTTAAGGAAATAACCTCCATGGCATTTGTGTTTAGTGGAGAGAAATATTTTTTAAGATTAAGACATTATTCTTCGTGAATCCAGGAAATTCTGGTTTTTCAGTAATGAGAGTTTAACTTGAAGACCACCAGGCTTTTCATTTCTTTTCCTACTTGTCTTGATCTGGTTTGTTTTTGTATCTTTTGTTACAATCATGCAGGTGGCCAGAAAACACAGACAAAAAGTGGACCAGTTATTCTAGCAGATGAAATTAAAAATCCTGCAATGGAAAAGTTAGAGCTTGTTAGAAAATGGAGTCTAAACACTTATAAGGTTTGTAACTTTTTTTTTCAATGTTTCCATCCTTAACTGGCTCTGAGTTTTCACTTGTGTGTTATTCAAATTTATTCTGATTATATGAATATGGAGGAGAGAAAGTACCCTCTAAACATAAAGTAGAACTAGAAAATGAAGTATTATGTTTCTATTAATAACCTTTGCATAAATTGTAATCTAAAACGTAAGTAGGAAAAGGGTACAAATGCTACTAAAATGGTTAAATAGCTGGCAGCACGTAATTGATGAACTCTTATTTCTTTAGGATACCTTTAGCTGTAAACCACTATAGATGTTTTGTGTTCCCCCTTCTAATATTTTATAATAGCGTAATGTCCAGAGAGTCAGACTCGTTTCCCGAAGCTCGGTGTTCTCTGTCTTCCTGTGGTGACCAAGCCTTAATGTCCAGATGGCATCAGAGTGCAACTGTGCTTTGACCCGAGGCAGGGGACCCCATGCTTGTTAACACTCTGCTTGCGCTGCTTCAGAGTAATTTGTGGCTATTTTTCTTATGCTTTCTGTAAGCAGATAACACAGTTATTTCATCTCTACTGTGTAATGTATGATAATACATTGGGCCCCACATCTTCTTAGTCCTTTTGAGTCCTAACAGGGCAAGATGTTGAGTGAAGGTCTGGCCGCTGGGGTGAGCATCAGCCATGATCCCATGATCCACTGTTAAGATCTACTGAGCCATGATCTACTGTGGTGACGTCACTGCGGGTCTAGTGATCGCGCCCTTCATCAGAAATTGTGTCTTAATAACAGTGTTATACTTTTACTGTCTTAAAAAAAGAGAGAGAGAGAAACCAACCTGATCCACATTCTAAACGCTTTTTAGCTCACCCGAGTGTAGACGTTGGAGTCGTGTTCGAACGCAGTAGGGCCTTCTCTCATCCTTGCCCCTCAGGTCTTACAGACGTGGATGTTCTCATTCCACAAGTCATTTTCCCTTTGCATTCCTTCCTGTCCCTGTGCCTCAGCCACATGCTCGGGATTGTGCTCCTCTCCCTCTCCTCACTGCCATGACCAGCCTGTCCCCTGCTGGTGTCTGCCTTCCTCGTCCTGCTCTCGCCTGACTGTAAAGCTGCTGCCGCCATTCAGAAATCTGGAGTTGGGAGCCGGAGTGATAGCACAGGGGTAGGGCGTTTGCCTTGCTTGCGGCTGACCCTGCTTTGATCCCCAGTATCCCTTGTGGTCCCTGAGCACCTCCAGGAGTAATTCCTGAGTGCAGAGCCAGGAGGAATCCCTAAGTATTTTTTGGGTGTGACCCAAAAAGAAAAAAAATAGAAAACCTTGTGTCAAGAGGGCTAGGAGGGAGTACACGTGTCTGGTCCGTGTACACGCCAACAAGAGGGCCGAGGAGACAGTACAGGTGTCTGGTCCATGTACACGCCAACAAGAGGGCCCGGGAGACAGTGCAGGTGTCCGGGCCTTGTACACGCCAACAAGAGGGCCCGGGAGACAGTGCAGGTGTCCGGTCCATGTACACGCCAACAAGAGGGTCAGGGAGACAGTGCAGGTGTCTGGGCCGTGTACATGCCAACAAGAGGGTCAGGGAGACAGTGCAGGTGTCCGGGCCTTGTACACGCCAACAAGAGGGCCGAGGAGACAGTGCAGGTGTCCGGCCGTGTACATGCCCACAAGAGGGTCAGGGAGACAGTGCAGGTGTCCAGGCCGTGTACATGCCAACAAGAGGGTCAGGAGACAGTGCAGGTGTCCGGGCCGTACACGCCCACAAGAGGGTCAGGGAGACAGTGCAGGTGTCCGGATTGTGTACACGCCAACAGGAGGGTCAGGGAGACAGTGCAGGTGTCCAGGCCGTACACGCCAACAAGAGGGTAAGGGAGACAGTGCAGGTGTCCAGGCCGTGTACACGCCCACAAGAGGGTCAGGGAGACAGTGCAGGTGTCCAGGCCGTGTACACGCCAACAAGAGGGTCAGGGAGACAGTGCAGGTGTCCGGATTGTGTACACGCCAACAGGAGGGTCAGGGAGACAGTGCAGGTGTCCAGGCCGTGTACACGCCAACAAGAGGGTCAGGGAGACAGTGCAGGTGTCCGGGCCGTGTACACGCCCACAAGAGGGTCAGGGAGACAGTGCAGGTGTCCGGGCCGTGTACATGCCCACAAGAGGGTCAGGGAGACAGTGCAGGTGTCCGGGCCGTGTACACGCCCACAAGAGGGTCAGGGAGACAGTACAGGTGTCCGGGCTGTGTACACGCCAACAAGAGGGTCAGGGAGACAGTGCAGGTGTCCGGGCCGTACACGCCAACAAGAGGGTCAGGGAGACAGTGCAGGTGTCCGGGCCGTGTACACGCCAACAAGAGGGTCAGGGAGACAGTGCAGGTGTCCGGGCCGTGTACACGCCCACAAGAGGGTCAGGGGAGACAGTGCAGGTGTCCGGGCCGTGTACACGCCCACAAGAGGGTCAGGGAGACAGTGCAGGTGTCCGGGCCGTGTACACGCCCACAAGAGGGTCAGGGAGACAGTGCAGGTGTCCGGGCCGTACACGCCAACAAGAGGGCCCAGGAGACAGTGCAGGTGTCCGGGCTGTGTACACGCCAACAAGAGGGTCAGGGAGGGGCCGGAGCAATAGCCCAGCGGGTAGGGCGTTCGTTCGCACGCGGCCGGCCTGTGCCGGCCTGGGTTTGATCCCGGCATCCCATATGGTCCCCCGAGCACCGCCAGGAGTAATTCCTGAGTGCAGAGCCAGGAGAAACCCCTGAGCATTGCCGGGTGTGACCCAAAAAAGCAAAAAAAAAAAAAAAAAAAAAAAAAGAGGGTCAGGGAGACAGTGCAGGTGTCCGGGCCGTGTACACCAACAATTGGGTCAGGGAGACAGTGCAGGTGTCCGGGCCGGTACACGCCAACAAGAGGGTCAGGGAGACAGTGCAGGTGTCCGGGCCGTGTACGCCAACAAGAGGGTCAGGGAGACAGTGCAGGTGTCCGGGCCGTGTACACACCAACAAGAGGGCCCAGGAGACAGTGCAGGTGTCCGGCCGTGTACACGCCAACAAGAGGGTCAGGGAGACAGTGCAGGTGTCCGGGCCGTGTACACGCCAACAAGAGGGTCAGGGAGACAGTGCAGGTGTCCGGGCCGTGTACACGCCAACAAGAGGGCTCGGGAGACAGTGCAGATGTCCGGTCATGTACACACAGTGCAGGTGTCCGGGCCGTGTACACGGCAACCTCGGGCCCATCCCCAGTGCTCCAGATGGTTCTCCAAGCCCGGCCGGAAGTGACGGCTGAGCACAAGAAGCCCTGAGTGTGGCCCAAACCCTTCCCCAGATTTTCTGTATAATTTTTTAAAAAATCTAAAATTAACTCGGTGTTGGATGACAAGTGAACGCTTCTGATGCTCCTCTCCTGATCTTACCCTGCATATTCCGTGCTGCCTGACGTGGGGTCTCACTGAAAATCCCATGTCTCCCCTCTGCAGGGGGCGCCAGAGCAGGGCTCCTCGCTCCTGTCTCACCTCCTTTTTTCTCCCCCCTGGCTCTGGGGAGCCCCCAGGCTGGTCCCTGCCGCGCTGTTGCCTTCCCAGGCGCCCTCCTCTGTGCTCCACGGCTGCTCCCGCCTGGCCCTGGGCTTCCTCCTCCCCTGCTCCCTCACGCCTTCAGAGAGTTCAGGCATCCCTGGCCTCATCTCTTCGGGAGGTTTGCGTAAGGGAGTGATGGTCTCCAGGGCCCCTTTTGAGCCTAGGAACACAGACTTTGTTCCTGAACCAAATTCTACTCACAAAATACCGCAGACAAGTTATAAACGACCTCTTTAGCCATTGTGGCCAATCTCTCATACTTATGCCTTCCGTGTTCTTCATGTATATTTTCTGTATGTGTATTTTATGATGGATTTCTCTTCTTCTGTCCCTTCTGCAATTACCTAAGTTGCATCACTAAGATTTTCTGTTCCTGTCGCGCCGGAGAGATAGTAGAAGCGACTCTGGCTCTTGTCCTGCTGCTGACCGGTGCTCCATCACCAGTGTCACGTGCGGTCCCTGAGCCCCTGCCAGGAGCTTCTGAGCACGGGGCAAGAATGAGCCCTGAGCACCGCTGGGTGTGGCCTCGGAATAAACAAATGTCCGAAAGCGTTGATGATTCCTCTTAGCCTTCCAGCCCAGGCTTTTGTGACGTGTTTATGGATGCAGACCAGCAGTCTTCACAGTGCTGTGCCTGGGAACCGCAACTGGGATGTTTTTTATTCATCAGAGCCTTAATGTGGATACTTTCTTCTAAATCTAATGGAGAAAGACCATGGCTTAGGTGATGTTGTGGCGTTTGCAGGACAGCGTGTTTGAGCCGACAAGCTTCTCGGTTCAGTGATGCTCAGAGTCAAGGACCGCACTGTGCCCAAACAACTCTTGTCTTGTGGCTTTTTCACCTGTTGGGGTCCAAATGGTGAGCTACTGTAGACATTCATGTCATTCCCGTAACCCAAGCTTTGATTCTCACTCGGTTGATTCAGGGATGAGCTGAATTTTTTTTTATTGTTAATTTTTTATTATACCACCGTGAGATAAATGGTTAAAAAGTGTTAATATTTGGGTTTCAGTCACACAGTGTTTCAGCACCCATCCCTCCACCAGTGCCCATTTCCCACCACCAGTGTCCCCTGATTTACCCCCCAGCCTGCATCTATGGCAGGCAATTTTCATTCTCTCTCTCTTCTCTCTCTCTCTCTCTCTCTCTCTCTCTCTCTCTCTCTCTCTCTCTCTCTCTCTCTCTCCCCACCTTCTCTTACACATTATGACTTGCAATACATAGTTAGAGGTTATCATGTATATCCTTTTACCTACTTTCAATGCTCAGTTCTAGGCTGGTATTATTTACAATAATTATTAGTGCAATGTTCTTTTCTCTGTATTACCTAAACTCTGACTCCCACACATTTGCAGTAGGTTCTACCCACTGGCAAGACCTCCTGATCCATGTTTTGTCTGTCCTTTTTCCCTCTGACTAGTTTCACTCAGCATGATCCTCTCCATGTCCATCCACTTATAGACAAATTTCATAGCTTTGATTTTCCTAACAACTGCATAGTATTCCATTGTGTAGATGTACCAGTTTTTTTATCCAGTCCAGTTCTCGGGCACTCTGGTTGTTTCCAGATTCTGGACATTGTGAATAGTGCTGCTATGAAAATGAAAGTGCAGATGGTGTTTCTGCTGTGTGTTTTTGGCTTCCAGGGTATATTCCCAGGAGTAGTATGCTTGGTCCTGGGTCAAACTGGAGCTCAATTTCTAGTCTTTGGAGGAATGTCCATATTGTTTTCCAAAAAAGGCTGTACCAGTCGACATTCCCACCAACAGTGGATGAGAGTCCCTTTCTCCCTGCTTCCACGCCAGCACTTGTTCATAAGGATGAGCTGAGTGTGTCCCTTTTCTTGAGTATCTTGGTTCTGATTCAACTCTGGAGCATCTTGGGCTTCAGATCCTTCCTGGCTTTCACCTGTGACAAACACATCAAGGAGTTTCCGCAAATGTTTAGAGTTTTGCTGATTGTTAGTTTAACTCCAAGACCAAACTGGTGATAAAAAGGTTGGGTCTTAAGCCTGTGCTCCTTAATGCAATTTTAGTCAACCTAATTCCACTCACAATTTTTGAATCCAAAGCTTGTATATTTTCTTGTTTATTCTTTCCTCTGAGGATAGTTGTAAATAATCACCTCTGATTACACAGGCATTTGTGTATTCTGTTATAAAAGGCAAGCCATGTTCTTCCTTCTTTCTCTTTTAAGAGGAATCGTGGTTTCAGCACTCACAGCTGGTTGGTTGGTTGTTGATCTTTGGCATCTTTGCCAAACATCCCCCAGGGTTATTTTTTGTGCCTGATGGTTTGGTGCTTGGTTTTGCGACGCTGCTGCTCCAGCTGCAGTGCTCAGGGCTGCCGGGGTTGCTGTCAGGGGCAGGTGTTGAACTTGAGGCCTTGGGCTTGCCAGCCGCACACGCTGCCTCCTTCTAGCTATCTCCCCAGCCCAAGCATAGCATGACGGTGGTTTTTATTCTTTCTTTCTTTGTTTGCTTGTTTGTTTGTTTGTTTGTTTATTTATTTGCTTTTTGGGTCACACCCGGCAATGCTCAGGGGTTTCTCCTGGCTCTGCACTCAGGAATTACTCCTGGCGGTGCTCGGGGGACCATATGGGATGCCGGGATTGAACCCAGCCGGCAGGGCCGGCCGCGTGCAAGGCAAATGCCCTACCCGCTGGGCTATTGCTCCGGCCCCGTGATGGTGGTTTTTAAAAAGTTGAAGAATTTGCCCCCTCCAAAACACAGCAAACAAAAAATTTATTTGCCCCCATGATTTACACACTTAATAAATTTATCTACGGTCTTTCAACCAGTATCTTTTGAACTTTCCATTCTATTGTTTGTTTTTATCATATGCCTTACTCGTTTACTAGTCAACTTTTTGTTCCCTGTACAATTTCTGCTGGTTTCTCTTATACTCTTTTCTTCCCTGTTCTTCACCTGTAATATAATGTTTTGCTTTAGTGGCCCCCTAATTTGATTTGAAGTGAGGGCCTCCTGCGACCTAGACCAGGCTCTGTCGCTAGGCTACGCCCTCAGCATGTGGTAATATCTGTCCACTGTTCCATGGACTGATTCTCTCCCCTGTTCTTAAGTGTCTTCCCCCACCCCGCATTATAGAAAAAGTTCTGGGTGCTATTTAAATACTCAGAGTACACAGTGAGTCTCTTGTAAATCCATCAGCTGGAATGCGGGTGACTCATGGTATTTTATACATTATTTATCTCTTCATTTCATCCCCTCCCCCTGTCATTTACTTTTGTCCTTTTCCTGCCCGTTTAACTTTGCTCCATTTGTCCTGTTGCCTGTGAAATAACCTCTTGTTCGGAATTTATGGAAAACTGAGGGGGGCTACCGGCTCATTGTAAGCCATCTGCGTTTTCCTGTGCCTGGAAGAGGGTAGAGACTGAGATTCAGTTCTCCTATATTTTCAGTTTGCTCTATAATACAGACCCGTCTGCAGTTTTGCATTTGCATTTTAGAGTGTGCAGCAAAGTCCTTTGCATAAAAATCTGCTTTTCAGGAAGTTGGGGAGTCCCGAGGCGGGGGAATGACAAGCGGCTCTGTTTCTTCTCAGGCTGCTTCCACACAGCCCCCGAGTGAGCCGCCCAAGCGCACACACCGCAGGTCTCACGGGTTTCCTTTCATAGAGGGGGATTTCTGGTGAACTGTAAGCCCTGGAACAGTTTCACATGTCCATATTTATCTTAATATGCCGTATGTGTCATTATCGGCTTATTCTTCTCTCTTAGCTTCCTGGAAACAAAAGCATTTTCCCATTGAACCTTTGACCCTGCTCTGTGCTTGCAGCCATTACTTCTTGAGGGGGAAGAATGGCTACTCAGACGGCAGCCTACATTTATTTCGCTTTGCCCACTCTGCAGGCTCTTGGCTGAGTTCTGCCTTCTTGTAGTAGACCCCGTGTACCTGTGAAAACCACGTGCTTTCACTGGGCGGTACGGTAAATGCCACTGATGGTAGTGCAGAGCCAGCTAGGAGGTCGCGGAGGCAGATGTGGTCCTCGTGTCCTGCTGGCCCATCTGACAGGAGTTCTCTGATAGATGTTAATGAAAAGGAAGGGCAGACCCACCTTTTTATTCCATCAGCTACTTTAAATTTGCAACAAAAGATTCTGTAGCTAAAACTTAGACTTTATTAAAGAGTGAATTTGCAGTATATACAGTACTGCCAACTACTACAAAATTGCTATCTTTTTAGAATATGTTTTTGTTAAATTTAAACGTTGAGGAACCTATGACTAATTTGAAAAAAGTCTTACTGAGTAATACAAAAGTATTACAAGAGTAGAGTTGCTTATAACTTCATTTCTAACAAAAATTACTAGGAAACCTTTTTCCAAAGGATTTGAAGTAGGTGTTAGCGGAATGAGTACGGAGCTGTGGAGACTGGCGTGCTCCCTGCGTGCCTCAGGCCCTGAGTTCAGTTCTCTCCTCCCTCACCCAGAGGTGTGTGGTCCCCGTGACCTCCAACACCACTGGCCCTGAGCCCCAGCTACTGACTGCACCTTGCTCTGGGACCCAGAGGAACAGTGCTGTGACCCGGAGCGTGGGCCCTATAAACATATGATCCCAGGTTCAAATCCCCAGGGTCCCACGTGTGTTGAGCACAGTTTGGTCCCTCTGCTCTTTGAACCTGACGCGCCTGTTCTCCACACTCCCCACAGGGCTTTCCAGCCACACAGAGGGGAGTGTGAGCCCGGCACACATCGCACCTAAACTAGAGGAGGGGCCGGGGGCTCACACACACACTTTGCTGCAGGCCACCGGGTGTAGTCCCGGCACCGCAGGCCACCACATGTCCCCAGGCAGTGTGCTGAGATTAGTGCCTGAGCATGGGGGGGTCCCCCAGAACCGAAAAAAAAATCTGCAAGTGCTCAGCCAGGCACTGTGAGACCTGCAGGCACCGTGCTGGTGACTGGGCTGGGAGAGCAGCCCCCAGCCGCTGCCTCATCCTCCACTGCAGGCGTAGGGCCGGAGCCCCCGGCCTCGGCATCCTCATCCGCCACTGCAGGCGTGTGGGCGGAGCCCCCGGCCTCGGCATCCTCATCCGCCACTGCAGGCGTGTGGCCGGAGCCCCCGGCCGCGACAGCCTCAACCGCCACTGCAGGCGTAGGGGCGGGAGGCCCCGCCGCGGCAGCCCTCATCCGCCACTGCAGGCGCAGGGGCCGGAGCCCCCTGGCGGGGCAGCCTCATCCCTCCACTGCAGGCGTGTGGGCCGGAGCCCCCGCCGCGGCAGCCTCATCCTCCACTGCAGGCGTGGGGCCGGGCCCCCCGCCACGGCAGCCTCATCCGCTGCAGCAGCAGAGGGAGGAAGTGAGACTGAGCTCAGTCAGACCCCTCGGGCGGTCAGAGCTGCTGGTCAAAGTGGGAACATTGCTTTCTGGCTCCTAATAGAGCTGTTTGTTTGGGAAAGGGTGGGGGCACAGGAGGGAATTCAGAATTCAAACGAGATTAATTCAGAAAATAGAAAGGGGACTGGAGAGATAGTATAGTGGATAGGGCCCTTACCTTGAGTACGATCTGCTCACCTTCGACCCCCAGAACCTCATCTGGTCCCCGGAGCTCCACCACAGGTAGTTCCTGAGGGCAAGGCAGGAGTAGTCGTTGAGTAACCCCATCACAAGGTGTAACCTCCCAAAAAATAGAAGGGCAAAGGGCAGGAAGCCTCCGATGGTGTGAGAGGGGGTTCTCCTAAGTAAGATTTCTCACTCCCCTCACTAACGTCTAAAGGGACATAAAGACTCAGCCACAGTGGGGTGCACCCTGTGTTTCAGCCGTTGGACCACTGAGGCTGCTCAGTATTACTGTCCTTTCCTTCTGTTATTTCTTTTCCCCCTAAAGTGCGTCTTTCCACTTCCAGTGCACTCGACAGATTATCTCAGAGAAGCTTGGCCGTGGCTCCAGAACTGTGGACCTTGAACTTGAAGCCCAGATTGACATATTGAGAGATAACAAGAAGAAATACGAGAATATTCTCAGGCTGGCACAGACCTTGTCGACCCAGCTCTTCCAGATGGTGCACACCCAGCGGCAGCTCCGGAGACGCTTTCGCTGACCTGAGTTTGAAGTCCCTGGAGCTCCATGTAAGATCTTTTCCGATAACTCGAGGGCACACCGTGGCCAGAGACGTAATCTAAGGGGTCACGTGCTGTTTCTTTCTCTGGTCTCTCAGTGAAGTTGGGATCTGGGGGTGTTCCCTACAGGAATGTCACCTGCCTTTAAGGAAGCCCCAGTCATGTCCACAGAGTGATCGGTTGCACCCCTGAGAAGGCCGTTGGCGGGCGGCAGCCAAGAGCAGGGAGTTCTCAGCCCGCCCCGGCCCCGAGAGCAG
Organism: Cryptotis parvus; assembly: GCA_021461705.1. Taxonomy (NCBI): domain Eukaryota; kingdom Metazoa; phylum Chordata; class Mammalia; order Eulipotyphla; family Soricidae; genus Cryptotis; species Cryptotis parvus. The sequence continues at coordinate 84,612 of JAJIBD010002797.1, forward strand.
AGAGCTGGGCAGAGCCAGGCAACTGTCGTGAGCAGAGACGGCACACGTTCACTGACAACATTGATGGAAGTTCTACGCTTTGTATAATTCACTATTTTTCTGCAGCCGTCTCTAATCGGAAAAGGGATGACTGTTCTGAGATTTTCTCCTGTCTTAAGTGATGCCTTCCATGTCTTTCCTGGCCACTGCCCAGCGCAAAGGGTACGGAATTCCTTACCTGGCGTCCTTCTGATCCATTAGGACCAGAGCTCACCTGTGGAGGTGTCCTTCCGACCCCTTTTCAGAAGTGAATTGTTCAGCACCGCCCCCCCACCTGGCTTTTTAAGCGCCCGCCCCCCCACTGAGGCTGTTACTGCCTCTTGGATAATTCCCACGCCCACTTGGGAAACCCTGATTTAGAGGATTGAAGTGCATTCTGCTTGTTTTTTTTTTTTTTTTTTCTTTTTTGGGTCACACCCGGTGATGCTCAGGGGTTACTCCTGGCTCTGCACTCAGGAATTACTCCTGGCGGTGCTCGGGGGGACCATATGGGATGCCGGGATCGAACCCGGCCGGCACAGGCCGGCCGCGTGCAAGGCAAACGCCCTACCCGCTGGGCTATCGCTCTGCTTGTTTGTTTTTATGGTGGTGCTCAGGGCTGACTCCTGGCTCTGCACTCAGGGATTACTCCTACCCGGCTCAGGTGACAATAAGGGATACCAGAGATTGAACCCAGGTCAGTTACATGCAAGGCAAGTGCCTGCTCGCTGTGCTATTGCTCCAGCCCTACGGATCACTTTTATAATAATAACAAATCTTCAACAAAGCAGGTACGACTTGAGATAATATATATATGATAACATAGCAGTTGAAATAGTTGAACTTCATTTATCATTGTATCATAAGACAAAATGAGCTAATTCATATTTGAGATACTGGAAACATCGATCCTAAAAGCTGTAATTTTGAGTGCCCCCTAGCTTCAGTGCCATCAACTGGACATTCTAGACTTGTTACATTGTGTAATTTATCTAACAACACTGCAAAAAAATGTTAACCCTATTTTTGCCTGATGAGGAACCTGAGGCCAGCGGCAGCACCGTGCCTTTGAAAACACAAAATCACAGGCAGAGCTGGAATGTATACCCTGGCCTGTGTCACCAGCTGTTATTCTCTCTTAAGTGGGATTTTGCAGAGAATCTGTGGCCCAGAGGAAAAGTCCCAAGGTGCAGAGGGAAGATTCCAGGGTTTAGGGTACACAGGGCATGTTGCCAGGAACAGTGCCCGGTAAACTCTGCTGTGTGATAGCACCACTTCGGGGCCTGGGCGCCAAGCAACATACTCTGAGTAGCGCATGTAAAACTAGCTATTCTGTTGCTCAGATACTCTTGGCTAGTAGGTACTTTGTTTTTTTCCCTATATGTAAAATTCCTTTTTTCAAAACACAAATACAGGGGCCAGAGGATAGTACAGCGGTTAGGGCATTTGCCTTGCCCACAGCCAACCCGGGTTTGATCCCCAGCATCCCATGTTGTCTCCCGAGAGACCTTAATAAATATAATCTTGGAAAATGCAGATCAAATGCTGGTGCATTGGGGGATATATAATGATGGGGGTGAGGCGGGAGGGCTGGACCCATACTTGTGAGTGCTCAGGGCAGTGCTCTGGGACTGAACCAGGGCGTGCACAGCGTGTGTTCCAGCCTGGTCTACCTGGCCCCGACAATGTGTGTGTAAGGGCAGTGATGTTGAAGCCATGAGTTACCCAACAGACTCTGCAGATACATGGACATTTGTGTTAGGAAAATGGGCCCGTGGAGGTGGGAGGCAAGAAGGTGGCGGCTCAGCAGCAGCGAGTGCCGGAGCCGGTGAGGGACGGGACGGCAGCTCTCAGTGCCGTGAACGGAATCTTCAGATCCCTTCTGAGGAAGCAGTTCTGATCATTCTCATAGCAAATTATAACAAACAAAAATCGTTCCAATATAAAACAAGTTATTGAGGCCTGCTCTGGGGGCTTAAGGAAAGCCGGAGATAAGGACAGTGGACGGTGCAGTGGTGGCGTATTGAACAGCTGTAACCAGTCACGTGATCAGCTCTGTAAGCCAGTGTGCATGCACGGTGTAATGGGGAATAAAATAACAATTAAAAAAGAAAAGAAATGGGCTCACACAATCTATAGGTCCAGCACGTGGACACTCTACAGGGCAGGCTGGAGGCCAGGGCAGAGTTGGAGTTCCACCCCGAGTCAGTCTGCCATCAGAAGCCAGTCGGGAGACCTTCTGCCGACTAGCTGGGACCCCATTGTGGAGGAGAGCAGTTATTTCATTCAAGCTGGGCCTTGACTGGACCTGCCGAAAATGGGTTGTCTTGGGGCTTTGCCGCCTTTATTCACTAAGGGCGCCCTCGTGGTTGCCTGGCTTCAGATCCCCCCAATTAAATATTGATCGTATCCCAAAAGCCTTCACAGAAACATCCAGAAGACTGTTGGACTAAACATCTGGGCGCCACGGGCCACCCAGGCTGACACAAAATAAATGTCACTAGTGTTTTCACCTCGTGAGTCACTTGAAGGAATAGTGACTGTGTCATGCAGCATGTGCGGACAAAAGCTGACCATCGTATTTTGCAAAACAGCCTTGACAGATCTTTGTCTTTATGATATTTACTCACCGAAAAGTGTGATATTAAGTCACAAGGATTGACGAGAGCACTAGTGAACAGTTGCTGAAGGCAAGTGTGTATGCGGGAGCAATTTGAAGGAAGTAGATCATTTCAGAATAACTCTAGGTGATGTTAATATTAAAAAAGGGAATATGCTAGAACCTGTTATGGATATACCTTAAATCTGAATCAGTGTTTACATAACTAATGTTTTTATGTTAGGGTTTTCTGGAGAACTGTAGAGCATAGTCAAGTTGGCATACAAAATTAACCATTACAACCCAGCCTTTGTCAATTAAACACTTAGTCATTCTTCAGTATAAGATGATTCAGTTGTCCTGTGTGCGGGAGATAATTCTGTTCCTGAAAGAGAAAACAGAGTGCATTAGTGATATTCGCGTTTTCCTTAAACATCAGCGCTGATGTTTGCCGTGGTAACGTGCCCTTGGCTGAGGCTTAATACCATTGCTGCAAATTGCAGTCTTGGTGTCAGCATGTTACTATAATACTACTTAAATACTGTATTGTAAAGTTAATGTAGTTTATGTTTCATGACAAGGGAAAGAGGAGAGGAGTGATGTTTGCTTATAATATGCACAAATACACACTTGTGACAAAATAAGGAGGAAATATTTGTCACACTTAGAGACTTCTTGTCTTCAGATGGTCACATTTCCCCAGCTGGTGTTTATACCCATCCCTTCCCACTGCCTGTTCCACCGTGCCAGCCCCTCAGCCTGTTGTGACTTTTCCTGCGTGGGTGGGAGGGTGGGTGACCCAAACTTTCATTCTTGCACGGTCAAGCTGAGCTGCCTAAAATGGGTTCTTTTAGGGTTTACTGCATTTGTTCAGAGTACTGAGGTGTCCTGGGGATTGCCTGGCTTCCGGTCTTGCCGTCTTCTCCGGACGCAGCAACACAGCATCCCACAGTAATCTGGACCTCCGGCAGCCAACAAACCCCTCACTCTTCCTCCTGCTGGTTCTTTTTGAGGAGACCTGGAAAGTTCACTCACTGCTAGCGAGTCGGGTCATTGCTTTGGGCCTGTTTGGTTTCAGCTTTAGTCCAAGAAAAGAGCCCGGGTCATGGTTCAGAGACTTTCCCCCTTCTGGTGGTTGGGATGACTGTTAGCCCTGTGGCATTTGGAAGATGAAGATGAATGTTCAGATTATTTGATCCCTTCGGTTTCTAGAGAAACAGCCAGTGTCAAGTAATTGTTCTATTTCCTGTAACATTTTATCTTTATTGCTAGCTGGGCTTGTAAAGACGTGTTGCCCAAAACTTTCAGCTGTCCTTTTATTTAGTTTTCACATTGTGCGTTAATTGATACTCATTTTATTGTCTGTTTTTGTTTCTGGGACACACCTGGAGATGCTCAGGGGCTCCTTCGGGCGTTACTCAGTGGTCACTCCTGGTGACACCCCGGTCTTCTGACCCATCTGCCCAGCCTTCGTTCCCCCTCTCTGTGTTCTTTTATGTATCTGCCAGCGTTTGCCTATCAGGCCTAAGAACTTGGAAGCCTGCATCCAGAGTAAAGAGCTCCATAGCTCTTTCTTTCTTTCTTTTTTTTTTTTTTTGCTTTTTTGGGTCACGCCCGGCGATGCTCAGGGGTTACTCCTGGCTCTGCACTCAGGAATTACTCCTGGCGGTGCTCGGGGGACCATATGGGATGCCAGGGATCGAACCCGGGCCGGCACAGGCCGGCCTCGTGCAAGGCAAATGCCCTACCCGCTGGGCTATCGCCTCCAGCCCCCATAGCTCTTTCTTGAATGGAAACCAGTTTGGGCATACTAAAGATAATTTTACTTTCCTGCGTTTCTTGGATATTTTGTCCCTTAGAAATGGAATGAGAGCTATAGCAGCTCCAGCATTTATTTGCATTTTCTAAGATTTTGGTTAACTTAATATTGCATTATTTTTCCAGCTGGAACTTTAAGAGAGTCTTATGGTGCACTTTAAAATTCTCAGGGGGCCGGAGCGATAGCACAGTGGGTAGGGCATTTGCCTCGCACACAGCTGACCCAAGTTCGATTCTCCGGCATCCCATATGGTCCCCTGAGCACCTCCAGGAGTAAATTCTGAGTGCAGAGCCAGGAGTAACCCCTGAGCATCGCTGGTGTGACCCAAAAGCAATGAATGAATGAATGAATGAATGAATGAATGAATGAATGAATGAATGAATGAATGACTAAAATTCTCAGGTTGAATGATACATCTATATGACTCAATTATTTTATTTGGCCTAATGTGCTCTGGTTTCATCCATTACCCAGACTTGAATTAGAAAGCTTTCACTGCTGAAATGCAGGATTGGTTTTGCTTCATCTGAAGGAGTCATGTACAATGTCTGCTAAGGCAGGCCTCGGTTTATTTCAAGAGAATGAACTAAAGGAGGTGTTGAGTGATCCTTCCTCAGCTGTGCGCTGACGCAGACCTGTGCTTTGGGAGTCAGCTCGCCACGGAGTTTACAGAGACATGTGCATTGTTAATATTTATACTTTGAAGAGATCCCATGGAACCCCCACGTTGCTGTCTGTTTTATGACTGGACGTTTGAGCCCATTGTTACCTAATTTGGCTGTGAAAACTACAGTTTCTCTGATTGATAATCTGCTATATTTTTCTTTCCAACAGCTGTGCTTACAGTATAATAGAAACAAAATGTAGAAATGAAAATATTCTTTCTGGTACAAAGTAGTTTAACCTAAAATTATGTGATTTTCACTCTACATTTGAATCGCTGAGAGTTTGGTTTGCTGGGATTTTTCAGGCATGGGGGTAGAGCAGGAGACTGTATTTTGTGATTTTTAGATTCCCTGAAGACAAAAATCAAGATTCTGTTCCAAATTTCTAAATCAAATATTTTTTCCAGTAGATACTCTTGAACTTTTAGTCGCATTTGCTGATTCATTAGAAGGGATGTGAAGTTAATTTCTTTGCTTTAGGAAGAATTTGGCTATAATGCGGACACCCAGAAGCTGCTGGCTAAAAATGGAGAGACGCTTCTTGGCGCCATCAATTTTTTCATCGCTAGTGTGAACACTTTGGTGAATAAAACCATTGAAGATACGTTAATGACGGTGAAACAGTACGAAAGTGCCAGGTAAGTATCACTTTCCACTATATTGTCTAGTTCACGGGCAGTAAGTAACTCTGAAGGTTTTTTTCACTGCAGACAAGAAGAACCGACTTTAACAAGATGGGCAGAAAATGAATGGGCCAGAGGAGGTTTTTCGAATAGCCGCAGAGCTTACCGCAGGCAGGAGAGCAGGTTCTTGGGCAGGCAGGAACCAGCATCCAGATAATGCCCAGAGACTTTAACCAGGGCCCAGAGTTGAGGACATCTGGTACTTGCAGCGACTCCACTCCCATGAATATTGTCCAAATAGCCCTGAGTACTTTGCTTCATCGCTCAAGAGTTTCTAACAGTCTTGATGGTGGACCCAGACTTGGCTGCACAAGGGCAGCCCACCCTGCCCCAGCTCCTTTGGAAAGCGACACACGCGTGGTGACCTCAGAGAGACCCTCTAGTCTGTCGTCTGGACTTAGGCAGCCTCTCCCCCTATTAGCGTCTCTGCCCGTGCAGGCATTAACGCCCACTGCTTCTGCGACCGCCTCTCTTCCAGTTTCCTCTTGGTGTTTTGGGCCCCGCCTGCTGTTGTGCTCAGCGCACTCCTGGCTTTGCGCTCAGGGATCACTCCTGCAGGGTTCAGAGGATCGTGTGGGATGCTGGAGATCAAACTTGGGTCGGCTGCATGCAGAGCCGGGGCCTTACCCACTGTATTATCTCTCTGGCCCTTCCAGTTTCTCTTGTCTTTACAATTTCTCTTGTAAAGCCATTTCTACTGCCCTGGCTTGATTTTAGTTGTGGTTAGCAACCCTGATCCTCTATTTGTGCAGATTATAACTGCGTATAGATAATCCTCAAAGTTTGTCTTTTGCATACATGCTTGCCTTATATTTCATAGTTGGTTTATAATGTTGTGTTTTCATGTATTCTACGTATAAGCACAGTCTCTATCATAGAACCACCCTGTTAGGTAAACATTACACACGTTAGTAAATATGTTTCAGTATCTAGCATTCAGCCAACCCATCTCAGCCATTTTTATTTAGGTCCATCTCATCCGGGCCCCCTCTTCATTATTCCAATCCCCTGTGAGTTTTTTTGCCTCCTACACCTTTGAAATCCTTATTTTCTATTATACTTTGAAAAGCACAGTTACTTCTGTAGAAGCTTCGCTTTCATAATTCTTGGCCTCTTGCCATGTTTTAGTGATGTGAGAGATGCAGCTCACCTTTTTGCATTTGCATGTATGTTCTCAAGTCGCGGCCTCCTTCTGCGTTGCCTAAGTAAAAGTGTACAGCACTTGGAAACTGGCTTTGCTCTTCCACAAGAGCGCATAGTCTGCCTGTGCTGCTGTAATTCTCAGTGTAGTATCAGCACGATACTCTTCTCTACCTGGAGATGAAGGTCCGGACAGCTAGCTGAGCGCCTGCTGGAGGGTGGGTGCCTTCTTTGGAACTCGGTTTCTTGCTGACCATGAGGCTCCCAGGAGGACAGATGAGTTTTGGGAGTGGGCCCATCACCTCCGGAAGCAGCCAGATGAGACTCACCACAATAGCCGCCAGCTTCACTGTCTGGACACTGCAGCACATCAGAACCCGCCCAGGAGAGATACTGATCTCAAGAGCAGATTAACAGAGTAGCCGAGTTTGAGCCCAGGTAGGGTGCTCCCAGAAGCGGAAGTCACAGGGCATTCCTCAGATGGAGCTGGGACCATCCCTCCCCCTCTCTATCTTGTTCTGGAGCCTGGTGGCCCCGCCCAGGAACTGCCCCAGGGTGACTAGCCATAGCATGCAGAGCCTCAGACGCAACCGGGAGAGCTGGCATTCAGCTCTCCCTAGCCCAGCTGACCATGAGGCTCCCTAAGTCGTGTGGCCACTTGTGGCCGTGCAGTCCATCAAACTAGTGGAATCAATCATGTCTTAGAATATACTACATTCCACGATGTGTAGGAAAGGTAGGCAGGAAGGAGAGATAGAAAGGAGATACAGAACCCGCCATGGAGGAGGGGGAGGGAGGTGGGGACATTGGTGATGGGAGATGTGCACCGGTGGAGGGATGGGTCTTGAAACACTGTAGAACCAAAACTCAAGCATGGGCATCTTGTAATTGTATGTCTAAAGGTGGTGTAATAAAATAATAATAAAAAAATTTTTTAAAAAAGATACAGGTTGTTACCAGTTGCCCTAAGAACATCATATATATAAACATGAGGTGTTTGTCAAGATATACTTCCTGTTTATCAGTGAAACACTGAGGCAAAAAGATACCAGCAAGAAGCTCAAAAACACCAGGGCCAGTGCAGGGCAGTTCATTTTGGCTGTCAGACGCCAGGACGTGGGCTGTGGCCAAGCCAGTCACGCCCCTGCATGTGCTCCATCTTCTTCTCGCTCTCAAGCTCCCGTAAAGCTCCATTGCCCCAGTGCAGCGACTTGCTTCTGTTTTTCCGACTCTTCTTCTAAAGTGTATTTGGCTTCTGGATTCCTCATCTTCTCCCGTCCGTCCCCCATTCCCTGCATTACCGTCAGACCAGTGTTTCTTTTTCCATCGTGGACAGACAGATCATGTCACTTTCTAGATCAGCTTCTTCAGTGACTTGTCACTTACCTACTGGGTTAAATTGATCCCGTTAGCATGGCCTGTAAAATCCTGTTCAGCACGTTCACACCATTCGCACTCGAATGTGGTTTAGTCGACGTAAACTGCGGCGTGGCTGGCTCTGTGCACCCTCAGTCCTCTGCCAGATGCCTCTAGTTTAATCCACGTAAACCGCGGCGTGGCTGTCTCTGTGCACCCTCAGTCCTCTGCCAGATGCCTCTAGTTTAATCGACGTAAACCGCGGGCGTGGCTGTCTCTGTGCACCCTCAGTCCTCTCCCGTGTGTATGCCTCTGCTTCCATCGCCATGTTTTCTTCCATACTCACTTCCAAGATGTGTCATGGATCTCATGGAAATGTGCCTTTTCCATACTGATCTCTTCCCCTGTGAGGAGTTTCCTGCTCCACTTCATCTGTTTCACCATCTTTTTACGGGACGAGGGTAAGGACGGTGCTTTTGGAGGATCCTGGGGCCACTCCCAAGGATGTTCAGTCCACAGGGCCAGACAGGCCAGTGCAGGGACCCACAGGAGTGGTGCTGTTCAGAACCTGGGGTGCTGGGGACCTCTAGGGCCAGCTGGGTGTGCGCAGGGCCGCCATCTCCACTTGCTCCTGAGGCAAGGACATTCTTGCAGAAGAATTGAGCAGCACGGCCCACTGGGCGACAGTGTTCTTGGTCTCTGAATAAAGGGCGCTCGCGTCCGTGGTGCTTTTTTTAAAAATGTTTTTTGTTTTGTTTTGTTTTTTTTTTTTTTTTTTTGCATCACACCAGCAGTGATCAGGGGTTATTCCTGGCTCTGCACTCAGGAGTTACTCCCGGCAGTGCTCAGGGGACCATATGGCATGTCAGGGATCGAACCCGGGTCTACCGTGTGTAAGGCCTTACCTGCTGTACTGTCTCCAGCCCCGGTGCTTATTTTCCCTGTGTTAGGGGTCACTAAGCCCTTTAGCTGAGTATAGACCAGTTGAGACTCTGGTGAAGCTCCATTTACTGTGCTAGCAACAGGGCCGTGATGGGTTGGGGGCTATGCTCGTGTGAGAAATACAGCAGATTGTGGTTTCAGAGGACCGGGGCAGGCTCTCCGGGAACACAGGGTCTTCAATGCTCTGTAATAGATGCTTTCGTCACAATCAAATATTGCAGAACTCCATCCTGAGTTATATTACCTCATTTATTGGTGCTGAGGATGGGAGTGAGGGAGGTCGCCACACCCGGCAGTGCGCAGCGCTTACACCTAGCTCTGTGTTGAGGGATCACTCCCTGACCATGTGCAGGAAACCATGTGTGGTGTCAGAGATCAAATCAGAGTCGCCATGTGCAAGGCAAGTGCGTGCTTTACTGTATCAGTAATAGCCGATTCACGTGAGAGAGGTTGGTCCCTACCCTTGATCTTGATTGCATTAGATTGTTCTCAGATGTTGAAAATTTCATTTCTTTGCCCAGTACTTTGGGAGGAATAGTAGATACTGCAAAGCAAGTGCTGTGAATGGCGCTGTTTTGTGTTTAAAGAAATAATGTGATTTCACACGTGCATACTATAATGAGAATTTATATAGAATTCTGTGTAATATGAGTGTGTCGGGTATTTGCCAGTCACTCATGACTGTCTCTCACTCCTCCAGTAGAACATTTCACAACTCTCTCTTTCCAGAATCGAGTATGACGCCTACCGCACTGATTTGGAAGAACTGAATCTTGGACCTCGGGATGCAAACACACTGCCAAAGATCGAGCAGTCACAGCTTCTGTTCCAGGCACATAAGGAAAAATATGACAAAATGCGCAATGATGTCTCTGTCAAGTTGAAATTTTTAGAAGAAAATAAGGTAAATTTGTGGGGTGGGGGGGGGAGTGTGGGTGTGTGTGCGCCGCAAGTGTATTGTACTTTGCCAGGGATAGAACATTCGAGTTTATTTTTGACTTTCTATCTCTCTGTGGACTTTAAAAAATAAAGTCACCATAATAATAAATAGAAAGGTTTTTGCTTTGATTCTCTTAAATTTCATTTGCATTAAAGAATTCCCTGTAAAATCCATGAGTTCTTTTTTCAAGAACACAAAATTTACTTTCCTTCCTGTCGCAAAGTCATCATCAACTGTTCCAGTCTGTGACAGGTGACAGCTGGTGAAAGTGCTTGTTCAGGTGTTGGCGGTCAGGGTGGTGTTGGTCCTAAGTGTTTTAAAGTGTTAAATACTGTTGGAGTGTGTGCGATGTAATGTGGACCTTTTCCACTAATGGTACAGACTTCTGGGTGAGACAAGACAGCAACCTTCCCTCCCAGTAACTGACAGTGAGGAATGACTAAAAGTTTCCTATTTGGGCATGAATTAGGAGCACCTAGAAGGAGTACGCCAACAAGACATGTTATTTTCAAGTAGCAGGAACTCAGTCATTGAGTAGGACCAGGAGGGCTGAGAATGACCTGCCAGAGACTTCACGTGGATTGGGATTCACACGTAACAAACTCCTGAAGGCAGGTTTTCCATCTTTAACCTTTTCTTCCATCGCTCAGCTTTCTGGGGTGAAGGCTGATGGGAGTGAGCACGGTGCAGAGAAAGAGGGTGGCTCAGGGCCGCACCGTCACCCCTGGCCCTTCTGTGCTTCTCGCGTCCTCTGAGGCCATGAGAGCCTTCACCTCTGCTGCTTCAAGGGACTCTGAAGCTCACTCTTCATCCGATTGCTGTTGATACCTTCTTATTTTCCTTAACATTTCCATAGTGATTCTAGCTGCCTTAAAAGTCAGAGCAGCCGGAGAGCGATAGCACAGCGGGGAGGGCGTTTGCCTTGCACGGGGCCGACCTGGGTTCGATCCCGGCATCCCATATGGTCCCCGAGCATTGCCAGGGAGAAATTCCTGAGCAAAGAGCCAGGAGTAACCCCTGAGCATCGCCAGGTGTGACCCCAAAAAGCAAAAAAAAAAAAAAAAAAAAAGTTGGAGAGCAAATCATTTCCTTGGGATGTACCAATGCTGGCACAGTCAGTTGTATTTTAGCTACAATGATTGAAAACTCTTCACCATGCAATACTGCCACAGCAGTAAAGGAAGCCAGCACAACTGTTAAGTTGCCCAGCATCATTGAAACAAGAACACAGTGCAGGGCCGGATAGTGCAGGGGCACTGTCCTCGCACTTAGCAACCCAGGTTTGGTCCCCAGCATGTGGTCCTCAAACCCCACCAGGAGTAATTCCTGAGTGCAGAGCCACGTCTGAGCCCTGAGCACTGCCAGTGGGGCCCCTAAACAAAACAACACAGGGCTGGAGTGATAACACAGCAGGGAGGGCATTTGCCTTGCATGTGGCCAACACAGATTTAATCCCCAGCATCCCATATGATCCCTCAAGCACTGCCAGGAGTAATTCCTAAGCCAGGAGTAGCCCATGAGTATCACCAGGAGTGACCCCCAAAAAAGCCAAAAGAGAAAAACAACAGTGCAGACTTTTAGTATTCTTTGGCTGAGTTCCTCATAAATATATACACATGTGTGAATTACACATATACACGAGTCATGTGTGGCATACTATGTGTATGAATTCCATACATAATATACTTCTATCTTAGTAACACTGTTGAATATTCTGATAGATGTTTGGTGGTTCGTCCTGGCACAGCTACCTCACCATCTTGGCTGCTGGGCTTTCAGATGTAAAATCTTTCCAGCTTTTTCTCTTTACCTTTTCCTTAACTGTTACTTCCAGGGCCCATTTTGTAGAACAAACTCTGAACTGATTTTGTCCAATTTTTAACTCTACTTAGCACAATTTTGGGGGATCTCTTCGTTAATCCTCTGCCATTCAGGGTTTCTTTTCTGGCACCATTTTGTAATTATTTTGTTAACTACAGAGACCCCGAGAACAAGGAGATGGTCCATTGGTCTGGGGCATCAAGCGCTCAAAGACTTGCGCACAGTGACCAAGACAAAGTCACCCGCACGGGCCATTGATAGTCATGGACAGTTTGTTAGGCTAGTACCGTGGTTGCGTACAGGCAGAGAGGGATGCATTCCGTGGGGATCACGCAACAGGCAGAGGAAGGGGACATCTATGGTTTACATGGGCTTGATGGGACAGATTGTCTCGAGGTGTTACAGGATCCAGGTGCCGGCCCTGCCTGATCTCAGACCGTGGCCAAGGCCGTGGAGCCATGCGGGTCATCGGGGAATGAGGGTCCCTGGGCAGCAGCTCCCCCTGCTCAAGCCGGGACCATGCGGGTCGTCCGGAATGAGGGTCCCCCGGCAGCAGCTCCCCCTGCTCAAGCCGGGACCATGCGGGTCGTCCGGAATGAGGGTCCCCCCGGCAGCAGCTCCCCCCTCCTCAAGCCGGACTCCGGTTCCCCTCACAGCCCAGCAGTCAAGATGGTCAGGGACGGCGCCAGGAACTCCCAGCAGATATGGACGGCAGTACTAGATATAAAAGCTTGTTTTTAACATTCTCTAATGGTTCAGCACCAAACAGTGTAGTGCTGAATGAGTGAAAGCATTTACGTGCTCTATCCAAAGGTTAGTAGAAGAGAAAGAAATGACCGGTAACTCCTTGATTCAGGACTTCTGCATACATGGGAAGTGACTTTAGGAAATACTTAAAATGCTGGCTACATTCTTGGGGCATCTTCTGGTATTATGGGATTAGTTGTGCAATTATGGATAATATTTTTAACGTTATCTTTCTCATTTTCTGGGAAAGGTGTGGTTGAAGGGTTGACCATTCCGGAGTACTCAGGGGCTAGTGCTGGCCCTTCTGTGTGCAGAGTACCCGGCAGGCCTTGGGCTACCGTATGCAGTGCTGGGGTTGCAGCGGCCCCACGGCCTCGCCAGCTCCTCTGGGAAAGGCTTTATTCACTTCCTTAGGGTTGTTGGGAAGACTCAGTGCTCTTAAATCAGGCCCGGAGGTAATGAAAACGAGATCGCCCGGGGTGAATGCTAGCCGTGGTGCTGTTGGCCTGCCACACTCTCACTGGAACTAGTTTGGACATTGGGCGCTAGCTCTGCAAGCTGAACTGGGACTATGCTTTTTTTGTTGACTACTATGCGTTTTAACGTGTGCTCTCACTTAATCTTCATAACAAGCTTCATACTTTCATCCTCCGTAATGTTGAATGCCTTGAATGCTAGAAGAGGCAAAGTCCCGCCCGGCCAGATCCGTTCATTGTGCTGTGACCGAATCCCTTTCGCATCATTTGCGCCCGCCCTTCCGGGTGCCCTGCCCTGCTGCTCATGTTTAGGAAGAAGCTCCGTTTGCCTGTGTCCAAGAGAATATCAGTGTTGGGGACATCAAAATCCTATCTGAGTGGGAGGAAAGGCTGGGAGATAACCCGCCTGAATCTAGCCGCCTTGCCTCCGTAGTCCTGGGCCGTATGTGGAAACAGCAGAGTGCTAATGTGGGAGAGGAAAAGGTAGCAGGCTCAAAAATCAAAGCAAACCTTTCCCCCCTGCCCTTTGGGGCTTCCTCTTTTGGTTGGCCCCTCTGCTTTAAACAGTTTAATCAAATGACCAGGCAAGACGGATCATCTCTTGAAGGGAAAAAAAAAATCTGCATTAAATATGAAAACCTAGGTCCCAGACTCCCTTCTCAATATGCATAGGCTAAGCATCTCTATTTTGTCTTGAAAATGAGCAAAACCCCCTACCTTGCCATAAAAGTGAAGAATGTTGTGCCTTTTCTCTGGTACATGCTGTTTATTGTTCACCAGAGGCTGTGAGATTCTTACTGCGTGCAGGCAGGTCCCTAGAGGAGGGGTGAGGAGATCTGAGGGAGTTAGCAGAAAGTAGCATGTTTATTATGGCCTTTCCAGTGGTCCTTCATCTAGCCTTAGATTATTTCTAACAGGAGTGGAGCGCGGGTCTACTGCTTCAGTGGCTGAGGTAATAAAGTGATACTCCCCACGTGTCCCTTTAAAGAGCTCCTAGAGAATCCTGTAGCACATCCACTGCGGTTCTTCTAAACCATCGACGCATTCCAGGAAGCTAGAGCAACGCTGTTGAGTCGCACTTTTCCAAAGTGAAGATCCTCCCCGTCGGCATTGTTCCCAGCCCCTAGCCAAGGACAGCTCTCGATCATGGGACCTGGCGAGATGATACGCTAGCAGAGACTCAAGCTAAGCACTGAGGGATCTTCACTCGCCAAAGGAGGGAGGGCCTGCATGGACCCCCCGCTGATGCCCTCGGAAGGAGACGGTGATTTCAGTGCCTCTATGACCTGGCTTGGCTTCTCGGGGGTGAGGGATAAAGGGTGGGAATCTGTGCGACTCAAACCACCCCTTTCCTTGGTCAAGGTGGAAACCAGCCACCGCACGTCAGTGCTGTGGGCGTGGCGCAGCTTGGGCAGGGTCCTGTCTGGAAGCCTTTGTTTTGAGAACAGCGTTGTCTTCACATTATCTTCCCCTGACCTTAACTTTCTTCTTTCAGTTTTTCTTCGTTTCTTTCTTTCCATTGCCTTTATGCTCATGGATTTTCTGTTCTTGGGTCACCTTGAGAAATTAGTTTCTGGCCTTGTCCTGTTGTCAGCCAAGTTTGTAGTTGAACTCAGTAATCAAATCTCTAAAGAAATGTTGCATTTAAGTCTCTTAAAATTAGCTCTTTAGACGGGAATCACTGGGAATTTGTCAGGTGGAGCTGGGGGTCGGCCCTTCCCTCTCCATTTTGTCTGAGCCTGGTAGCCCCACCCAGGAACTGCCCTGGGGTGACCAGCCATAGCATGCAGAGCCTCAGACACAGCTGAGGGTACTGGAACTCGGCTCTCCCCTGGCTCAGCTGACCATGGGGTCCCCAGGAGGACAGCTGGGTTTTGGGTGTTGGCCCATCACCTCTGGGGGTCCTGGAAGCAGTCGGATGAGGCTTGCCCACCACATTAGCAGCCATTTTCGCTGTCCGGATGCTGTACCACATCAGAGTCTGCCCGGGGGGGAAACTGACCTCAAGGCCAGATTAACAGAGCAAAACGAGTTCGAGCCCAGGTAGGCAGCTCCCAGAAGCGGGAAACACCAGGAATTCATCAGATGGAGCTGGGGTGGCCCCTTCCCCTCTCCATTTTGTCTGAGCCCGGTAGCCCCACCCAGAAGCTGCCCTGGGGCGACCAGCCATAGCATGCAGAGCCTCAGACGCAGCTGGGGGGGCTGGAACTAGGCTTTCTCCTGGCTCAGCTGACCATGAGGCCCCCCAGGAGGACAGATGGGTTTTGGGTGTTGGCCCATCACCTCTGGGGGTCCCGGAAGCAGCTGGATGGGACTCGCCCACCACATTAGCTGCCATTTTCACTGTCCGGATGCTGACCATGAGGCCCCTAAGTCGCATGGCTGCTTTGGCCACGTGGTCCATCAAACTAGTGGAAACAGTTATGTCCTTTAATGTACTGCATTCTACGATGTGTAGGAAAGGTAGGCGGGAGGGAGAGATAGAGAGGGAGAGAAAAGATACACAGAACCCGCCAAGTAGTTGGGGTGCAGGAGGGGGAGGGAGGTGGGGACATTGATAATGGGAGATGGGCTCGGGTGGAGGGGATGGGTGTTGAAACACTGTAGGACCAAAACTTCGAGCATGAGCATATTGTAATTGTATGTCTAAAAGTGGTGTAATAAAATTAAAAAATTTTTTAAAAATAGCTCTTTAACACTGCAGAGCTAACGTTGCCACTGATGTTTTAGACACTTACATAGCTGTCACTGATGAAGACAGTTCTCTGCCTGCGGAAACCTTTGTTTTGTTACTGTTACTGAGAAACTTTTTAACCCTTTTATTTTTAATTGCTTTAACAAAAGGAGGAAAAAGCAAACCTTTCGACCTAGGAACTGCTTGTCATGGATGTTGCTTTCTTGGCAGATTGAAATGCCCCAAATCTGTTTTGTTTTGTTTTATTTATTTAGTTAAACTACAACTGAAGTCAGGTCTACTTAGCATGTGAATTTTAGCAAAACGGAGTCTCCTTGTGTCTTCGTATGTCAAAATTGTCAATATCGTATGTCAAAATTGTAAAAGTAAGTTACCTGAACCATTAGTAACTGCTGTTCTATGACTTTAGTAAAGCAAGTTTCGGTTCAGTTTTTCCCCCCTTCTATTCTCTTACAGCTTTTTGGAGTCTCTTCCCGTATTGACCCTTCACTATCACTATCACTATCTTCCCGTTCATCATCGATTTGCTCCAAGCGGGGCCCCAGTAACATCTCCATATGTCCTGTCTCATGCTAGTAGAGCCCAAGGCATCTGCTTGCTCCAGGAACATAAAGAGCCACAATCCATTCCGGAATGAGGTCTATAATTGTTACTGGTATTTGGCATATCAAATACAACACGGGTAGCTTGCCAGGCTCTGCCGTGCAGGTAGCATACTCTTGTAGTCATCTCTAAGTCCAGCATTTATTGATGAACCGCGTGGCCGCAAGCCACGTGCCATTGACCCTTCAAAAGCAAGAAATCTGCTACCCAAACCACTAGCATTGTGCATGAGGTCAAAGGAAGCGAATCGGTCCAGAGAAGTTCGGAGTTGGAGTCTATGCTAGAAACCAGGACCCCTGCCTGGTTAGGGATGGTTGGAAATGTCCCCATTCTGTCATCCTGGAGGACAACAGGGCAGAAACGTCATCAGAAATCTGTATTTGTAATTAGAGGGGAGCAAGCCAGAGGGAATTCGTTACTCTGAATCCACACTTCTAAAAGTGTGTTCTTCAACACCCTCCGTGGCTGTGCAGACAGCTGGGTGCTTTAAGGGACGGGAGGCCACCGTCTCTCCTGCTGGCTGGGGCCACTCCAGGTCTCCTGGGAGACTGGTGGAACCAACTACCCGCTTGCACAACTAGTCACTGAGTAAAGGACTGAGAATTTGGGCCTATAGTAATAGATTTTAGTGGTCAAACCTTATAAGGGTGTTTTTATTTCATTCTTAGAAAAATATTTGTTTCATTCCTTAAAAAAAAAGGAAGTAGGGAGGTAGATTCTAGGCTTTGTTTTTGGGAAACTGCACTTAAGTTGAACTTCTGTGTCTCGGTTAAAACAAAAAATATGGGGCTGAAGAGATAGCCCAGTGGGTCGGGCACTTGTCCTAACCCAGCATCCCATGTCGTCCCCAGCCCTGCCAAGAGTGTTCCCTTAGGAGTAAGTATGGAGCACCGCTGGGTGTGGCCAGGAAAACAAAACTGAAATAAAAAGTATGTGACTGTTCAGCACTCACATTCCTGTCTGTGTGCGTGCATCGATGCGGAGTGATCGGCCTTCAGTTGTCCTTTTGCCCGCCGTGGCAAGCTTTGGTTCCTCTTACTTACGTCTTTGTTCTCAGTCCACTCGCCCCCTCCGTGCTGCTTAGTGCTCCTTTTTAACACCAACAGTCCTTATTACTCTCTGATTCTCCTTGTTTTTCAAAAAACACCGAGTTGCATAGCAGTAAGAACAAAGTCAGTTGGACCCTGCTAAAGTTTCCCCTTTCATCAATATTTCTCCTTTCCCAGACCTTAAATAAGGAAACTTGAGCTAGTGGTGACTTCAGGCAGTTTATTTACCTTTCATTGTCCCTTGCAAGGATCAAAACAAAACAGACTGCTTTGGTCACGGAGAAGGAAATGGGCGTCGGTGTTGTGCGACTAGGTGACAGGCCCTCCCTCAGCCCCGTGCCTAGCCGTGGTCTGGAAAAGCTTTGCGGCTGCCCAGCCTGTGGTTCCTCCTTTCCCCGGAGTGGGAGGGAAAGGGGCAGGCGCTGCCATGGGGTGCAAGGCCGCGCCTCAGCATCCCGCTCTTGGCTTCCGCAAAGGCAGAGCATACTCAGGGACACTTGTGTGCCTGCACTGGGTACTGTTTGCATGGAAAGAGAGCAGGAGAAGTAGAGGAAAACATACAGAATGTGAGTAGTTCCTGGCCTGAAAATATAAGTGGGCTGGAGCACATACTCTGCGTGCAGGAGTCCAGGTTTTATCCCCCCAGTGCCATGGTGCCCTGACCACAGAGCCACAGGTAGCCCCCTGGCCAGTTACAGACATGCCCCCGCCCCCAAAAAAATACAGGGAAACTTTTTGTGTGACTTGTAAGCACATCACACATTTAAAACTTCATTTACGGGGTTGGGGGAGATAGCACATTTAACGCTTGCCTTGTAAGCTGCCAGCCTGTGTTTGATCCTGGCACCCCCTGGGTTCCCCAGTCCCCACCAGGGATGATCCCTGAGCACAGGAGTGAGCTCTGAGCACTGCCAGGTGTGGCCCAAAGACGAGTGATTTAAAATGACGATGACTTAATAGTAAGTGATCCCTGTCAGGGTCAGTCCTGTATTATGAGGGGGAAAATACCCTGAATATGTCAAAAGATTAGAGCAGACTTGGATTTAAATAAAAAGGATCTCAATTTTATTATAATTGTATTTTTAGAAAGATACTTTCATTTTATGGTAGGCTAAGTAATAAGCTGTAATTATTAAACAAAGGGAGATGTGTTTGGTTTATAAACCAGGTAAGTTTGGGGTTCTCTCCTCTAGCTTATCTGCGCTGGAATTCTGCTTTGTAGGGGCCACACCTAGCGGTGCCTAGGGGTTGCCACTTAGCACTGGCATGACTCGGGACCATATGCAGAGCCAGGGATCTATCTGAGTCAGCCATGTACAAGGCAAGCACCTTAACTCCTGTACAATCTCTCGAGCCTAATAGGTGTTGTCATTGTTGGGGTTTTCCCCCTTATTACATTTCATGCCTCAGAAGGATGAAAAATGGAATCAGGAGAGTAAATTCAGGAGGCGGCGCTCATACTGAGCATGCGCAAGGCCTGAGTTTGTTCCCAGCCCCACATTCCACTCAGCCCCACCCCGCAGCACTGTGGGGCGTAGCCCTGGTGGCCCTGAGATCCCTAGAAACCCCTGGGCCAGCAGCATTGCTATAAAGTGCTCAGGAGGCCCCTGTTAAAGGGGCGGGGCATAACTTGGAAAGCGCTCCTGGATACATAGTTACTGTAGTTGGTTACAGTTAGAGCCAGAGAGATAAGGAGCCAACTTGCATGTGGCCAGCCTCAGTTCAGTCCCCAGCACCGCATGGCCCCGTGGTCTGCCAGGAATAAGATCAAGATTGCACAGTGCCTCATGCCAGTGACAAGCAAGCGAACAAATAAAGTCAGAAGTCGACTGTTGAGTTGATGAAAAAACTCTTTACGGGGAACGTATTATATAGTTCTAATACAATCAAATGTCTTGTTTCATGATTTCCTCTCTAAGGTTTAGTTAGTTGCTCCTTTTTCTGCTACAGTCTCACAGACTTATTTTATACGGATTACGTTGCAAATTTAACTTCTAAAGAAAAATCCAGTGAACCCAAATGGTGCAGTCAGAAAAGAAAAAGAGTCTAGAGAATGAAAAGTCTGGCCGGGGAGTAAACACGTTCACGCACTGCGCGGACAGCCCCTGCGCGCAGTCTCGGCTCCGCAGTCCTTTATGAATGCATGCCATAATAGGAAATGCTCAGAGCCTAGTCCGTTTCTGTGAAATACGCTATAAATATTTGGAGACGTTTGGGCGGCAGAGGCACTCTATTAAAACTTCTCAGAGGAAAAGATAAAATCCGTGAATTTAAAACAGAAATTCGTGACCGAATTTTAAGGGGCGCTGCTAATGATCACCAAGGGCCGCACAGGGCTCCGCATACTTCCTGGGCCTGGGTTTGGTGCCAAGTCCAGGAGCGCGGCTGGGAGTGGCATCACGGGGCGTGGCCCCAAGCAGAACTTCCCTAATGTAAACAGATAATTCTGGAAATGTCTTCTCCCCGTGGGGAGGAAACAAACCCCAGTTTCTCCTTTGAGAATACTGACACGGTGTTCGTGCCAAGAGCTGCAGAGGCCTACAGGGTTGAGGCGCTGCCTTGCATGTTGCCGCCCCAGTCCAGTCCTGATACCACATAGGCCCCCGGAGGAAGCCCTGAGCACTGCTGGGTGTGGCCCGGAACAAGCGGACGTGAAGGGCATTCCTGCCAGGGCTTGCTGGCCTCTATTCTGCGACGAAGGCATGGCGGTGCTACCTCCTGGGGGGTGCTTATAGGGCAGAGGGGTGTAGGGCAAAGGGGCCCGAGTGGTTCTCCCGGAAGGCGGGCGTGTGCGCGTTGCTGGACCGTGAAGGGAAGCACCGCGGCCTTGGCGCTGCGCCAGGTGGTTCCCTGCACTGATCCTCAGCCCTCCACCCCCCACAGCTTTATTTCCAGGCGTGATCCCTGAGAGTGTGTTGTCATGTGACTTGATGTAATGTCCTTACTGTTCTTTCTGTCATTCACTTAGCAAAGCTTGCCAGGTATATACTGTTTTCTGGGAGTGTTTTGGATATTGCTAACAACTGAGCAAAAGTAGAAATCAGTTCTAACACCTAAGAATTTAGCCTCATAAAAGAAACAGTTTTGGGCCAGAGCGATGGGACAGCGGGGAGGGTGTTTGCCTTGCGCGCAGCCAACCTGGGTTCCATCCTCGGCATCCCAAATGGTCTCCCAAGCACTGCCAGGAGTAAGTCCTGAGCCAAGAGTCAGGGGGTAACTCTGACTCATGCGTGAGCATTGCCAGGCATGACCCAAAAAACAAAAAGGAAAAAGAAAGGGGTCTTAGTCTAATTGCTCCCAAATAGGTGTGTGTGTGTGTGTGTGTGTGTGGCGTGTGCACGCGCATGAGTGAGCATATATGAAGTTTTCACTGTGGCGGTACTCTTGGAAGGCGCATGGCCAGCAGAGTGGTCAGGAGGATTGTGCTCATGCCTTTGCAGGTGTGAGGCCTTGGGTTTGACCCCTGCACCACATGGCCCCATGCCCTCCTGGGTGTGGTCCCTATAAGCAAAAGAAAATGTGGTCAGAGCTTCCTTAAGAAGAGTGATGTTAAGCATTAACTTACTCAAGTGAGAATCTTGCAGATAGGAGCGGCAGGTAACAGCCCCAGGCAGGAAGGGGTTGGTGTGTGGAGCAGTGACAGAGCCGGTGTGGCTGGTTCATAGAGATGGTGACCAAGCTATAGAAGACCAGTGCTGTGGAGGGCCAGACCCTGCGGTTGTGTAGATCACAGTACGGAAAAGTAGGGAGGTGGGAAAGTAGAGTATTTCGGGTTTTTTTTTGTTTGTTTGTTTTGTTTTGGTCCCTTGGGCCACACCCAGTGGTAACTCCGGGCTTTTTCCCAACTCTGTGCTCTGGGAACCATAGGTGCCTGGGCTCAAACCCGGCCTCCCACAATCAAAGTGTACTCTCAGCCTGTGGGCCTCTCTCCGGTCCAAAAAGTCGTTTTGTTCTTCAAATGAGTGTTGAGGGGCGGAATGATAGTACAGTGGGCAGGGTCTGCGTTGGATCTGCTGACCCTGGCTCGATGTGGATATCCCGTCACCACATAGTGTCCCTGGAGCCCACCAGGGCTGATCCCTAGGGACAGAGCCAGGAGAATCCCCTGAGCACTGCTGAAGGTGGCCGGGAAACAAACCAAAAAAAAAAAAAAAAGGAAAGAAGGAAAAGAAATGAAACAGAAGTTAACTCTTTATAAAACATTTAACCAAGCATATTGTTGCGACTAGATTTGGCAACCAGCCTCATGCAAACCAAAGCTGTGTGGGTGGTGATTGGCAGTGAGGGACAGGAGAAGGCGGGAACAAAGGCCCTATAACCAGTCGGTCTCATACTGCAGGAGGTCACCAGAAAGGAGTTGTGGGGTGGAGAGGGCTTTGGGGCACAGGCTCCACCTTCCTGGAGGAAGAGCTGCGTCCCTCCCGATGAGCAACGAGTTTCCTAGATTGGACCTGCTGCTTTGGGGGATAGCTCTACTACACTTTTGTGGTCAGAAGTGACCACATTGGCTCATGTGGAGCTTGGGTTTGCCTTTCAAGTCTCGGCTGACTGTTTCAAAGGACGGGAAAGTAGCTGTCCTTCCTAAGCGCTGATTCTGCGGCTGTCGCTGCTAGGATGAATGTAGTCTCTAAGAATGTGGGTAGCGGGGACTCCTCAGACCCTCTTCCCACTGCCATGGTGGGTCCCGGGGCTCTCCCTGTGGGAGATCCGAGCAGACCCAGGTGGCCCCGGTGGTCTGGGCAGAAGTTACGTGGCTCCCCCCTTACTATTGTGGTTGCCTGGTCCCCAGTGGTCGCAGTGCCTGCATTTAAACCTGACACCTTATTGCGTGGTTGAGTAGACTCTCGAAAGATGCCAGGCCAGCATGGGATGTGACTCTTCTGGTGGTGAGTCGGCGCGGCTCTGACACCTTCTGCCGTGGCGCTTCTGTGGGTCCTGCCCACCGCCACTCACCCACAGTTGGCTTTCTTCCACTGGAAAATCATTCGATAACTGGGTTTGGGTTCTGGTTTTGGGGTTTTGGGTGTTTTTTTTTCCAGGCTCTCACACTTGCAGCATTCTGGCTGTATCTCTGCCTTTAACTTTTTGAAACACTGCAAGTAATATGAAGTTAATTTGTACCTGCTAAGGGGGCAAGGTGGGGGCTCCCTAAACTGCTGTTTTCCCGAGGGAGGGAGAACAGGTGGGGACAAGCACCTGTGGGGCGCCGGGGCCTGGGAACCCGGCACTGGGAGGGAATTTTAGGAGTTAGAGACAGCGAGAATGGCGGCAGGCTTGGGGCTGGGACGGAAACTGGGGGCATTGGTGATGTGGGGTTGGTGTTGGAGCATTGAGGCCGGAAACAGCTGTATCATGAACAACTTGGTAAATCACGGTGCTTCAAAAAAGAGAGTGTTTTCCACAGCCGGGCCTAGGAGGCGGCTCGGCAATAAAGTGCTTGCTAGCATGTATGAGGCCCTGGTTTGATCCCTGGCACCAGGGAGGAAGTGTGAGGAGCCAGGGAGGCGTAAATTTTCTTTAACTTAAATTTATGTTTGTCTTCTGAGTAGAGGGAAAAGGGAGAGAGGTGGGCTGGAGCACACACCGTGGGAGCTTTCTTCTGGCTCTGCGCGCAGAGATCACTCCTGGCAGGGCGCTATACAGGGTACTTGGGGACTGAACCTGGGCCAGCCGCTTGCAGGGCAAGCACCCTACCCACTGTACTCTCACCGTAGCCCCTAAACTCTTGTTTTAAGTGGCTGGTGTTGGTCAGTTGCTGTGCCTGATCCTAAGGAAATGTTAATGAAGGTGCCCTGGAGACTTCTTTGCAGACCAGCTACTCTTGGAGGAGAGCTCGCATGGGAAAGACGACTGGAATGGGGTGAAGAAAAGGCACGCCGTGTGGCCGGGCACCTGCCTTTGGTCCCTGCAGGGCCAGCTGGCAGTGTGGCTTAAGAGAACGTGATCGCTGTTGGACAAAGGTCAGGGGAAATGTTTTTCAGATACCCTGGATCAGGAGTTTAAATATCTGTAAACTTTCTGATGGTGGTGTTGTTTTTGAGCCACACCCGGCTGTGCTCAGGGTTTATTTCTGCCGGGGCTTGGGAACCGCAAGTGGTGTCAGGGATCAGACCCTGGCCGGTCACATGCAAGGCAAGCGCTTTACTGTTTCTCTAGCCCCTGATCTATAAACTTTTGTTCAATGCCCTTTTCTCTTCCCAGAGGAGTGCAAAGCATGACAGCTTTGTGGGCTTATTATTGAGAGACAAACAGTGGCCATAGTACATTTTGAGCAAGGAACCGTGTGTGTGTGTGTGTGTGTGTGTGTGTGTGTGTGTGTGTGTGTGTTTATCACTGCTTCCTGGGATCAGCATTTTATAAGTTGCCTAGGAAGATGTGTGCTTAATCTCCTTTCGGAGAAGCAGCTCAGGAAGACCACCTTGTGGGTGACTCCGTAAGGTTGCTAGAGTCAAGGGTTGTAGAGCTGAGTTGCTCTCGTCCAGAGGTCAGTGAGCGCCGGGACTGCGGGGCCACGCTGGGCCTCTCTGTTCCCTCTTGGTCCCATGGACCTCTCGGCGTGGCTTGAGAAACAGCTCGTCAAGACGTTCGCCCCAGATCAGACTGGACACCTGTGCTTCGCCCCACGCTCTGAGCTTGTCATCCAGTGACCCTCAGCCTGCCCCAGATCCTCCTCTGCGCCCCTGTTTTTTGTTTTCCTGGGATTTCAAAAGTCGCTGAAGGAAGAGATAGGAGCTGAATTTTGACCTTGGGGATGGCGAAAGCTGCAGGAGAAATTGTGGACTGGGTCACGGAGTGAAAGCATCGCTCCTTCGGGAGGGTTTGTGGAGATGCAGCCCTGGGCCGTGAGTGCTCCTCCTCTGTGCATGACGGCCGCCTGCTCCTTTTCACCTGACTCTGGATCTTCATCCGTCTTGGCCTGGCATGTCCTCCAACAGGCCAGCTCCTCAACGTCCTCGGTGCTGGCCAGGAGCTCAGAGGCAGCCTCGAATGCTTCGTTGTCCCTTCGTGACTCTGCTAGTTACGTTTCAACCTTCCCGGGGTTTTACTCCTAGTAGTAAAGTGCCTAAAAGAGAGGGAGAGAGAGAAGAGAGCCTTGGAGAAAGAAGCCATGTGACAGGCAGACCTGGAACTCTGGAAGAAGAGGAGGAAGCGACAGTGCGGGACCGGACCAGGTCTCTGGTCTGTGGCACCAGGACCAGAACAGATCTGTCGGCTGTGGTACTGGACTGGGCCAGATCTGTCGGCTGTGACACCTGGACCGGACAGGTCTGTTGGCTGTGACACCTCGGCCGGGCCAGCTCTGTCAGCACGGGACCGGGCCAGGTCTGTCGGCTATGACACCTGGACCGGGCCAGGTCTGTCGGCACCGGGACCGGGCCAGGTCTGCCGGCTGTGGCCCAGCCTGTGCCCTCAGAGCCTCACCCTCCTGGGACCCAGAATGCTAAGACAGTGCCCCCGTGCCAGGGCCTGCTGCTGCCGGTGCTTACCCATCTTCTTTCAAATCAGAGCTGCCCTTTCCCCGGTAGGATGCTTTTGTTTTCCAGACCTGCGCCATGGCAGTGATTTGTTGGAACTTATCCCCGTGAGTCAGAGGAATGAAACGTCTTCTCCCACCTCCCGTGCTCCTTCCTATTTGTCTTTTCCTCTCTGCTCCCCTCCCAAAACCCACGCCCCGTGCTGATGGCCACGTGATGCCACTTCCAACACTGTCACACACCAGTGTCCTCATCCTCCCAGACAGCCCAAGATACAGATTTTCCTCCGCCTCGGTTTCCTCCTTACTGGAAAAGGTCAGCGATAGCCAGAGAAAGCGCTTAACCACCTTTTCAAATACTTAGGAGTAGGGGCCGGAGAGATAAGATAGGGGTTAAGGTGCTTGAGCACCGTCAGGTGTGGCCGTTCCCAAGCCCCTCTTAATGAAAAACAAATAGTTCATTTCCTTTCAGAAAGGAATTCACACATCCAGTCAGCTTCCAGTCAGCTTTCCAGTGTGTGTTGCCCTCGAACAAGCAGATTTTCACCAGTGGGGGCTTCTTAAACTTTATCTACTTTCTTTACCCCCTGTAGCCTGAGAAATTCTTATGTGATCCTGGCCATATTGGTATATTAAATATTTGCTGATAATAAATCATAAATTTATTCTAAAACATTGCAAAATTAAAGTTGAGGAACCTTGGTAGATTCTTTTATTTATTTATTGCTTTTGGTCACACGGGTGATGCTCAGGGGTTACTCCTGGCTCTGCACTCAGGAATTACTCCTGGCGGTGCTTGGAGGGACCATATGGATGCTGGGGATTAAACCCAGGTTGGCCATGTGCAAGGCAAACATCCTCCCTGCTCTGCTATATACCACAGTGGTATATTAAATATTTACTAATAAAAAATCACAAATGTATTTAAAACAATTTTTTTAAAAAGTTAAAGTACCTAATTCTTGGGCCATAGTGATAGTACAGTGGGTAGGGCATTTGCCTTGCACGTGGCTGACCCAGGTTCAATCCTCTGCATCCCTTATGGTCCCCGAGCACTGTCAGGAGTAATTTCTGAGTGCAGAGCCAGGAGTAATCCCTGAGCATCACCATGTATAACCCAAAAAGCAAATAAATACATAAAAGTACCTAGTTCTCATAAGTGTTGTTCTACAGCTGTAGGAAGCCCCACTGGTGAGAAACCATGGACAGGAATTGGGATGTGACATTCGAGTTACTGGACTTCTGGCCCTGTTTTTCATTTTTTATTTTATTTTGAAAATTTACTGGGTGTTGGGCCACACCTGGCGGTGTTTGGGGACCATATGTGGTGTGGGACTGGTCCCGGCTTGCTGCATGCAGGCACCCTACCCTCTACTGTCTCTCCAGCCTTGTATTTTGTTTGGGCTGGGTGGAGAATAAAGCAGTGGGAAAGTGGCCCTTAACTATTCCGGGCACTTTGACTTGGTGTCCCTTCTCCCTAGGGACAAGCAGAAGTTTGACCTTTACCCCAAGCTGCCCTTCTCCGCCCCTCTCCTGAGCCAGCTCTGCTGGGGAGACGGGTCATGCCTCGGCGGCCTTCACTAAGGCACCTCATGCGTCACCCACTGCAGTCAGTGATACTCTGAAGGATCACTGAAACTCGCATGACAGTATGGACCATCATTATCAAGATTGCTTAAATATATTAGTTATTTGTCTCTAACAACCAAAAAGTCCTGAGGAATCTCCCTGGCACATCAGACTTAGTAATATAGATACATGTTATAATGTAAATAAGAGAATAGAACGATGTCATCAGTGAAGCGGAGGTGGTGTAGTTGCCGACCATCTATCTTCACTCCCATTCCTTCCCATTCTAATTGTCACATGATGTTCTTGAGGGTAGCGCTGAAGAGTTTTGGTGAAATGGTATCACCCTGTTGAACCATCTTTTCACATTAATGATCACTTCTTTGTAGAATGGTGAGATCCTGGTGGTGAATCCGTAGTACAGCTCACGAAGGATCTTAATGTATTGGGTTTGAACACCCTGTTTAGCTAGGGCTTTGATGACTGCTTCAGTCTCCACAGAATTAAAGGCTTTCTTTAAATCAATGAATGTGAGACAGAGCGACATCTTGTACTCCCTACAAACCTGAATGAGCTTGGTTACTGTGTGGATATGGTCGATTGTGCTAAATCCTTTCCGGAAGCCAGCTTGCTCGCATGGTTGTCCTTCATCTAGTGTTCTGCCAATCCTGTTCAGGATGACTCATGTAAACAGCTTGTAGATGACGGACAACAGGCAGATGGGGCGATAGTTGCCGATGTCGTGAATGTCTCCCTTCTTGAACAGTAGAACTGTCTTGGTTTTCCATTGGGAGGGTACCTTGCATTCGGACAGGTAGCGTGTGAAGAGCCAAGCTAGTGTATTGATGAGTACCGACGGCAGATTCTTCAGGTGTTCGGGTCTGACTTTGTCTGGGCCTGGTGCTGTTCTCTTCTTTACCAACGTGATGGCATGTCGGATTTCAGAAGGGAGAACATTGGGAATGACATATCCATCCTGTGGAATTTGGTATGTGGGCAGGTGGGTGTGGCTATCAAAGAGATTTGAGTAAAAGTTCTGGATAATCTCCATTGCCTTTCTGGAAGATGTGATATATCCATCAGGGCGTTGGAGGGCAGTCATCTTGGTCTTATAGTTGGCGAAGGACAGGCGGGTGGTGCAAATGCTTTTCCCAGCTTATGCTGCATCTTCCAGTATTTCTGCTCTTCTGTCTTTGAGGTCTTCTTGGCCTCAAAGAAGCCAAGAAGGTTCTTTGAGGTTCTTTGGGGCTGGACATGTAATGCGATTTGGAGATGACCGCTGGACTAGAGCTGTTACCGACTGGATCCCACGGGATGTCAAAAGATCACGTGGCAGCCCACCTACAAGATGGTCAGACTTCCCTGTCAAGACCCTGAAGGAACGGTTTGAGGCTCTTCATATTCCTGAATCAACCAGATGCCATTGGGCTACATTGGCACGTGATAGGGTCCAACAGAAATGTTACTGGCGCCCGCTCGAGCAAATCGATGAATAACGGGATTCAAGTGATCAAGTGAAGAGAATAAGAGAGGGAGCAGGCAGTTATATAAATGCACCTGATAGTGCAGATAAGTTCAAAATAAAACAAAGGAAGGCCCAGAAGCGTGGCTCGAAGTGCAGGCTTTGCGTGCTGGAGCCCTGGGTTCCCAAGTTCCAGGTGGCCCCAACTCAGAAATAAATAATGCCAGCAATTTTTGAATGTTCATTCAAGTTCAGAAAGCATATTCATATAGCGATCTGACTCATTAGTTTACCTTCATTTTTCTTTATTTTTTTATTTAGAGTTTGATTGGAAAAGAATCTTGCCATTTTTAAATTTGTACCTAATTTTACAGGCATAAAGTTCTGTAAAATAAAGACATAAAGCTTTACACAGTAAAGCTTCTGTTCAAATGACCCATAATCGGGTAAGTTATAAGGCAAATAGAGCGTCTGAAGTGAGAGGGGACAAGTGGCCTGGCCCCCAGAGGCTCGCTTCATAGGGAGCAGAGCGCTCTGGCGTGTCCACCTAACAGGCTTTGCACATCAGCTGTCAGGAGAGTGTTTGCAGAAATGGATATCGTGTTGTTTTGTGAAAACTAGAACTCTGCTAAAAAGCACCCTCTGCAACTTCGGTGGATTGTGTTTCATGGAGCCAGAGAGACACCCATTAAGACATTTTTGGTGGTTGTAAGAGGAGCTGTTGTCTCTTTAGGGCTGTCAGTCCCTTTAGGGACCTGGGAAACATTTGTTGGCATTTGCAGGGCTGGCTAAGAAAGGTCTCGTACTCCTCCGCCTCGCTGGCACTGACATGGTTAGAATAGCTCTGCTGGTCCA
The DNA here is from genome assembly GCA_021461705.1 of Cryptotis parvus. NCBI lineage: Eukaryota > Metazoa > Chordata > Mammalia > Eulipotyphla > Soricidae > Cryptotis > Cryptotis parvus. The sequence goes on from JAJIBD010002797.1 coordinate 113,525, forward strand.
GGCCAGAATGGATCCTGGGCACTGTTGTTTTTTTTTTTTTTTTGTCCTGTGATTTACAATTCTGTTCATGATGCGGTTTCAGGTATACAATGTTTTAGCTCCACAGCCTCCCCAGAGCATCTGCTTGGCTGCAGACCCTTCCCTGCTTTCTCTGCTCTTCTAGCAGTTTTTATGTTTTCTTTTGGGGTCACATCGGCAATGCTCAGGGGTAATTCCTGGCTCTGCGCTCAGCAGTTACTCCTGGCGGTGCTCTGAGGACCATATGGGATGCTGAAGATGGAGCCTGGGTCAGCTCATGCATTTGCCACTTGCAAGGCAAATGCCCTAACCACTGTACTATCACTCTGACCCCTTCTAGTAGCTTTATAGCTTCTGCTTTGGCTCCTCAACTTGCAGTTCATTTGAGGCCCAGGAGTAACTCATTCAGAGTGAATTAACTCACAAATGCACCATTCTATCTTCCTATGCCTATACAAAAATAATCCCTTAGCATAAACATGTGCAAAAAGCATATAGGAAGGAGAAGAACAATCCCTCATTAGCAGTACAAAAACTCAGGGCTAGCAAGTCGGGTGTGATCCAGCAGCGCCTGTCCCGTTTGCACGTTCCTGCTTCCCTGATGAGAACGGGTGTCTGCGGATTTCACACGTCACCCGGGTCTCCCTGTGTGAGGTGCCCATTCAGGTTTCTCGTTCTTCCTCAGTTGCATTCTGTTAGTTTTGTGGGCTTTGCTTCACCCCAACGCAGCTCCTTTGCCTGCCTGCCGCCAGTTTTCTATATTCCACAAGTTGGTGGTAGTTAAGTCACTCAGTATGTTGGCCTTTACCTGGCTGTTTTCTTTAGCTATAGTAAGTTGTGCATTGCTTGTATGGAGGTCCTGGGCTTGCCATATGCTCCCCTTTACTTTCCCATCTCTATTTCTCTTCAGTTTTTATCTTGGAAAGAGTCTTCTGTTTCAGGTTTATTTATCTCTGCATTGTGTTCTCTGAACCTCCTGTTGATCCTACATGGGGGTGAGCCTGTTTCTGTCTCCCCAGAGTTGGAACTCTGCTGGTCTCTGCTTGCATCCTGGGATGGGTTGTCACTCTTCCGGGAAGAAGAACAATCCCTCATTAGCAGTACAAAAACTCAGGGCTAGCAAGTCGGGTGTGATCCAGCAGCGCCTGTCCCGTTTGCACGTTCCTGCTTCCTGATGAGAACGGGTGTCTGCGGATTTCACACGTCACCCGGGTCTCCCTGTGTGAGGTGCCCATTCAGGTTTCTCGTTCTTCCTCAGTTGCATTCTGTTAGTTTTGTGGGCTTTGCTTCACCCCAACGCAGCTCCTTTGCCTGCCTGCCGCCAGTTTTCTATATTCCACAAGTTGGTGGTAGTTAAGTCACTCAGTATGTTGGCCTTTACCTGGCTGTTTTCTTTAGCTATAGTAAGTTGTGCATTGCTTGTATGGAGGTCCTGGGCTTGCCATATGCTCCCCTTTACTTTCCCATCTCTATTTCTCTTCAGTTTTTATCTTGGAAAGAGTCTTCTGTTTCAGGTTTATTTATCTCTGCATTGTGTTCTCTGAACCTCCTGTTGATCCTACATGGGGTGAGCCTGTTTCTGTCTCCCCAGAGTTGGAACTCTGCTGGTCTCTGCTTGCATCCTGGGATGGGTTGTCACTCTTCCGGGAAGGAGAAGAACAATCCCTCATTAGCAGTACAAAAACTCAGGGCTAGCAAGTCGGGTGTGATCCAGCAGCGCCTGTCCCGTTTGCACGTTCCTGCTTCCTGATGAGAACGGGTGTCTGCGGATTTCACGCGTCACCCGGGTCTCCCTGTGTGAGGTGCCCATTCTTGTTTCTTGTTCTTCCTCAGTTGCATTCTGTTAGTTTTGTGGGAGTTCTTCGTCCTTTTTTAAACAAACACCGTGCCTAGGTCAGTTACATGTCATGCTCATCCATGTCCCTAACTTGCAGCTTATCTTTTTACTGTCTTGCAAATGTAATAAGTTTATTACTAACAGAAATTACACTCACTGAGTCGAGTGCCTGCCGTCGGCTTCTCACACAGCCCAGAGGGCCGCTGTGGTGCGGAGCCGCCTGCCGTGCTCTGAGGCCGTCAGCTGCAGCGAGCTGAGCTTGCAGAGATCAGACTCGGGCCTCAGGCGAGCTGGCCATGTGTTCCACCCGTTTGGGCCATCTTGCCGGCCCTTTCCTTTTATTATTGTTTGTTTTTGGACCACGCCTGGTGGTGGCCTGCGCTTCCTCCTGGCTCTGCTCAGAGATCACTCCAACTGGAGGGGACAGGGGGCTGGTCTCGGGACCAGTTGGGGTGCCAGGGTTGGCCACGTGCAAGGCCAGTCCCCCTGCCCCTCTTTCTCTTTGGCGTCTTTAAGAAGTTCTTCCATGTCTAAGGTTATCTCGGAAGCTGGTTCATCTTCTCTCAAAACAGCATGCCCGGCAAGCGCCTTAACCTCTGCACTGTCTTCCGGGCCGCTTAACGCTCACTGGAATGGGTCAGGGCTTCGCAGGAAAGACTTGCTCCTGCGGCCAGCCTGGCTGATGGGGGTGGGGACGCTGGGGCGCTGGGGGCTGCAGGGCTGTTCCTCGCCTGCATCAGCATCTGCATCTCCTGTTGAGCTCGGCCCTGAGCGCACGCCCGTAACGCCCAGCACAGATGTGGCCTTGGTGAAGATGGCCGTCGCCTGGGCTTGGGGTCCCAAGGGCGGCTGGGAAGTGGTCCACGACACGCATGTGCCCCAGCTCAGGCGGTGAAGCCATTTCGGGGACCGAAGATTGCAGTTGAGGGGGACATAGGCTCAGGTCGAAGCCCACAGTGTCCCGGGGAGGAGAAAAAGGTGCAGGTTTCCTTGATGGTCTCCACAGAGCTGCTGTAGGGCCCAGTGCAGAGTCCAGTGGCAGGGCCCGCTAGGAGTTCCTTTGAAGATGTGCTTCGCTCTGATCCCATTTTAAAGACTTTACTTGGTCATCTGTGATCGTTCCACAGCTCTTCCTGATATATTTCAGTAGAGGAATAGTATAAGGAATAGGGCTGTCCATGGGGAACCGTGTAAGGAAGAGGGCTGTCCGTGGGGGAACCGTGTAAGGAATAGGGCTGTCCGTGGGGGGAACCGTGTAAGGAATAGGGCTGTCCGTGGGGAACCGTGTAAGGAATAGGGCTGTCCGTGGGGAACCATGTAAGGAATAGGGCTGTCCGTGAGGGAACCGTGTAAGGAATAGGGCTGTCCGTGGGGAACCGTGTAAGGAATAGGGCTGTCCAGTGGGGAACCGTGTAAGGAATAGGGCTGTCCGTGGGGGAACCATGTAAGGAATAGGGCTGTCCGTGGGGAACCGTGTAAGGAATAGGGCTGTCCGTGGGGGAACCGTGTAAGGAATAGGGCTGTCCGTGAGGGAACCGTGTAAGGAATAGGGCTGTCCGTGGGGAACCGTGTAAGGAATAGGGCTGTCCGTGGGGGAACCATGTAAGGAATGGGGCTGTCCGTGAGGGAACCGTGTAAGGAATAGGGCTGTCCGTGGGGAACCGTGTAAGGAATAGGGCTGTCCGTGGGGAACCATGTAAGGAATGGGGCTGTCCGTGAGGGAACCGTGTAAGGAATAGGGCTGTCCGTGGGGAACCGTGTAAGGAATAGGGCTGTCCGTGGGGGAACCGTGTAAGGAATAGGGCTGTCCGTGGGGGGAACCGTGTAAGGAATAGGGCTGTCCGTGGGGGAACCGTGTAAGGAATAGGGCTGTCCGTGGGGAACCGTGTAAGGAATAGGGCTGTCCGTGGGGGAACCGTGTAAGGAATAGGGCTGTCCGTGAGGGAACCGTGTAAGGAATAGGGCTGTCCGTGGGGAACCATGTAAGGGAATGGGGCTGTCCGTGAGGGAACCGTGTAAGGAATAGGGCTGTCCGTGGGGGAACCGTGTAAGGAATAGGGCTGTCCGTGGGGAACCGTGTAAGGAATAGGGCTGTCCGTGGGGGGGAACCGTGTAAGGAATAGGGCTGTCCGTGGGGGGAACCGTGTAAGGAATAGGGCTGTCCGTGGGGAACCGTGTAAGGAATAGGGCTGTCCGTGGGGGAACCGTGTAAGGAATAGGGCTGTCCGTGGGGGAACCGTGTAAGGAATAGGGCTGTCCGTGGGGAACCGTGTAAGGAATAGGGCTGTCCGTGGGGAACCGTGTAAGGAATAGGGCTGTCCGTGAGGGAACCGTGTAAGGAATAGGGCTGTCCGTGGGGAACCGTGTAAGGGAATAGGGCTGTCCGTGAGGGAACCGTGTAGGAATAGGGCTGTCCGTGGGGAACCGTGTAAGGAATGGGGCTGTCCGTGAGGGAACCGTGTAAGGAATAGGGCTGTCCGTGGGGAACCATGTAAGGAATGGGGCTGTCCGTGAGGGAACCGTGTAAGGAATAGGGCTGTCCGTGAGGGAACCGTGTAAGGAATAGGGCTGTCCGTGGGGGAACCATGTAAGGAATGGGGCTGTCCGTGAGGGAACCGTGTAAGGAATAGGGCTGTCCGTGGGGAACCGTGTAAGGAATAGGGCTGTCAGTGGGGAACCGTGTAAGGAATAGGGCTGTCCGTGGGGGGAACCGTGTAAGGAATAGGGCTGTCAGTGGGGAACCGTGTAAGGAATAGGGCTGTCCGTGGGGGAACCGTGTAAGGAATAGGGCTGTCCGTGGGAGAACCGTGTAAGGAATAGGGCTGTCCGTGAGGGAACCGTGTAAGGAATAGGGCTGTCTGTGGGGGAACCGTGTAAGGAATAGGGCTGTCCGTGGGGAACCGTGTAAGGAATAGGGCTGTCCGTGGGGGAACCGTGTAAGGAATAGGGCTGTCCGTGGGGAACCGTGTAAGGAATAGGGCTGTCTGTGGGGGAACCGTGTAAGGAATAGGGCTGTCCGTGGGGAACCGTGTAAGGAACAGGGCTGTCCGTGGGGGAACCGTGTAAAGAACGGGGCTGTCCGTGGCAGGCCCACGTTTGATCCCTGGCACCCCATACGGTCCCCTGAGCATGGCGGAGTGAGGCGTCTTAGTAATGGCCTCCATGAATAGTGGGTCTAATGAGAACAGATGGAGCAGGGAGGGAGCCCCACACCCCACCCCCTTGCCCCAAGTTCTTCTGGGACTGGTCATCAGACAGATGGCGGGGTAGGGAAGATCCGGCTTAATCACCTGCCTCTGGGGAGTCTGCGTAGAGAAGAAAGACACAGGAGGGCACATGTCCTGAGCTCAGGGCACGAGGGGTCCAGGGCGCCACGGAGGAAGAACTCTGATGACAGCCCTCAACAGCCCAGGTTTTTGTTATGTTTTGGTTTGGGGACCACACCCAGCGCTCACTCCTGGCTCTACACTCAGGAATCCATCCTCCTCGTGAGGCTCGGAGGGTTGAACTCTGGGTCAGCCACACGCAAGGCAAGCACCTTAGCGGGCCCCATGGTATTACCCGTTTGCTCTGCCACGTCGGCAGCTTCCTCTGACATAACCCTTGTCTCTGGAGACCCTAAATGAGGGCGAGCCTCCCGTTGTTCCTCTTTTTGGCTGTTAGAGGTGGGATCAGTTCTCCTGTGTCTGCCGGACTTGAGTTGACCTTCACTAGAAGGAGCCAGTGCGTGGGTGGCACGTCCTGGGGAGGCCTGTTCTATCCGCAGAGAAAATGGAAAGTAAAAAGTTCTCAGAGGGCTGAAGAGACAGCCCCGGGGGTCACGGCGCCAGTTCCTTGAGCTCACTCCTGAGCTCACTCCTGAGTCACTCCTGGGGTCCTCAGTGTTCACTCGCGGGGCTCCTTGTGCTCCCTGTTGAGGTCTGCAGTGCTCACTGCTGGGCTCTCAGTGCTCCCTGTTGAGGTCTGCAGTGCTCACTGCTGGGCTCTCAGTGCTCCCTGTTGAGGTCTGCAGTGCTCACTGCTGGGGTCCTCAGTGCTCACTTAACTTCTGTCACCCCTCCCTCTCCCCTGCACCCCTAAGAGTAACTAGATCAGCACCCAGACGGTTGCGTGCACCTCTGAGCTATTAGTAACCTGTGACTCCCTGGCGAATAGCACAGCTTCAGAAAGGTCTAAGTGTATCCATTCCAGCCCTCTTGTTCTGTAGAGCAGACTCTGGTGCCTAGAAAATGTCTCAAGGTAACACAGAAGAATGTAGACAGTGATTTTTTTGCCATGTGGGTGGGGGACTGCACGCTGAGCAAGTAGGAGATGGGAACGGGCCTTTCAGAGCCTCTCTAATCTGGCACGTGAGTTATTTACCGATACCAAATGAAAGAGAGAGAGTATCGCAGGGGAGTGCTTGCCGGGCACACAGGCTCAGTTTCCAACACCTACGAGCCCTGAACCTGCCAGGACTGACCGCTGATGTAGAGCCAGAAGAAGTCCTGAGCACCACCGGGCTGCTTAGGGCTTACCCAACACCTACCCCAAGAAAAAGTTTTATTTCCTTTATAGGAGTGATGAGGGTGAGATAATATATAGAACTTTAAATTTTTATATATGTGTGTGTGTGATTTTTTTTTTTTACTTGCCACTTGTTTCAAACATTTTCACATCATTAAAAATAATCGGGTAGGGGCCGGAACAATAGCACAGCGGGGAGGGGCGTTTGCCTTGCACGCAGTCAACCTGGGTTTGATCCCTGGCATCCCATATGGTCCCCAAGCACCGCCAGGAGTAATTCCTGAGTGCAGAGTCAGGAGCAACCCCTGAACATCACCGGGTGTGACCCAAAAACAAAATACAAACAAAAAAACTCAGTAGGGACGTGACTCATGGTGCCTGGTTGCAGGAACCCGGGCCCCGTGGCTGAGTGCAGGGCCCGGGAACACAGCCCTGCTCAGGGCTTTCGGCACGGCTGGGCGGGAGGGGCGGTGGGGCACGTGCGCAGAGGGATATTGACTGCAGGACCCCTGATCCCCGCCCCGTCTTCCTGGCCCCCAGGCTTAGTTTTACTGAGTAAACCAGAGCATATTTTATACCTTGTGGTTGAACATTTTGCATTTACGGGTAAGCCCTTGGGAAATAGTTTCATTCATAAATCTTGTTGATGCTTAGCCGATTGCTCTAAGAAAGATTTTTAGAGGTTGTGTTACCAGCTGGTATCATTGCAAGTAGCTGAATGAAGGAGCAGGAGCAGAGTAAGAGTCCTTTGGCCCGAACGGACTTTCTGAGCAGCACTTGCTCCCACTTGCTTGAGTCTTTGCAGAGAAGTGCTGAGACGTGTTCCTCCTACCTAGCTCCACCCTAGGCCGCCGTGACAGTGCCCACACTTGGAGGCAGTGTGTATCATCTCGCCCTTAGGTGTGTTCTTTCTCTCTTCAACGAGTGGTCAGCAACGGGTGCTGGGTGCTGGCAAGTTTCCATGGAAGGAATTCCAAGTGCCCCCACCCAGCAGTGCCCGTTGGCGCGTATGTCCCCCTTGGTCCTTAAACCAGCTTTTGGAGGACTGCCGCTCCCCTGCTGCGCCTGGAACAGCCTCCCTGGCCCTTCTCTAACACCTGTCCTGTCGCTCTGCCGCTTCCACAGGTTAAAGTGTTGCACAACCAGCTGGTCCTTTTCCACAACGCCATCGCCGCTTACTTTGCCGGGAATCAGAAGCAGCTGGAACAGACGCTGAAGCAGTTCCATATCAAATTGAAAAGCCCCGGTGTGGACGCACCCTCGTGGCTTGAAGAGCAGTGAAGTCACACCTGGACGAAGCCGACTGTCACCTGGTTTTATTTCCCAGCAAGAGTTAAGCAGATTTGGGGGGTCCGAGTGAGAACCGCAGAGTGATTCTTGCACAAACAGCTTTAACTTTTCCCTTTTTTCAGTACTTTAACAATTAGACCGTTTCCATTTGCGGGGACGGTGGGTGGCTTTCATTATGAACGTGATTTCTACGATCGAAACACGGTAATTTTCCCTTCTGAGAAATTTTTTTTGTGCCACAAGGGTTGGTGGCTATTTCTGATGTCATTTGAAACCATCTGATATCCCCATTTGCACTGACCAGATAAACATTCACGGTTTTGGCCCCGGAAGTGAGGGCCAGCTGTCACTTTTCACCAGGCAAGGTTTATATGATTTGTATCAACATCAGATATTTTATACGGAATATAGGAAACGTCATCAAAAGTCATTTTCATGTATTGTCTTAAGCAGAGAAGCTATTTCACCACTGAGCACTGCTTGGTGTTCTTACGAGCAGTCGGCCAGAGGCGGCCAGTGGCAGGTACCTTTTCCAGCGGGATCCCGGACTGTGGTCACTTTGTTTACCCTCTTAGGACGTGGGGATCACACTGTCACTCGGTGGGACTTAAACCCAGGCGTGCGTACCACACAGTGCCGCTGGGCAAAAGTTACTTTGGATTCATAATGAACTTTTTCAGAGATTATTTTTTTTCCTTTCCAGGGTTTGGTTTTGTTTCTGAAAACAGGTGGACTGGGGAATAGAAATTCTCAATTTGGCTTCTGAAACAGAAAGCTGTGTTTAGAACACTAGTTTGGGGGCAAATTCCTTTTGGATAGAAGTGAATTCTTAAGACAGCTTTCATGGACTTATTTCACATGGGTAACAATACCGGCTAAGCCTTAAATCACAGATAATGTGCCTTCTCAGATACAGTAATGCGCAAGCAGCCAGTGTACAGAATCCTTAAAGAAGCCCTGTTTGGGTAACATGGGATGCGTGTGTTCCTTTCTTGGGAAGGAGCACGGTGCGTAAATGTCAGGGTTCTTTGTACTCGTTAAACCACACTTAAGGTTTGTGGTAAAAATCAGCTTTTGCCCTTGGCTGTTAGGTTTTTCTTCATTCCTTTCGTGGAATGGGAAGACCGAGGAATTGCTTCTCTTGGGAGTGAAAAGGTTCTGGGGCCAGCCTGGTGGGGCCCCCAGGAGTGACCAGGGCCAGCCCGACTGCTCAAGTCACTCTGTTCTGGGGTTTTCGCCCCATGGTCCCGTCCGTCTGTCCGCTGTGTGGGTCCCCGTCACGTAACCCCCTTTCAGCGTCGGTCCTCTTGACTTTGCTCCTAGACATAAATGAATATTTTGAGAGCTGTTGCTTCTCCTGTTTGTCTCCTTTGTGTTGAAATGATGTGCTTAAAAAGGACTGTTTTCCATGAACTTTGTGGACTGTAATGTTTGTTATATATATGTTAAGATGCCTTTTAGCTGGCTTTTAATCCATCTGTTTCCAGTGCTTAATACAATGTAATGTGATTGTAAATCAGAAAGCTATTTTAAATCATTCCCTCCTGTATATTTGTACTCTGAGAGAGCCTTATTTTATTCTCCCAGCAGAATTACTACTTGTGATAGTGCAGTTAAATCCCCAGAACGTGCCTCTGGTGTGAGTTTTGTATCTGATTAAAAGTGTTTGCTCTAGCGCCCCGCTTTCTTGGCTCTTCATCATTTAAAAAAGCAACCACTTGGGAGTGCAAAAGACCAGTGATCTACCTTTACTGAACTTTAAGAACAGTGGCCAAAATTATACGTCTGCCGCTCACAGTTGTTTTTCCTCGTTCAGTCACTCTGTCTCCTCCTTTGAAGCCTCTCTTTGGAGCAGAACACGTCTGTTCTTACCACCTGGCTTCATAGTTGTCGCTGAGGACTTAAATCCTCTCACGGACTGATGATTTTCCCAAACAAAACTGACAGTAATAGATCCACTGTCACTGTCTTCCCGTTCATCATCGGTTTGGTCGAGCGGGCCCCAGTAACATCGCCATATATCCTGTCTCATGCTAGTAGAGCCCAAGGGCATCTGCTTGCTCCAGGAACATAAAGAGCCTCAAACCATTTTCAGGTCATGGGAATGAGGTCTATAATTGTTACTGGTTTTTGGCATATTAAATACAACATGGGTAGCTTGCCAGGCTCTGCCGTGCAGGTAGCATACTCTTGTAGTCATCTCAAAATCCAGCATTTATTGATGAACCGCGCTGCGCTTGTGGCCGAGCGAGCCGGGCTGTGATAGGCTGGTCTGCTGGGTGGAGTTCTGACGAGAGGAAGTCCGGATGTGGAAAATGGAGACCCTCGTGGGAGTGGGGGGGTCGTCTGGCTTGTTGCAAGGCTCTGCTGGGGTGGCGGGCCAGGGCTAGAACCTGCCATCCCTCCTGGGCGCCTCGTGAGCGGCTGGGCACAGGGAGAGCCAGTAGCAGCTCTGCCCCATGTCTGTGAGTCTCGACAATAATAGATAGATAATAGACAATAATAGATAGATAACAAAAAGAAATGTCAGTTAACATGTTAGCCAGGGATGTTTATTTTGTTAGGAAAGTAATGCATATTTATTGCTGAAAATATTAAGAGATCATTTTTCCAGGATGTAGATAAAATAAGTACCTTGGCAGACCAGTCAGTACTTAGTTCATGAAATAATTTTACTGCCCCTACGTTGGGTATTTTAGTAACCCAAAATATATAATATTTATATAATATAATCTTTATAATAAAGGCTCTAGTTTGAATTTCCTTTAACATGAAAGCATTCATCTTTGTACTTTACTTGGTTATACCCTAAGGTTAGCTTCTTGGGAGTGAAATTGAGTCCTCTGAGTATAGACACAGGTTCAAAACTTAATCATGTATTACCAGTTGACTTTGAAAAGATTTTGCAAGTTTACACCTCCAAGAACATGCACACATACAAGTTTGTCATAGTGTTAAGGCCAGTGTGGGGGGCCCGGCACAACACATGAGCCTTAAACTTGGTCCACCTGGGATTGATCCCTGACACTTCATATGATTCCCTAAAAGACCCCCAAGAGTTATCCCTGAGTGTAGAGCCCTGAACCCCACTCGAGTAAGCCCTGTAGGAGTAAACCCTGAGCCCTACTGGATGTGGTTTAAAAACTAAAGCCAATGTGGACAAAAGGAGTTTTGCTTTGGTTTGGTTTGGGGGCACAACAGGCGATGCTCAGGATCTTCACTCAAGATTACTCGTGGCAGTGCTCAGGGGAAACATATCGGATGCCAGTGATCAAACCGGGTCAGTTGTGTGCAAGGTGAGTGCCCTGCCTGCTATATTTTTTGATCCGGTCCCTGTAAGGGTATTTTGTAAACAGTAGTAGAACACTGGTTTATCGATGCTTTCTATACAAAGAAATATCAGGTCGACTTATATGGACCACTGACTTTTCTCTCATTAAATAGGAATTGTCCAAGAAAGAATCTGCACTGAATATCAAGTCTGACATTGAACTCGTACTGTTGAATAGCTGAAACATGAAAAAGTTTAATATTTCATTTGAGCCAAACCTATTGGATGTGGGTGGGGCCTCGTGGGAAGAGAAAAGCACACATGGGAGCAGGAGGCGGGGAGAGGGGGGTGGGGGGCCATTGGCGGTGGCGATATAAAGAGCAAAAGGAAAGGCAAGGGAAATGTTTGATATTCTGCGTATCGCTCAAGTGGTTGCCTTATTTGGGAAAGCCCGAGTGACTGATTAGTTATCCTTAGTTTGGATTTATTGACGTACAAGCATGTCCGCTTGAGCTCAGTGTGATTACATCGACTGCTGAGGCTTTTAGCACACCTCCAGCTCTCAGCCTTCTTGTGTAACCGACTTAGCAAACCCACAGCTCACAGGTCTGCGGGCCCAAGACGGACTTGAACTTGCAGAAGCAACTGAATAAAATCTGGACTTCTGGAAACCTCTGGGCACCCTGGTAACATCCTGATGCGGGGCGGGTTTAGGGATTTGTCGTCGCACCCTTTCGGCGATGAAATCGAGAGACTCCAAGTACATTAAACTCTTAGCCAAATCCTGTCTCCAATTAGAATATCCGAGGATTAGCAACCAAATACGTGGGTTTCCCTTGAAATCCTGCCACTTCGGCTGCATAATTAAGTTCCCGTGTCAGTTACGTCATGTAACTGCACTTCAACATGTGTGTTAACGTCTTCTCAGCTGAAAGAAAACCCTGGTCCTCCTCACAGGGGATTCATAAGGTACATGTCAGATGCGTGCAGTGTTCACCCTCTGGGTCCTCGCAGGGGATCCGTAAGTAGGTACATGTCAGATACGTGCAGTGTTCATCCTCTGGGTCCTCACAGGGATCCGTAAGTAGGTACATGTCAGATACGTGCAGTGTTCATCCTCTGGGTCCTCGCAGGGATCCGTAAGTAGGTACATGTCAGATACATACAGTGTTCACCCTCTGGGTCCTCGCAGGGATCCGTAAGTAGGTACATGTCAGATACATTACAGTGTTCATCCTCTGGGTCCTCGCAGGGGATCCGTAAGTAGGTACATGTCAGATACATACAGTGTTCACCCTCTGGGTCCTCGCAGGGATCCGTAAGTAGGTACATGTCAGATACGTACAGTGTTCACCCTCTGGGTCCTCGCAGGGATCCGTAAGTAGGTACATGTCAGATACGTACAGTGTTCACCCTCTGGGTCCTCACAGGGATTCATAAGATACATGTCAGATACGTACAGTGTTCACCCTCTGGGTCCTCGGGGATCCGTAAGTAGGTACATGTCAGATACGTACAGTGTTCACCCTCTGGGTCCTCGCAGGGATCCGTAAGTAGGTACATGTCAGATATGTACAGTGTTCACCCTCTGGGTCCTCACAGGGATTCATAAGGTACATGTCAGATACGTACAGTGTTCATCCTCTGGGTCCTCACAGGGATCCGTAAGTAGGTACATGTCAGATGCGTACAGTGTTCACCCTCTGGGTCCTCACAGGGATCCATAAGTAGGTACATGTCAGATACGTACAGTGTTCACCCTCTGGGTCCTCGCAGGGATCCGTAAGTAGGTACATGTCAGATACGTACAGTGTTCACCCTCTGGGTCCTCGCGGGGATCCGTAAGTAGGTACATGTCAGATGCGTACAGTGTTCACCCTCTGGGTCCTCGCAGGGATCCGTAAGTAGGTACATGTCAGATGCGTACAGTGTTTACCCTCTGGGTCCTCGCAGGGATCCGTAAGTAGGTACATGTCAGATATGCAGTGTTCACCCTCTGGATCCACTGGACTCCAAAGTGTGCTGAAAAAGCTCTCTAGAGAGCACGATTATATGGTATAAGTTCGGGTTAAGTGCCTTTTATTCGTGGGACTGTTCTTGGAGAAGGTATCTACCTCAAAATGTTGCTGTCTGCTCGGCCTCATGGTGAGCGGCCCTATGCAGTTCCCGGGAAAGGCAAAAGGCTCGGCCAGCGCCGGTCGTGTCCTACATGGCTCCTAGGTCCTGCTCGCCATGCAGGCGGCCGTGCCTGCTGGACTCGGAGCAAGGATTGGGGGCCTCCACCCAGTCCCCAGTCTCTGGGCCCAGTGGGTGTGACCCTGAGCTCCAGCCACCACAGCCAACAGCTGCACGGAGACTCCAGATCTGTGACTGTGCAGGTGCGGCGGCTCCACCGCCACAGTTTAATCTTCAACACAATGTATTTTAGCACCAGGTCCTTTCAGGATCTTTCTCATTTGTACACTTCAACAATCATTCTATTTGCATCAAACTAGAGAAGTTGATATAGCATGCAGAGCCTCAGACGCAGCTGGGGGAGCTGAAACTCTGCTCTCCCCTGGCTCAGCTGGCCATTGGGCCCCCAGGATGACAGATGGGTATTGGGTGTTGGCCCATCACCTCTGGGGGTCCCGGATGTAGCCGGATGAGATTCACCCAGAGCAAAAAGAGTTCGAGCCCAGCTCAACTGACCATGAGGCCCCCAGGAGGACAGATGGGTTTTGGCAGTGGGCCCATCACCTCTGGGGGTCCCGGATGCAGCCGGGACGAGACTCGCCCACCACACCAGCAGCCATTTTCACTGTCCAGACGCTGCAGTAAATCAGAGCCCGCCCGGGAGGGATGCTGACCTCAAGACCATATTAACAGAGCATTACGAGTTCGAGCCAAGGTAGGCAGCTATCAGAGCGGGAATCACTGGGAATTCATCAGATGGAGCTGGGGTCGCCCCTTCCCCTCTCCGTTTTGTCTGAGCCCTGTGGATCTGCCCTGGGGCGACCAGCCATAGCATGCAGAGCCTCAGACGCAGCTGGGAGAACTGAGCTCGGCTCTCCCCTAGCTCAGCTGACCATGGGGCCCCCAGGAGGACAGATGGGTTTTGGGAGTGGGCCCATCACCTCTGGGGGTCTCGGAAGCAGCCAGATGAGACTCACCCACCACATTAGCCGCCATTTTAGCTATCCGGATGCTGCAGCACATCAGAGTTGGCCGGAGAGTGACACTGACCTCAAGGCCAGATTAACAGAACAAGAAGAGTTTGAGCCCAAGTGGGCAGCTCCCAGAGGTGGAAATCACGGGAATTTGTCAGATGGAGCTGGGGGTCGGCCCTTCCCCTCTCCATTTTGTTTGAGCGGCTGGCGGTAACCCCACCCTAGGAGCTGCCCTGGGGTGACCAGCCATAGCATACAGAGCCTCAGACGCTGCGCGCAGGCAACTGGAACTCAGCTTTCCCCTGGCTCAGCTGACCATGGGGCCCCCAGGAGGACAGATGGGTCTGGGTGTTGGCCCATCACCTCTGCGGGGTCCCGGAAGCAGCCAAATGGGACTCACCCACCACATTAGTGGCCATTTTTGCTGTCCGTTGAGCTCCTTAAGCATCCTACCAATTTCTTCTCTAAATTCATTGTCAGAGAGATCATGCACATCTGCATTCTTTTTTGAGTCTTCAGGGTTGATTCCTTCATCTGTTCTTCGAACTGGGGATCTGCGTTGTTTCCCCATGGTGTTGCGGTGTTCAGGGATAGATTCCTCTAGTGTACTGTTTCTTTTTTCTTGAGGGTATTACCTTCCCTTGGTGTTGAATTTCCTAGTATTTGTATTAATAAGCAGCTGCGTGAGTGGCTGACCGCCCAGCCAGCCGCACACCCCAGGGGGAATACCTGAGGCGGAGACAGGCCGGTGTGAGAGTTCAAAATGTTCGTTTACTTCCGCTTCCACTCGGACTTCTGGGGGTTGTAGTTCCACCTTCTGCCAAGGCCTGGGGCTCTACCACGACCCCAGGCGCCCGCCCGCCAGCCGCACACCCCAGGGAGAGTACCTGAGGCGGAGACCCATTTTTGCTATCTGGATGCTGCAGCACATTAGAGCCCACCTGGGAGGGACGCTGACCTCAAGACCAGATTAACAGAACAAAACAAGGTCGAGCCCAGGTAGGCAGCTCCCAGAAGCAGGAAACACCAGGAATTCATCAGATGGAGCTGGGGTGGCCCCTTCCCTCTCCATTTTGTCTGAGCCCGGTAGCCCCCGCCCAGGAGCTGCCCTGGGGCGACCAGCCATAGCATGCAGAGCCTCAGACGCAGCTGGGGAGCTGAAACTCAGCTCTCCCCTGGCTCAGCTGACCATGGGGCCCCCAGGAGGACAGATGGGTTTTGGGTGTTGGCCCATCACCTCTGGGGGGTTCCGGAAGCAGCCGGATGAGACACACCCACAACATTAGCCGCCATTTTCACTGTCCAGATGCTGACCATGAGGCCCCTAAGTCACGCAGCCGCTTGCAGCCACACGGTCCATCAAACTAGTGGAAACAGTTATGACCTTTAATGTACTGCATTCTATGATGTGTAGGAAAGGTAGGCGGGAGGGAGAGATAGAGAGGAGAGAAAAGATATACAGAACCCGCCAAGTAGTTGGGGGTGCAGGAGGGGGGAGGGAAGTGGGGACATTGGTGATGGGAGATGGGTTCGGGTGGAGGGATGGGTGTTGGAACACTGTAGAACCAAAACTCAAGCATGAGCATATT
This sequence comes from Cryptotis parvus, assembly GCA_021461705.1. NCBI lineage: Eukaryota > Metazoa > Chordata > Mammalia > Eulipotyphla > Soricidae > Cryptotis > Cryptotis parvus. Next base: position 129,185 of record JAJIBD010002797.1, read on the forward strand.
GCAATTGTATGTCTAAAAGGGGTGTAATAAAATTAAAAAAATAATAAAATAAAAAGAAATAAAATGAAATAATTTTAAATTAAAAAATAAATTAATTTTACAAGAAAGCAAGAGCTACATACAAACGTATTACAATATTTTGTCAGACTTCATTGGGGACTGGATGTATGCTAAAATTATCATGACTGAAACTTAACTCATACTTGAATTAAAATAATGATATACTTTGAAAAAAAATGTTGCTGTCTGCTTCACTAGAGACGCTTGTAGGTGAAAAATAAATCATTAAATATTTTTATGTGCTTTGTGCTAATTTTTATGCAGTTCAAAAAATACTTATATTTGGAGGTGAGAGTGGGATGCTGGGCCACATTTAGTGACGCTCTGGGCTCGGGGCTCTGGAATGACCTCTGGAGGTGCTCGGGACCTACCATGTGTCAGGGACAAACTGGGGCCAGCCATGGGCAAGGCAAGTGCCTTAAGCCCTGTGCCTCTCCACCCCGTAAATATTTGGGTTTTGGTTATAAACGTCCTGCATTTCTTTGGCCAGTAGTTCTTGAACCTTTAGGTTACCTGTGAGGGCTGAGAGAACATCTGAGATTCTGGCCCTCAATTCTTATCAAATTCAGGCATTTAAAAAAAATCTGATTCTCCAGCACTTTCACCCCATTTCTATGACATCATCTCTGTGTGAACATGGTTGTTCTAAGCAACGTCCTCCCATAAGACTTTCAGGATTAAGAAACCAAAGCAGAACTGGCCCATTCTTCAATGGATTCAGATGAAAGCTTACAAGATCAGGTACAAGGGCCAGAGAGATAGTACAGTGGGTAGGGCACTTGCCTTGAAGCCAAACCAAGTTAAATCCCTGACACCACATATGGTCCTCTGAGCCCTTCCAGGTGGGATTGCTGTGGCCCCCAAGTGCAGAGCCAGGAGTAAGCACTGAGCACAGCATGTGGTCCTCCCCTCACCCCTACCCTCACCAGGAATCAGGTCAAACTCCCAGAAGACACGATGAAAAGAGCCAATCTGGGTTTGTAAGGGGTCATACGAGAGATAACCTGTGAGGGGACATACAGGAGCTGCGTGTCCCTGCGTGGCAATAAGCCACTGGCTTTTGGGAACTATCACAAGTTTCAAACCATGTTTGATTAAAGGAAATCAGTTTTTCTCTCTGCTCCTGAGATCTTGAAGAGGAAAATCTGGCTCTTTATGAAGGTCAGTATTCTTAGGTAACCATGACTAAGCTACAATATAAGTAATAAGCTATAAAAATGTGAAATAAACAAATTATTTTTTGTTTGCTGGTTTTTCATTTTTTGTTTTATGGTGTACTTTGGCCACTGGGTACTTGGGCCACATAGCCAGTGATACTCAGGGGTTACCCCTGGCTCTGCATTCATGAATCTTCGTTGCAGTGCTTGGGTGACCTTAAAGGATGCTGGGATCCAAACTGGGTTGACTATGTACAAGGCAAGTGCCCTGCCCACTGTACTATCTCTCCAACCCCCTAACATAACAAGTGTTTTTTTTTTTAATTGGCCAAGGCTGAGTTAAGTAAACTAGCGTTTTTCACAAAAGCTACCAGTCTTTACTATTTTTACAGTATTGCAGGGCCTATTAAAAGAATAACAAGGCAAACAGCATTTCTTTTTTTCAAGGACTTTCGTTGCAATCAGTTCATTGTTCAGGCCTGGAGAGAGTACAGTGAATAAGGTGTTTGCCTCGCATATGGCTGTCCCAGATTCAATCCCGACATACTATCCCCAAGCCCTGCCTGGAGAGATTCCTGAATAAAACCAGAAATAAGCCCCGTGCACCATAAAATGTGGCCCAAAACATGGGGGGCAGGGGAAGCTGTCCTGTGTTCCCACTTGACGCTTTCCTGCACAGCAGATTTCTCGGCATAAATGGATCTTTATAACAAGCTGTGCCAAACGGTCTGCTTGTATGCAGGAAGCACAGACACTCGGCTTTGCTTTATTTGGTACTTTATGTGTTAAGAGAGAACTATTTACTATTCTTCCTGCTCAGAAACGAAAATGTCTTTCCCTCACGAAGAAGGCAATTTGCCCTTGAGGTGATAAACTGACTCCTGGTGATGGGATTGAACTGAAGTGTTTTCAAACGAAACTTACACCCACACCACACACAACTGTTGTTTGAATCAAGGCAGGTTTGCCATAAGCATCCAAAGATACTGAGCTTTTCTGCAACTATAGTTTATCGTGAGTTGTTGATTCACCAAGAAGATAAAAGGAAGGAGATATCTTTTTGTTGGTCTTGGACAAAAGCAACTTTCAGGTCACTTTGCTTTGGGTCCAGATGTGTGTGTATATAAAATACCTTTGAGGGAAACGAGCCCCCAGCTGGCCTGGTCGGGGGCACAGTAGGAAGACAAACATAAACGTCATTCATTTGTGCTGTATCTTGGTGTTTTCATTATTGAAGTTCTAAAGAAAATTCAAAATTTTCCGCATTACAAAGTTTTTTTTTTCCCAAGCAAGTGGAGAACGTTATGGAAGACAGAAGGTGAAGGTAATCTGGTTAACTGAGAACTCTAAAATTCAAAAAATTGTTAGGGGCCTGAACAGTGGGGAGGGTGTTTGCCCCACAGCTAATATTCAATCCTCAGAATCCCATATGGTCCCCGGAGCACCACCAGGAGGAATTCCTGAGTGCAGAGCCAGGAGTAACCTCTGATCACTCCCAGGTGTGGCCCCCAAATCAAGAATGCAGAAATAAACCATCATAGCTGCTTCTTCTTCTCCTTCTCCTTCTCCTTCTCCTTCTCCTTCTCCTTCTCCTTCTCCTTCTCCTTCTCCTTCTCCTTCTCCTTCTCCTTCTCCTTCTCCTTCTCCTTCTCCTTCTCCTTCTCCTTCTCCTTCTCCTTCTCCTTCTCCTTCTCCTTCTTCTTCTTCTTTTTGCTTTTTTGGGTCACACCCAGCAATGCTCAGGGGTTACTCCTGGCTCTGCGCTCAGCAATTACACATGGCGTGCTCAGGGCACCATATAGGATGCTGGGGATCGAACCCGGGTTGGCCATGTGCAAGGCAAACGCCCTCCCCGCTGGACTATTGCTCCGGCCCCCATCCATCATAGCTTCGTGCCATTTCTGAGCCTTCTTGCCCTGAATAAGTGTCAATTCTAGTAGCGTCCACTGGCTGACCTTACCACAGACTTTAAATCTTATTTGCATGTTGGTCAATTTTCTTTGCTTTCAATCTGAAAAAAGATACCCAATGAGCCAGCCAACTTTTTGTCTAACTTATATTTTTGTTTTGTTTTGTTTGGGGGCAACATTTGGCGGGTGCTCTGAGCTTCTTCCTGGCTCTGTGCTCAGAGATAACTCCTGATAGGGCTCGAGGGATCATAGGGGTCAGAGGCTGCACCAGGGATTAAATCAGCGTCAGCACAGGCAAAGTAGGCGCTTACCTCCCTGTACTTGCTCCCCATCTCCCCTAATTCACACTTAAAATCAATAGTAGAGTTTAAATCTTTAAGCAACCCAACCCCTCAAATAAATAATGGAGGTTGACATTTTTCTCTCTTTCCACACTTCCTGTTCCCTATGTCCCTGTGCGAGCAGAGAAAATCTCATGGGTGGCACTTTCTAGCTAGTTTCCATCAATAGCAGAAGCTGCATCTTGTAGCCTCAGCACTGTAATGACTGAGTTTTAAACTGTAATGACAGAGTTTTAAACTGTGGCAGTGGTTTGTGAGGACTGGGTTTAATCCATGGCAGTGGTTTGTGTGAACTGGGTTTTATCCATGGCAGTGGTTGCTATAGACTCACCCAGCTCTTGGGCAAGTGAGAAAAGCATGGCGCAAGGAGCAACGGTCAGGAGTGTTTGCGGAACACTGGTCAGCTTTGGGTGTTGACTTTCCTCACCTGATTCCACTAACACATCTCAAGAGGCTCAGAAGGCCCCTGAAGTGGGTCCAGCTATTTCTCCTCAAACTCCTGGTGAGGGGCCCCTCAAAGGCAAGAGTTTCCTCTTGACTGAAAGGCCCCGTGAGGGGGCGTCTCTTCCACCTTCCACTCTGCGAATTTCGTTTCTCCTGAGAGCTTGACGGCGTTTGCTCAGCGACAATTAACTAATGTTTCCCTCCAATGAAGCAGGCCGGGAAATCCTAGAAATGACCTAGAAATGGCAAACCAACAACTTCCTCACAGGCCAGTGGAATGACTTGAATAAAATGTCGTCTCTGGAGCCCAGCTGGGCAGAGGAAAAGGGGTGGGGGGGTGGACACAGGCTGCAGAGCCGGTGTAAGGCCCCGACATCTCCCTCTGAACTTTAACAGCCCGAAACCATTCCGAGAGAGCTTGTGCCGCCTCCAGGTTGTCAAGCTTTAGAGTTACTAGCTGTGCTGTAAGCAGGAAAACAAGACTTCTTTCTCCCAGACACAGGGAGCCTCAGTCTCAGTCACCCCTCGCTTCCTGGCCGGTGACCTGCACCCTGACCTTGACGTCTTCTAGGAAAGAACTGGACTGTCAAGTTCCTTTTGCTCATTTTCATGGGAATTTCTCTCTTTTTCTTTTTTGTGATGGTGGTAGAGGGTGGGAAGGGGGAGGGGGCCGACGGGCTGAGCCAGGACCATCCAGTTCATTTGGGAAAAACCTTTCTTGATGCTTCGTGTAGAGAGGCCCGCTTAGCATCTTGCTTCCTGTCACCCTGGGGGCCTGTGGACGCAGGTAACCGAGCAGAGGCGTGTGTCCCCTTCTGTGCAATCAGGAAGCCCCATCTCTGAGCGCTCTGCACTGGAGCCCCAGAGCAGTTGAGGATCTGAGCTGTCTTCTCCATCCTCTGCATCAGATTTCAGGCGAGAACCCAATCTCAACCACTCTCCAAACCAGGTCAAAGTGTGGCTTGGTTTTCAGCCCCGCCGTGGCCGGTGGCTCCAACTGGCACATTCTCGTACCTTCTGAAATGTTCCCCTGCTCAGCCTGGGTGCCGTGGCGCCTGCCTTTCTTCTGATACCCAGCAAGTGGAGAAGGTTCTTCGCCTTAAGCTGCATCTTGCTCATTGGGTAGAGGCGCCCTGGCCTAACCATTTTTCTAGCTCTGTCCCTCTGCCTGACACACACTAGGCATTCTGTGATGTCGCTAGGACCAGCATTTTGCCAGAGGACCCAGGGACTCTCCTTCATGGGAGCTGGAATCACATGTGTGGTTGCCAAACCTGTGCACTGACCCAGCCCGGAGCTGATTTTGCTGAACTAGGAAGCGGGATGCATCCTGCCCTCCCTGGTTTAGGTGCTGAGAAGAGGCCCCAAATGCTGGCCGTGACTGCTGTGTGCAGAGAGGAACAGGAGGGCGGCGGCCTGATCAGAGCCCAGCAAGCCTGTGTTGACGTCCCCCATTGAAATGGCCTGGCCATGTGTGTGGCCTCATTAGGGAAGGGGGTCAGCAGCTGGAAGGGTCCTCTCAGTGTCCCACTTACCCTCTCAGGGACTTGAGTACAACAGTGTGCCCCCTTTTTTTTTAAGTAAGATTGATTTTATTTGTAGAATTTTTTTTCTTTTGCCTTTTTGGTCATACCCAGCGATGCTCAGGGGTTACTTCCTGGCTCTTTGCTCAGGAATTACTCCTGGCAGTGCTAGGGGACCATATGGGATGCCAGAGATAGAACCTGGGTCGGTGGCGTGCAAGGCAAATGCCCTACCTGCTGTGCTATCGCTCTGACCCCTATTTGTAGAAATTTTTTGTGGAAGGGGAAAGAGGAAAGAGAGAATGAGAGAGAAAGAGAGAGAAAGTTAGAGAGAAATATAGAGAAAATAAACATCTCTCGGGGCTAGGCGATAGTCCAGCGGGTAGGGGCGTTTGCCTTACACACAGCCGACCCTGGTTTGATCCCTGGCATCCCATATGGTCCCCTGAGCACTGCCAGGAGTAATTCCTGAGTGCAGAGCCAGGAGTAACACCTGAGCATCGCCGGTGTGACCCAAAAAAGAAAAAAAAAGTCTCAGGAGGAAAGATGAGGATGCCATGCCACCCAGGCTCAGCAGTATATGCCCACCCAGTGTGGCCTTAAAAAGTGCGGCCTGCCCCTTGCCGCTCCCAGGGTAGAAGTTTGGATTTCCTTTTAGCCAGTGGCACTGGGGATATATGGACGGAAGCCAAGTTCATCTATAGTTTCTGGCTCATTGGAAGAGAACTGTTGGTCCGGAAATAGGATTAGCAGTTGAAAATATGACCTTGTTTTCATCTGGAGGTGAGCCTGAAATATAAACTTGGTTTCATCCAGAGGTGAGCCTGAAAATATGACCTTGTTTTTTTTTTTTTTTTTTTTTTTTTTTGGGGGGTCACACCCGGCGATGCTCAGGGGTTACTCCTGGCTCTGCACTCAGGAATTACTCTAGCGGTGCTCAGGGGACCATATGGGATGCCGGGCATCGAACCCGGACAGGCACAGGCCGGCCACGTGCAAGGCAAACGCCCTATCGGCTGGACTATGGCTCCGGCCCCAAGGCCTTGGTTTCATCCGGAGGTGAGCCTGTGTGCTGCCATTTTCAGCAGGGAAAGGAAGTGTGATAGGGGTGGCCCGAGGGGTTGAGTCGCAGGCTTTGCATGAGGACCCCAGTTTCGCTTCTCAGCACGTGTGACCTTCCCCTCACACACATTGCCGGTGCGCCCCCACACTAGAAAGGGGGATAATAATTTGTTATCTGCCTCTCTGAGGCACAGGGTAACACCAGGCACACCAGGATGGGGGTCTCAAGGTTATCCGGGGAAAACTTGGAATCTGCAAAAAGTGACTCTGGAGTTCGAGAGCAATTCTGAGATGTTTCTAGAAGCTTTCTCGATAGTTGCAGCCAGAGGAGGAAGAAATCAGCTTGTGATGTCGTGGGAAATGTACCCCCAATAAAAATGTGACTTCAGTGGTTTTCTCCAGAGGGGAAGATAGCCTAGCGTGACTCTTGGCTCCGGGGCCACGTGTGGTGCCAGGATCCACACCATTGTTGCATCCACAGGCCCATGTGGACCATGTTAAGCTGTTCCTGTGGCCCCGGATGGTGTGACTTTGGAGGAAATCCAGATGCAAATAAAACCTGGGGATGAGTCGGACTTTCCGTGATTGCCTCTGAATCTGTCCTTCCGACTCTTTATGGTGCCTCGGCCCTACCTGCACACAGGACAAAGGTCTTGGAACCATCAAGTGACTTGTGTAGACTTTGTGCCATCCACCAGGGATCACGAGGGGCCCCTTATTTATGAGCTCTGGGCAGTGGAGCTGCTGGGTAGAATTGCTCCCTCTCACTGTGCCAGGATACGGCGTCACTGACAATGCCGCACAGGTGACAAGGGGCCATGGAAATCCGTGTCCTTTGGGGAGCCTCTCAGCATACGGCAGATTTGTCCAGGGAGGTAGGACGAGCTGGAAAACAGGCTTGAATCTTCCATAACAAGGGGCAGCAGGGAGAGAGAAGGTGTTGCAAGGCAAGTGTTTCCCTTCTCTCCCTGATGAAAACTCCTTTTCACAGGTCGGATGGGATGCGTCTTGATGACCCCAATCATCGGATACTAAGAATCCACAGTTTTCCTGGGAAGAGAACGAACTCAAACTCTCTTGTTTCTGTGTGTGTGCGTGTGTGCATGTGTGCATGCGTGCGTATGTGTGCGTGTACATAAAAACAATTCCATAGGGCTGGAGAGCTGCTACCTTACTTGCCTTGCACGCAGCTGATCAGTTTCAAACCCTGACATTGTATATGATCTGTGAGCACCACCAGGCGTAAACCCTGAACACTTCTAGGTGTGGCCTAAGGCCCAAAACAAAGACCGAGATAACAAAACCAACGATATGAATAAAAGACTGTGTTGCATAGTATTCCCATTCTTGGCCCATGTCCCACCCACCCCACGACCACCATTTCCACATAAACAACCCAGACGCTGTCCATTCATCACTCCCAGGAAGCACAACCTAATTCCAAACACAGAGAGGCAGGCGTTTGATTACTTTTTGTCGCCAACAGACAGGTACAGGGCAAGTGACCAAGCCCAGGGTCTGTTCCTAAAAACTCAGCAGATTTCAAGAAATGTCCAAGGCAAGTCTTCGCTCTTTTCTTTGACCCTAGTCCTGAGGCATCATCACCAGTAAAGCACAACCTTGTACTGAAGCATTTTACTTTGCTTTGCAAATCAACGCAGAACTTAACACAGAGAAATGGATCATTAACACTGAAACCTTCTAACAAAGTGATTGGAACTGTGGTGAGGAAGCTGTTTGTCCACTTTAGATGACAAAGGGGGAACGTTTGTCTGCAAGTTCTCAGACACTGCCTTGAGGGACCCGGAGGGAAAGGGGTGCCCTGGGTCTCCACAGATACCACTGCAGCTTCATCAGGCCACGCAGGAGTGACAGTACAGAGGGCACTAAGTGGGAGCGAATTGCCAGGCTGAGTGCTTTGATAAGATCTTTGTGAACAGAGTCACAACAGTTGAATAATGGTATTTCCACCACCAAAGTTGTCCCTCCCAGGCTCCAAAAAACAATCATTTTTGTTATATCTGTTTACGCCTGTCAATTTGGCTTGACAGATATTAAGCTTTGGCTTGTTAAGGGGCGATCTACTTATTTTCTTTCATACTCAAAGCATTTCTTTTTTTAAATACACACAAGAGCAAAAGGATTGTTTCTCCCTGGTCCAACTAAACCCAGTACAAACTCCATTCCCCAAATGAGCAAAAAAGTGGCTAAGACAGATGTGGCCTACCCCACCCCGCAATGCCGGGATCATGTGGTATCAGAATCTCAGAACATGTGACGACACCCCACCTTTGTGCTGTACCTAGGCTGTGTAGAGAGTGTTTCTCCAGGCACACACATGCACATGAGAGTACACACACACCCCACATTCCAGTATTGTTGATCCATTGGGTTTCTATTTGGGGACTGCCTATAATGTGCGTGTTATGGTTTCAAGTTACTGTTTGTTCTTCTATGTTCTTAGAAGGGTAAACAACTTGAAAACAGTTAAAACCAGTAGCACATGGAATTCGTGATCTGGCGTGCTTTTTAAGGTACCTATATATTTGTGGGGGTATTTGGGCCATACCTGGTGGTTCTCGGGGCTGTTTGTGACTCTGTGCTAAGGAGTGGCCCCGGAAGTGCCATAAGTGCTACCAGAGACTTGACGCTGGAACGTTGTTACCACAACCACATGCAAGGCAAGGGCCTTCCCTCCTGTACATCTCTGACCCATCATGTATGTATTATCATTATTATTGTTATTATTATTATTACTCCAACATTGCTCCAAGGGTTTGCTCATACGTGGGGAGAGGCCACCTGGCCGGACTTGGACTGAAGATTTGGGCTCCTCCACCCTTTCCTCCACCTCCATGCCAGCTACCCCGGAAGAGAGACCCACACCAGACCCACATCTCCATTGTTTTGGGGTCACACTCAGCGATGATCAGGGGTTACTCTTGGTTCTGCACTCAGGAATTACTCCTGGCGGTGTTCAGGACCATATGGGATGCCGGGATTGAACCCAGGTCTGCCGCATGCAATGCAAACACCCTACCCGCTGCAGTATTGCTTCTGCCCATCCTCATGTATATTTTAAAGTAATTTTTCTTCTCAAGACCTGAGAGTTGGAACAGTTCCTTCATTTATAATAAACACCAACTAATCTCTAAGCACTGGATTCATGGTCAAGCTTTATTCATTCATTCATTCATTCATTCATTCATTCATTTGTTGCTTTTTGGGTCACACCCGACGATGCTCAGGGGTTACTCTTGGTGGTACTCAGGGGACCATATGGAATGCTGGGGGATCAAACCTGGGTCGGCCGCATGCAAGGCAAATGCCCTACCCACTGTGCTATTGCTCCAGCCCCCTCGGTCAACTTCTTAAAGGCCTTGCTGAAGCATTTGGGTGAAAACTCAGTAATCTATACATATTTCTCTTTTCTTCATCTTTCTTTCCATACCTTCCTACCTACCTGCACACACACACACACACACACACACACACACACACACACACACACACCTTGAGAGGGAGAAAATCCTCAATGTGTCGTAAGGAAACACAGAAGGTCGGGACAAAGGACACTGGTGTCTAATGACCTCATTCCCCCGGGGGTAAAGGTTGTCCTTAATCTCTCAGAGCTTTAGACCCATCAGCCTAGCTAGTGACAAAGTACATGCGTTTATCCCTGGCCACGCAGATGCTGGCGCCACCAACATGGATATTAATATCACACGTGAAAGTGCTTTCTATTTAAAATTCGACATAGAAATCACCCCCTCGCATCCAGAAAGAGTTTCTCCCTCCTAGTGATCACAGCTTAGTCATTATTTACTATATTTAAAAAGTAAGTTACTATTTAGATTTCTTAGCCTGCAAAAATAAAGCATCACTTGACAGTTCAAAAGTTACTTTGAAAAATTATAGTAATACATCAGCTATAAAGGCCAATAAGATATTTGAGGCAAATTTAGCTTTCACAGAAATGATTCTACTGACTTGATTTTTTCTACTTTCCACCCCTAGAAGGGAAACAAGTTCTAGCAATTTCTCTTAGAAATGGCTGTTAGCCGAAAAGATGGGTTGGCGAGTCTTTTTGCATTTGTTTGCAAGTCTGCTTAACTATAGAGTTGGCAGAGTGTGTTTCTTTTGCAGTTTTCAATTTTAAGAGCAAGGACACAGCCTACAATCTAAATGCTGAGCAACTGATCTCATCACACAATGTGTTCTAAGAGCCCCATCCTGTACAGGAGAGACAGAGAGGCAGGGGAGAGAGGGGGAAAGAAGGAGGACAGATTTTAAAATCAGCTTAATGCCTCAGTTCAGACAATAGGAGAGTCATTTCTTGTCTACTGTGGCTCTCCAGAAGGTCCAAGCACTCGGCTTATGTTCTAGACTTATTTATTAAGCAAATAAACCTGAAAACTATTATTTCACATGGAGTCCAAAATCCCATTTTTTTTTTTTTTGCTTTTTGGGTCACACACAGTAATGATCAGGGGTTACTCCTGGCGGTGCTCGGGGAACATATGGGATGCCGGGATGGAACCCAGGTCAGCTTGTTGCAAGGCAAATGCCCTACCCGCTGTGCTATCGCTCCAGCCCCGAATCCCATTCTTTTCTTCTTGAATGCTTCTTTAATTTAGCATCTCCTCATGATGATTGAAGATGGAAAAAAAAACTTTAGGTAGCTAGAAGAAAAAAAAATGAATTGAGTGAAAGGAATGGAACATTCTGGAATGTGGCGTGGGGCCAGGGACCCAGCATGCAGCAAAGAGAGAAGCTCTGTCGGACTTGGTGCAGACCCACGGGCCTGGCTCAGCTGTGCCGAGCTGCTCACTCACTCCTGAGAGGTTTGGCTCGGCTGGAAAGTCCTGTCTGGCCACAGCCTCCCCAAGGGCCCCTGCGACAGCAGCAAGAAGGGTAGTCTCTGCCACCAGCTTCAGGCCACACAGCTCAGAGGGCGGAGCTGATGGGGCGCCAGGAGTCTCTGCATCCTCACAGACACGTCTTGGGGAGACGGAGGGACAGACAGCAGCTCTGAACTAACTCCCGGGTGCAGATTTAGGCGAGGCTGTGGTTAGCTGACAGCATGGAACTAAAGAACAAACTGTGCTCTAGATTTGCAGCCTGAGGGCCAGAGCAATAATACGGGTATATTAAGATAATATAATAATACGGGTATAATAATAATAAGGGTAGGGGCTTTGGCTTATGCGCGGCTCTCCTGGGCTCAATCCCCAGCATCCCATATGGTACCCTGCGCACTGCCAGGAGAAATTCCTGTGTACAGAGCCAGGAGTAACCCCTGAGCACCGCTGGCTGTGACCCAAAAATGCCAGGAAATAAAATAGATTCACGGCCTGGGAGCCAGCCCACCTGAGAGTGGTACGCCAACCTACTGGAGTGTCGTACTCTGTTCACGCAGTTCTTCCTGACGCCTGGCATCCACCACTCAGAAAATGAGAGTCAAGGACGCAACTACATTCCAGGACCGGACGGCACAGGGAACTGCTGCAAACCAAGAGGAAAAGCATCAGGCTGGATAAAGGATGCAGCCAGGATGCCGCCTTTCTCAGAGGCACCGAGCTTGGGGGCTACAAGAGGTTGGCACAGGTTGGTACAGTACCAAAGTGGGATCAAGTCAAGCTTGGAAACACACTGATCTGGACCCGAGAGAAAGTACAGGGGCTCAGTCACTCACTCACTGTGCACGCACGTGGCTGACCCGGTAAGATCTCAGGCATTGCGTATGGTTCCCCCAGCACCACCAGGAGTGATCCCTGAGCACGGCCGGGCATGGCTCCCAAACCAAACATAAATGAGTGAAATCATTCTCTACACCCACCTGAGGCTATCTGCTTTGGCACCGCACCTGAGGGTGGCAGCTGTTCCTACTCAACATCCTGGCTGCCCTCAGACCCCTCACGAAGCTCAAGTTTATCAAGACAATCAAGTCTCTAGGAGCTAGTGGAAACCCAGATCTGCTGGCCACAGTGGACAGATGTGCCCAGCCTGGATCATGAGGGCACCAAAGAAACCAAGCACCACCAGGCCAGCAGGTTCCCGAAACTGAGAATAAGGTTCCAATACTGAGGGCCCACAGAGTAATGAGCTTACTGCGGTTTGCTCCCCACGCACCCTCCAAGAACCCCCACACCGTGTTGGAAAGAGCATCTCATCTTCCACAGCACAAATCCCGATGCCAGGAGTGCAGCCAAGCAAAGGGCTCCACAATTCATGAGCACAGACCTGTGTTTTGTTCATAAACGCAGAAAATGGCAAACAACAAGCAATAACCTCCCTGCTAACAGCAGGGTTTCCAGATGGGTTTAGGGAGGAGGGGGAGGAGAAGGCAGGCAGAGATGGTGTATCCAGGAGCCAGCTGGAGCGTCCCAAGGTGGAAAGTGCAGAACGTGGGGGGCCTTGGATGCTCGGAGGATGAGGGAAGAGCATGTGGGCAAGAGCAAACTAGGCTCAGCTGCGCCTCCTCAGCTCAGGCTGCTGTGTTGGCCGAGGACACGAGGCACTGGTTGAAGTGATGCGGCTGGAATAACACCGCCTGGGAATACTTAGATGGAAGGAATTTAGAAGACAACCAGAACCAAAGGGAGCTAGGTTGTCGCTTTTATATTTTGCTTTTTTGGGGTCACACCCAATGATGCACAGGGGTTACTTCTGGCTCTTTTGCTCAGGAATTACTCCTGGCTGTTCTCGGGGACCATATGGAATTCTGAGGATGGAACCCAGGTTGGCCACATGCAAGGCAAACACCCTACCTGCTGTGCTATCGCTCCGGCCCCGGTTGTCACTTTTTAAAAGCAGGGAGTGAGGGAGCCAGAGTATAGGAGTAAGGTGCTTACCTTGCACTTGGCCAACCCTTGTCCAATCCCTGGCCCTGCCATACGATCCTCAGAGCGCTACAAGGAGAGACCCCTCAGCACAGAGGCAGGGGTAAATCCTGAGCACCGCTGGGTGGATTCCAAACTGCTGCACGTCCAAAATAAATCCAGGCCAGAAGAGCACTGGTTTAGAGGGAAATATAAGTTGGCTTTTGGATGTTCTATTGGTACTTGCATAGGGACCATACGGCTGTGAAGAGTCCCCAGCACAGGGGGGAAAGAGAGCAAACTGACCTGCAAGCTCGTGACCCTTGGCTTTTCTGCCGGCCACCTCTGACAACACATTCCAAGACTTGGATTTACTTTTTTTGTGAATACCCCCTTAGGAGTTTGACACGCTTAGGTCCTTGCTGACCTGGACCTGTTCAGGATAAGCCCTACCCTACACCCCGCTGGACCCTAGCAAACAGGGGATATAGAGAGTTGGAGTCTCCTGATTCCATCCTTAAAGGACAGAGGGTCAGAGAGGGGATGGAGTCGCTGCTAGAAGGGGGTGGCCACAAGGCTGCGGGGACGCCAGAGGGATCCGGCACCCTGGATGGAACTTGGCCCCGTGGGGAGTGATTGCTTTGACAGCGTACCCGGCTGCAGGGCTCGGACCGGCTGGAGCGAGGCTTATTCTTATTCTTATGACGAGCAAATCTATGAACAGTGATTATTATTATTATTATTATTTTATTTTATTTTAGGGTCACACCCGGCAATGCTCAGGAATTACTCCTGGAGGTGCTTGGGGGACCATATGGGATGCCGGGATCGAACCCAGGTCGCCGCGTGCAAGGCAAACGCCCTCTCTGCTCGTCTATCCCTCCGGCCCCCAGTCTGTGACCTCTCTTTTTAGTTCATTTCCAGCTCCTTGGAGCTCTGCTTGGGTCTTTCTGGAACCCCCTTTTCTCGGTGGAGAATGTCAATGTGGTCAAAGTTGGCCACAAGGACGTTTTTGGTTATTTCCCTTTCCCCACCACCCCAATCCCTTTCCCCAGAACCACCGCTGCTCGGTCTAGACCGAGGCCCCAGGAGAAAATCTTCAGGCTAGCAGAGCCCGGGCCTGTTATCTGGGCGCAGGAGCCAAAGGTATAGATGACTTCATTCCCCAGAGGGCGCCCCGGCGTCGGAGCAGCGGGTTTGCCCGCATTAGAGCTCGGAGACTCTTCCCTCCGCTGGGGTCACAAGCCTCTTGCAAGGGGAAAAAGACGCGGAGACACAGCTGACCCTCCACTCCACCCCGAAGGCAGTATCTGCTCAAGTCCTGGGGGGCCTGCGGGGCGGCGGTGGGGTGGGAGGTGGGGTGCTCCATTTTTAATTGCACTTAAATGCAACTGGAAAGCTTCTGTTCCCACCGTCGGTTGGCAGACCGGAGGGACTGGCTAATCTCCGCGAGGCGCAGGCCGAGCTAGGCGGAATCAGCGCGCTCCAGGGGCTGCCCAGAGCTCCCCGAGAAACCCCGGGGGTGGGGCGTGCGCGTTGGGGGTGCGAGTGCACACGGGTGCGCGCTCGCGAGTGCGCCCGCGAGGGGGCCCCTGGAGACGGTGCAGAAGCGCCTCCGTGAAGGCTCCGGCGGGTCCCAGAGCCCGCGAGGCTTTCCCCGACCGGTTCCACTAGGGCACCCGGCTCTTCTTCCCGGCTCGTAGAGCGCTGTCCCCCTCCGCACCCCAACTTCTTCCCTGGGTGGCCGATCAGCCTGCCCCGCGCCAGCCTTTGGGGAGGGGTGGGGAGCCGGGAGCGACCTGCCCCCGGGGCTCCCAGGCCCCCGAGGGCTCGTGCAGGTGAAGGTGAGCTGCAGCGCGGACGTGGGCGCTGGGGGGGGAGGAGGAAGGGCCCGAACAGGAAAGGGCGTGTTGCCCTCTGCGGCGGCCGCGGGGAGAGCCGCGTCTGCAGCTTTGTTACCTGAGGCCGCCGCGCGCTCCGCCCCGCGCCGCCCAGCCCCCTCGCAGTCCCTCGGCCGCCCGGGCTGCAGTGACCCGGGAAGACGCGGCCGCGCTGGGACTCCGGGAGCGCCCGGGGAGCGCCGAGCGCCCACCACGGTGAGTCTGGCAGCCTCCGCGCAGCTCCGGCCGGGCGCTGGGAGCCCGATGCCCGCGGCTCCCGGGAACTGGGGGCTCGGCTAGCACCGGGCTGCAGCGCCAAGAGAAGTAGCAGTCCTGAGCTGCCCTGGGAAGTCTGGAGAGACCCCCGCGCCCCCAACACCCCTACCCGCCCCCGCTGATTTGGGTGGCGGCGCTGCCCGCGGCCGCAGGGGACAGCGCTCGGTGCCTCCAGCCAGACTAAGACGCGCCCGTCTGGGACCCGCGTCAGGAGAATGAGCTGGATCCCGGGCTGCGTCCGGCTGGACCTGGCTCGGCCGGGTTAGTTTAGACGCTGCGACCCCACTGGATCCCCACAGGTCTGAGCGCGCACGACTGCGGGGCGCAGCGCTGGGGCCGGCCAGGGCGGCCGGGAGCCCCGACTTGGCGCTGCTGTTAGGTAGGGTGCAGGGGTGGTGCGGCCCCAGGGCGCTGGGGGTGGGGGGCGTTGGGGGCGCTTCTCGTCCTTGCAGGCTAGTTCGGCTCATGCAAAGTTCAGGTTGGAAGTTGCGCTCTGCGTTTGTGGAAGTTTGTGGGAGGAAGCGGGTGGGCTGCCAGAGGAGGGGCGTCTCGGCCTGGGGTTTCAGCGTCGCACCCAACCCCAGGAGGAGCCCGGGCTTCTCGGCGGCCCGTGGCAGAGCCGCAGTGCGGCCGTGTGCGGTCTGCCGCGCCAGGGACGCCCACCCCGAGATTGGGAGGTGATGGCGTGGATGCTGGAGGAGGGAGCGAATCCCCTTTCGTTTCCAGCACAGACACGGTCCCTGCGGAGAGTCTCCAACCTCGTTTTGTTGGGCGCTGTGTGCCCGGAGCACTGGGGGAATCCACCAGGAAAGGGAACGCGGCCCCTCCGGGGCTTGGCTGGGAGCCGCGAGACCCCCTGAGGCCGGCGGGGATCCCGGGCTGGCGAGCTGGTGTTGGCGGCCTCTCGGGGCGGGGCGAATGATCGGCGGCCCCGGGAAGCGGAGGGGCCAAGACCTCCCCGGCGTGGGCCCTGCGGACCCCGCTGTCCCCGCACCGCCGCTGGTGGCCGCTGGTCGCCGGGGTGGCCCGCGCGCGCGTGTGGGAGTCTATCTGGGACGCGCAGGACGCCCCCACCCTCGCCGCCCCTCCCGCGTGGTTCCGATAAGGACGCGCTGGGGGCTGGCTCGCCTCCTCGGGGACTTCTCCTCTGCCTGTCGCCGGACGCGGAACCGGCCTCCGAGCTCCGACTCTCGGAAGCTGCCGATCGGCCTTTGTGTGGCCGAGCCGGTGGCGAGGGGTGAGTGGCGCGGGGAGAAGCGGGACCGAGACGGAGGGCGCTGGGACAGCTGTGCGTGCGGACCTTTGGGAAAGATCGCGCCGGCCTCTGCTGACCAGCCTTGCCGAGTTCCCCTGTTGACCAAGGCTGTCTTCCCGGCCCGACGCGCAGAGCATCCTTTGCCGCGTGCCTCTGGTTATGGGGAGAATCTGGCGCTTGTCTCTGCTCACGACCCTGCAAGGTTGATGTCGCGTTGCCGATGGGACACCGGCTGGGAACGGGCACCACCGGCCAGTGTGGGTGTCCCTGACAATCAGGAGAGGGTTTGATAGGTGGCAGGGAGGAGTGCTCTCGTGGGAGTTAGAGGACAAAAAATCCCTTTTGCATGGCAGGAGGGCACTTGTCTTGTTGGCGACACCCCCATGTGGTCTTGGAGCCCCACAGGGCTGATCCCTGAGTACAGAGCCAGGGAACCCCCGCCCCAGCACTGCAGGGTTTGCCACCCGCCCTCCCGCCCAATAGTAATAGAATTGCCTCCTTAGTCCTTTGCCTCCCCAAGCCCAGCTTGCTCTGGTCCCGTTTGTCATCAGAGGGGTGTGACCAGCCCTCCTGCTCTCTCCTGTCCTGTGCGCCGCCTGGAATCCAGGGAAAAGGTGTGTTGGTGCTGGGTGCTTACTGTTGGTTTCTGTTGATCTATGGGGGTGAGGGACCCGCTGGAGCCGCAGGGCTGATCCCTGCTTCAGGGAAGCTCTGGGCCGAGGCTGACCTCAGAGGTTGCTGTGAATGCAGCAGGCCTGTCCTGCCGCCCACTCCCCTCCACAGAGAACCCAGCCAGGCCTCCAGGTGGCAGGAGGCAAAGTCTTTATGTCTGCCCTCCCTGGCTGCCCAGGGCAGCACTGGGGCTTGGGATTCGGTTCCTGTGTAAGCAGACATGGTCCCTACCAACTGTTAGGCAGAGAGTTTAGGAAGAACCAAGGGGCTTCCTGGGAGACTCGAAGAGGACCATTCTAAGACTTGATTTGGAGGTGGGGTACACCCAGCCATGCTCAGGATATTCTTTGGCTTTGTGCTTCAGGATCACTGCTGGTGGTGCTCAGGGAACCATACGAGAGGCTGGGGTAGAACTAGGGCAGCTGCAGACCAGACAAGCTCCTTAAACCCCATCTCTCTGGCCCCCAAGACTTGATTTCTAATCAGTGAAAAGCTCTGGGCACAATCCCAGCTTCCACTACCAAAGTGTTACCAAGTCAGAAAATACTAAGCTAACTTGTAACCTCCCCACCCCCCCATCTCTTTAACCTGCCTCTCCTGCGCCCTGCTCAGCCCCTCAGGGCCCCTGAGGATGGGCTGCCTGCCTGCTGGCTGCTGTCATCCGCAGAGGCACCCCCCTCTGTTCACCTTGGTCTGAGCCTTGGTACTGACCCCTAAGGCACAGGGGAATATTAGGTGCAAGCCTGTCTGGGACAAATGGGTGGGAGAGGGGCATTTTCCAGACAGCACCAAGGCTCACTCATGATCCCTTTGGCAGCTGGCAGTCTTTGGGGGCTTCTGTGGCACCTGGCTTTCCAGCATGCTGTCCCCTGCTTGCCCCAGGCTGCAGGGGAGTGGAGGCACTTTCTCACTGTGCACAGACCAGAGCGAAGCCAGGGCTCCTAGTGTCTGTCCTCTGCTGCCCTGTTTTTGCAGAAGCGGGGCAGAAAGGGTTAGAATGCAGCCTGCCTGCTCCCTTCCTAACTCCTTATTGACACTGGAAATCCTTTCCTGGGGAAGGCATTTCAAAGCCCTATTGAAGCCCAAGCAGTGAAAGCATTAGCATCTTAGCTAATCATTGCCTGGGAACTTATTCATTCTGAGCTGTTGGGGGCCTGGGACCCTTGTATGTTACCCTGGGGAAAATAAAATGAGCCAGACAACAACGGTGTAAATTTTCCTTGGTGCCTCTGAAAAGCTGTGTTCTCTCAAGATGGCACAGAGGCCAACTAAGGCAGAAGAAGGCGGAACCACCACCTGTCCGGTTTCACCTGGACACGCTGGCCCCCCAGGCCTTTCTTCTGGATACTGTACCATGCTCTCACAGACTTGCGCCCTTTCTCTTTGGTGTGGGAGGATAGAAAAGAAACGGGCTGGACTTTCTCACTCTTGGTGTGCCTGTTTGGTGCGATCTGGCACGTCTGTGCATACACCTCAGCCGTGCTGAATGAGTTACTTGCTTTCTAGGATGGAGACTTTTCTCGGCTTATCTCTGTTCTCAGGGATCATCTATTGGCAAGTCAGCAGATCTGGAATTGGAAGAGAATGGGAGGATTAGCAACTCTCCCATACGTGAGATATTTTATGAACAGAAAAGTATGTTAAAGTATGTAAGGCTAAACTGCCAAGATTACCTGCATGGTCTTGAAAAAAAAGAAGAGTTCAAATATAACTATAAACTGTAATTGACAATGAGTCATTTGCTTTAGGGGTGCCAACTATGAAAACAGCCTCGTTATGCCCCTAATGATAATTATGAAAACTCCTTTTTAAAATTCAGTTGCTTCTCAAGTGAGATGTAAGCTGGCTTGGATAAATATTCTAAGTTTTACTTTCTAAAGAATCAGTCACTGGTGATGATATATAATACTACAAATATACTGTGTGCCACTGATTTGTACACTTGAAGTGGATAAAAATTAAAAAGAAGAAAGGCAGCTGCATCTAGTGAGGAAAAATGCTATTAGACATAATCATTCAGAACTTGAATATTACACCATTTCTTAGAAACATGTTTTTGTAACGTGTAAGTAGTTTAATATAAAAGTACTGAATAGTGAAATACCTACAGTCCTGTTAAGTTGCATAGTGGAGGCTAAACGTATTAAAGGCATGTTTCTAGCAGCTAAGGGTGACTTAGCACTTTATCTGTAAACACAGAGATGTGTTTGCAATGCTGGGATTGAGCCCAGGGCCATAAATAAGCACAGGAGGTTCTCTACCATGGAGCCACATCCCTAGCCCCCCAATATATGCTTTAAAGAAATTGGAGCGCCTGTAAAACAAAGAGAAATCATAGACCCAAGTGGTACCGGTTATTAATAATAGCTAACTGTGAGCTGGTAAGTAAGGTCTGGTCGTGCATTAGTGCGCTTGTTCTTGCACGAGCCAATGAAACTGGTGTACCTTGATGCTACAGATGTTCTGCTGTAACATCAGCTCCATAGCCTTCCTCACCCACGCCAGGCTAATGCCTAAGGAATTGCAGAACCGTGGTCCTAGGAGAAGGAATCTATTCCTGGAATCTGGACTCTCGTTCCTTTATGGGTCATTCGGAGGAAAGCATCTTATGATGACTGAGTTTGTGGTATCGCACAGTGTGGCCTGTGTCATTGGTGCTGCTGGTCTGTTTCTGTTTGCGAGAATGAGCATGGACAGGGAGCAGGGACGATTGTAAGGACTCCTACAGGGCCAGCACCGCACGATCCTTCAAGCATCACCAGGTGTAGCCCTGGAGATCCCAGAACCCCAGTATGGCAGGGGCCCCATCAGCTCTGTGTCCTGGGCCCTGAGTCACAGATCGGTTGTGGTGTGATCCCTGGGTGCCCTGAGCACTGCTTGGGAGAGCTCACCCCGCAAAAAATTAATTACCCTCAGAATTCCACTCTGTTTAGTTGTTGTGTGGGGAGAGGGGTCACAATGGAAGTGATGGGGACCATAGGTATTAGGGATAAACCCAGGACCTGTCACCTGCAAAGCCTGTGCCCTCCACCCGTTCCTGGTGACCTTTTGCTCGGAAGAACACCTCTTTTATTAGATACCCACATCGTTGGGGTGTTCACCCCAGTGCAGTGTTTCCCAAAGCTGGTGGTGATGCCGCCCACCCGGGGGTGCTCGGATGATGGTGGGGAAATGGGGGGGTGGTGGTAGCTCCAGGTCTGGGGAAGATATTTTTGCTTTGGTTGAACTTTGGGGCTGGAGTAATAGTACAGTTTCTTTGTATGCAGCCAACCCAAATTTGATCCCTGATACTGCATATGGTCCTCTGATCCTCCCTGGAATATTCCCTAAGCACACAGCCAGGAGTAAGCCCTGAGAACCTCAGGGTGCCCCCACAAAAATAAAGTAAATTTCCATGGGGGAGGGGCTGAGTAATACTTTTTTCTGAAGGGGGTAGGAGGTCGCATAGCTGGGGTACCTCTGGTCACTGGGTCCCCCTCTGGCACCTGCCCCCTTATCTGGCATCATGGCTGAAGAAATGCTGTCATTGAACCCCTGGCCCTAGAAGGTCCACTATAGCCCCACCCCACTCAGGCCTTAAAGGAGCAAAACCACCATTACAACCCCAGCGGAAGCCAGTGGCTGTAGGTCCGCGCAAAGGGCAGCGACTCCCTGGCCTTCTGCTCTGCACCAGGCTTTGCAGGTGGGAAGGGAAGGCGGTTTCCCAAGAGCGGCGTAGCAAGAATCCAGGGTGATAGCATCGGAGGCCACTTAGTGTTTCCCAATCGCCTGATCTAACCGATGAGGAAACCGAAGTCCAGGCCATGGAATGACGTGTCTCCAGGGGGGGCCTCTAATCTTCTAGGGTGCTTTTCTCTCTGGGTTGGGGAGTCCCATCTCCCAGGGCAGCAGGGACGGGGGGCCCCGACTCCAGGGAGGCACAGAGCTGGACCAGATCTTATCATGTCCAAGGCTAGCTCAGCCTCCGCCTGCCAGACTGAAGGTGTCCTTTGGCCCACAGCGCCGTGGGGACATGTCTGGGCTTGGAGGAGCCGGACCTCAGGTCATCCTCAGGGTCACCTCCTGAGGGGCTGGCGGATTCTGGCTAGGAATCCACACCAGGGCGAGGAGCAGATCAGTCATTCACAGAAAAGACCCTGCAGAGCTTAGCAGGTTCTTAGGATATCTGAGATTTATCAGTGGGGGCTGTTGTAAGGGTGCTCAGGCCCAGGCGGCCTCACGAGCTCCCAGTGAGCAGAGGGTTTGTCCGTCTGTCTTTCCTCTTTCCTCTGTGTTTTTTTTTTCGGGGGTGTCACACCCAGCTATGCTCAGGGGTAACTCCTGGCTCTGCACCTAGGAATTACTCCTGGCGGTGCTCAGGGGACCATATGGGACGCTGGGGATCAAAACCAGGACAAATGCAAGGCAAATGCCCTACCCGCTCTGCTATAGCTCCAGCCCCTGTCTGTTCTTTCTTTCTTTCTTTCTTTCTTTTCTTTCTTTCTTTCTTTCTTTCTTTCTTTCTTTCTTTCTTTCTTTCTTTCTTTCTTTCTTTCTTTCTTTCTTTCTTTCTTTCTTTCTTTCTTTCTTTCTTTCTTTCTTTCTTTCTTTCCTTCCTTCCTTCCTTCCTTCCTTCCTTCCTTCCTTCCTTCCTTCCTTCCTTCCTTCCTTCCTTCCTTCCTTCCTTCCTTCCTTCCTTCCTTCCTTCCTTCCTTCCTTCCTTCCTTCCTTTCTTTCTTTCTTTCTTTCTTTCTTTCTTTCTTTCTTTCTTTCTTTCTTTCTTTCTTTCTTTCTTTCTTTCTTTCTTTCTTTCTTTCTTTCTTTCTTTCTTTCTTTCTTTCTTTCTTTCTTTCTCTCTTTCCTTCCTTCCTTTCCTTCCTTCCTTCCTTTCCTTCCTTCCTTCCTTCCTTTCTTCCTCTCTTCCTTTTCTTTCTTTGTTTTTCTTTCCCTCTTTCTTCCTTTATCTTTCTCTTTTCTCTTCCCCTTCTTTTCCCTTTCCTTTCTCCCTTCTTCCTCTCTTCCTTTTCTCATTTCTTTTCCTCTCCCTTCTTCACCTTCCCTCTCTCTCCCTCTCTCTCTCATTCACTCTTCTCTCTCTCCATCTCTCTGCAGTGTTCAGGGGCTATTCTGGATCAGTGCTCAGGGGTGACTCCTGGTGGGACCATGCCGGGGATTCAGATGGGGCTCAATGGCATGCCAGCCTCGTCCCTGCCATCTCTCAGCCCTTACCTGCTTTCATTCACTGCAAGGTGGCTCACCCCTTGCATCAGAGGCCATTTTTCGGCCCTGCATCTAAAGTGTCTTTCCTTGGCAGATTTGGAAGATGCCCCCAGCCTGGTGACCTTCGACACTGCCTCCAGACGCTCAGAAGAGCAAGTGTGAGCCGGAGTCACACCGTGTCTGCCTGCCCGCTCTGGCGTCCTTCCGTCCAGCGGGAGGCCCGAGTACTATGCATGTAATGAACTGTGTCTCCTTGGTCAGCGAGAAAGAAAATGGGGCTCCAGCCTCCGCAGCTGGGCTCATGATCAGCCAAACCCCGCCGCCGCCGCCGCCGCCTCCCCCACCTCCACCATGTCTTTTTTCTGGGGATGGGTTCCCCCTCGCCTTTTCCTCCCCCTCCCCCTCCGCTCCCGGGGAACCTCCCGTCCCCCTCCCCGCCTGGACTCCCCCCCAACCTCCCACGTGAATGGCCACAGCCACCTGGGCAAGAAGAAACGCTTGCGGAGCTTTTTTGGAAAACGATTCCTGAGGAGCAGGTGCGCGGCAAGACCAACATCTGGACCCTGGCGGCCCGGAAGCCGCAGCACTACCAGATCGACACGAAGACCATCGAGGAGCTGTTTGGGCAGCAAGACGTGAACCCCAAGGAGTCCCCTTCCAGGCGGGCGCGGCTTCCCATTCGTCCTTCCGAGAGGCGAGAGAAGAGGTGAGCCTGTCCCCTCCTCGCGGGCCTGCGGGCTGCTTTGGGCGCGGGCCGGGCGCGCATTGCAGACTTGGCTGCAATCTCTGAGGAATGACATCAGGAAAGTGACCGGGCTGGGAAGGGCCAGTGATGGCAAGCGGGCGAAGAGGAGTGGGGTTTCCTCCCAGCCCTGTGTGGTCGAGCTCGCCTAGGGCCAGGGCTGTAGGCTCTGCACGGCCCCTGGCCATCCCTGGGGCAGCGGGTCTGGAAGCAAACAGAAACAGCGACTCCCCAAAGTCAGTTCTCTGAGATTTAGCGGAGCCTGGGGTCACTAGATGCCTCTAGTTGTGTCGTTCCACCAAGAGGACACAACCTCTTGGTTGTGTCTTATCATTGTTTTAGGGCTGACTCCTGGCCCTTTGCTCAGATCTCATTCCAGGGGACCCAATGGGGTGCCGGGGATCAAACCCTGGCCAGCCGACTGCAAGGCAAACCTGACCCTCCGAACATCTTTCTAGCCCTTGAGGTTTTTTTTTTTTTTTTTTTTTTGGAGGGGGTCACTCCAGCGACGCTCAGGGGTTACTCCTGGTTTTTTCGCTCAGGGAATTACTCCTGGCGGTGCTCAGGGGACCATATGGGATGCCAGGGATCAAACCCGGGTTGACCGTGTGCAAGGCAAATGCCCTCCCCGCTGTGCTATTGCTCGGGCCCCAGCCCATGGGTTTAACATTTCTCCCAGTTTTCCTTGGCACATTTGCCATCCCGCAGTTTCTGGTCTCAGGACTGTGGACAGATTTTCCAAGAATGGGGATAGAAAAGCTCTTCTGGGGGCCACTTCGGGGAAGGCCCCGCAGACAGTGACACTAACAGCTCACAGCCCACTCTGGGGTACAGGAACTGAGTCGGATCCTGCAGGGGAGAGAACGCAAGGGGCTGGAGCCACACCCCACACCCCAACTTGTCCATCCCCAGTGCCATGTGGAGCCCTGGGGGATTCAGCACCACATCGCCAGCCTGAGCCCCGAAACTGAGAGTGAGCCCCACACCCCCTTCCCCCAGCCACACACCTGTACTTAGTACTCTATGTTCACAGGTACGGAAGCCAGAAGCCTCTATTTGCTAGAAGTGAGGAAGGTGGGGACGAGGGGAGAGAGAGCACTCATGGGGGGCATGTTTGCACACATGTGCACGTACACGTGCACACACCTGGGGATAGAAGTGCCTGTTTTTTCACAGGGCGTCAAGGAGCAGAGAAAATAGGTCAGAGATGGAGTAGCTGAGTAAGAGCAGGCAGGGCGGGAGCAAGTTCGCTGCTGGACGGGTCCTTTGGTGACGGCGTTGGTCCTCCCGCTCCTCCTGACGTAGCATTTCTCCCTGCAAACTCCTGTGGGGCCTGGAGGCCATGGTGTGGGGGTGTGGCTGGGTGGGCTGAACCAGGCCTGGCCTCCTGGGAGGATTCCTTCGAGCTGGGCAGGGGACAGAAACCATGTCCAGGGCGCCCGGCTATTGCCCCAGCATGGCTGTACAGGAGGCACCCTGGGGCCTGGCTGTCCTGGCTGTGTCCAGACCCTGGGGAGAGATAACCTGGGCGAGAGATGAGCCCCTGGAGAGTGTGTGTGCAGCTGAGGGAGGGGCTCGGTTGCCCCAGGCTGGAGGGGGAGTGGCTGGTTGGGGAGGTGGCCCCCCCATGAATGGGCAATTGGTTTTGTCACAGGGCAGTTCCCTGGGGTAGGAGGAGCAGGCTGAGCTGTGAGGTCAGGTGACACGGAGGGGACTGGCTGCTTGTGGCTCGGTGGTAGAACACTTGCCTTGCGGTGAGAGGCCTTGGGTTTGATCCCTCCATCCCACAGTCTCCCAAGTCCTGAGCTGGGAATAGCTTCTGAGCATTGCTGGATAGACCCCTCCCCCCCAGCCAAAAAAAAAATAAAGGAAAGGAAAGCAAAGATCAGAAATGCTAGAGGGAGCTGGGCCAGTGGGCAGTGTGGCTCCTACAGAGATGAAGTGGAACGGGACCCCGGGAGCCATTGCACAGTGGGTTGGGCATTTGCCTTGCACACAACTGATGTGGGTTCGATCCCGGCATCCTATATGGTCCCCCGAGCACTGCCAGGAGTAACCCCTGAGCATCGCTGGGTGTGACCCAAAAGCAAAAAAAAAAAAAAGCAGATGGGGGGGGGGTGTGGCAGAGGGCTGGAGATAGTTCAGGGATTTCAGTGTTTGCTTTGCATGTGACTGACCTCTGTTCAAATCCCGGGCACCATTAATGGTCCATGAGCACCAAGCAGGAAGAATCCCAGAGCACAGAGCCTGGCGAGTCCCTGAGCACTGCTGGGATTGGCCCCAAGTACCTCCCCTCCCACCAAAAAAAAAAAAAAAAAAAGGCAGAGCTGTTTACTGTCAGGACAGAGTAAATTAAAAGGGAGAAATCTTCTCATCTTCCTCCACCCCGTACTGAATAAATATTTGTTTACCTTTTGCCCCGAATGCCCGACTCTCTTCCGACTTAATGGCTCAGTGGTATGATGCTGGTGGCCATCAGGGCCAGACCCGGCCATTCATAGTGCACCGTCCAATGCTGGGGATCGACTTCAGGTCTCCGGTACACAAGGCAGGTGCTCCTCTGAGTCCCCCCATCCCCACCCTCTTTGTATTTTCCCTTTTAAAATAGAAGCGAAAATGGGAACAGAACAGTAGTTACTTTTCTGGTTCGGGGGCCACAAACAGTGGTGCTCAGGGGCAGTCTTCAGCTTGGGAAATCTTGGCTTGGGTGAGCCCTAGCTGGGGGTCTCTCCTATTGATGGTGGGGCAGAACCTGGGGTCCCCCGGTAAAAGCGTGTGCTCCAGTCTTTGGGGCCATCTCCCCGCTCCTGAGTGTTGTTTTTCATTGTGTCAGGGGACACAAAACCCATCGTAAGCAGGAAAAGTTTTCATCCACTGCCCTTTCCTTTCGTTGCCCCTGCTGTGATTGATACAGCTGGAGCCAAGGTGCAGCAGGTCAGTCACTTTAGCCAATGATCACACTCAACAAGTAGTCAATGAGAAAGGGGATGTCTGGGGTGGGGTTGGAAAAGGCGCCCCAGGCTCTCTATTAGAGAGAGGGTCTGGCTCTTGCAGGCTCTTCCCCTTTCTCTCTCTCTTGCCTCGCTCTCTTGCTAGCTCCCACTCTCACTCACCGAATCAGGTAAGGCTTGGTCACCCATGGCACAGGGCAGGGTAGAACATGGGGTAGAGAGAGAGCAGGGCAGGAATAGCATCCGGCTAGCATTTCTGGGAGTGGAGCAGACGGCGTGGGACAAGACAGGGAGGTTGTACACTGGACCGGGCAACGTTAGAGACAGGACCAGGCCATTGTCCATCATCCATGGGTAATGGAGAGGCCTAGACATCTGGGGGAGGAGCCTGGAACCGCCTGTAGAAATAAACTAACCACTTCACCCGAGTTTTATATGCTAACCTTTCATGCAATTCTCAAGGACCCACAAGCACAGGAAAACCCGCTTTCACATCAGCATATTTGGTTAACGTGATGACCAGAGAGAGGGCTGGCACGCTTGGCTATTCCCATTGGTGCCTGCCGGCTGCTCGAGCAGCACATTCTCAGTCTCGAGCTTGTTGCTTTGCGATTGAGCTGTCCCAGCCCCTGCCCCCAAGTTAGCCACTTCTCAGGGTACACTTGGGTGGCATCAGGGCATCCGCAGGGCTATTTAGCCGCCATCACCATGCACACAGAGCCCTTTTCTCTGCTTGCAAGCATGAACTGTACCCACTTGATCACTGACCCCTTCGCCACATGCCAGCCCCCAGCATCCCCACACGACTTCCTGTACCCGGCTCCTCCAGGGACCTCATCTGAGTGGAACCACAGTGTCTGTCTTACTGCGAGTTTGTACAGTGTCCTCAAGGCTGTCTAGCACCATCTTCTACCCTACGCCTACAGTGCTCATCTTCTGTCTATGCCACGCTGGGTTTACCTATTATTGATTTTTTGGTTTTGCTTTGTTTTATTTTGGGGCCACACCGGTGGTGCTCGGGGCTTACTCCTGGCTCTGTGCTTGGGGATCACATGGGGTGCAGGGATACAACCCAGGTCGGCTGCATGCAAGGCAAGTGCCCTCCCTGCTGTGGGGCTCGGGCCTCATTCTGGTTATCTGAGCATCCCCACTGATTCTTCTTTTTGCATCATGGGTCACTGGCGATGCTCAGGCTTACTCCTGACTCTCCACTCAGGAATTACTGTTGGCTTTCTAGGAGGACCACAGGGGATGCTAGGAAACGAAACCAGGTAGCCCCCAGGCAAGGCAAACACCGTCCCACCCCTCCCCCGACCATTTACTCCTGAGTTGCTTCTTCGTTTGTCTGTTCCCAGGGCAGTCTTTCTGCATTGATGCTTAAGGATGCTAGTGGAGTGCAGCCTTCTGAAAGGCACGGCTGTGTGGCAGGAGACAGCTGACTCTTTAGCTCCGTGGGTCAAGACAGGGAGATGGAACTAGTACCTGTTAAGTCATAATTGTGTGTGTGTGTGTATACACACACACTAGTGCCTGTTAGGTTATAATTGTGTGTGTGTATATACATATATATATATATATGTATATACACACACACACTACATACCCACGTAATTGTGTATATATATACATATATATATATACACACATATATACATATATATGTGTATACACACACACGTAATTGTATTATAAATTGTCGGGGATGTCGCTGGGGTCCCCGACAGTGTCAGGACAGAAGTTCTCTTCTACCTCTGAGGACGCCGGGGAACAGTTGAAAACTCACGAGTCTGTTGCAGTTCCAAAAAGGCTTTTAATAGTACAAAAGCTCTTCCACAGCAGTCCAATATAATGAAAGAACTCTAGCTCTGGTCCAAACTTAGACTATACAAAAGAGCCTAAGTCTCCCACCAAAGAGAGGATTTAACCCGAGAGGAGTCCTACCCAAAAGAAGGAGCAAAAGGCCCAAAGCGAAAGGCGAAGGGGCTTCAAGTCAGTTCCTTATATTCACCAAAGTAATCCAGGGAGGGTCAGGGAGGTGACAGGGAGGTGTCAACAAAGAACCCTAAACAGATTGTAGAAGGGTGGTGCCACACCCTATTAGGAGGTATAAACAAAGGTTATGCCAAGGACTGATCCCGAGATTATCTCTTATGTAAAACACTGGAGAGAGAGAGGGCTGATATAAAGTAATACATCTTCATTTCATGAGCTTCATGTAATCTATATGGTACCCACAAGGTCCTTCTTAAATATTATCTGCACCAGGGTGATTCTGAGTATCTTGTTCTCCTTATACTGAAAGGGTCACACTCGCCTGCTTGAGAGCAAACTAGTATGATCCTTCCTATAATCTTCTTATAGTCTCAATGTAGCCAGGGTGGTAGTCTCCTAGTTAATTCTAACTGTCCCACGCTGGGTGCAGTGGGTATAAAGAGGAGCTGTGCCCAATCTAGAAAACATAGAAGTCTCAGTAGATGTGTATAAGTCAGAAGTTATTCAGAGTCAAGGTGACTTCTGTAACTTCCACACCCTCTAGCAGTGTTTACATAGAAGAGAGGTCTCATTAGAATGAACCTTGGCTTAAGTAGATTAAGCTGTGAGTGGGCAAAACAGCAAAACTCCCAGATTAGCTAAATCTGTCATCCAACAATAAATCTCCAGAATTTTCCTTGTATTTGAGTTGAAGGTGTGTGGTCCCAAGAGGTGCTCAGGAGATCTGGGGGTCATCGGCGACTCTGGGTCAACCTGGCCATTGGTGTTGTAGCACGAAGACTGAAGAATGTGATGCTGGGGACGCCCAGGTCAGCCCAGGTCAGCCTAGGGGTGCTCTGGGGCTGCCGGGCTGCACCCAGCCCTGCTCGGGACCGTATGGTACCAGAAAGCAAAGCGCTGCACTGTCTCCTTGCCCTCTCCAGAATTTTCCATCTTATCGTGTTTTCTCTGACATGGCTAGAAATTGGTCCTTTCACTGGTAAAATAATACAATACACACGATCTCCTCCCTTCGCTAGATTTTCTACAGTTGAGCAGGCAGCCTCGCGCTCCTGGGAGGGTTAGTTGCTGCAGGACTCGGAACGCTGTGTCCTCCGCACCTGCCCAAGGGCTACAGGATTTCTGAGCACCCGGGGGGGGGGGGGGGAAACACAGCACCCCAGTCTCGGTCCTCACAGGCCGCAGATCGCAGGGTGCCAGCGTGCCAGCCACACTGCCATCGCCTTGAAATAGAATCGCCTCCTCCAGAACCGACCTGCTATTATGTGGTCAGCTCTGACTTTCAAAAGGCTTATAAAGCATTACAGATAAATTCCGCTCTCCTCCAGAAGTTGCTGGGAGATTGGAAAGATCTGGGCTGGGGAATGGCTGAGCTCAGAACGAGAACCGCTTAAAATATGAAATGAGAATATGTAATTGTGGGGGGACAGGGAGGAGAGAGGTTATGCATTGTCCTTGCATCTCTGTTGACTAAAAGTTACCTCGGAGACGTCCAATGGCAGGATAATAATTGGGCTGTAATAAAGTCATTAGAAATGACAGATACATTTACTGGTGATCATAATAAGAAGGTTCAGCTCAAACCCTACCTTTTCAAAGTGCTCTGCACTCACCCCTGCCTCCTCATCCTTTCATTACTGCTTCTCCTTTCCTCCCCATCCTTCCCCCTGACTAGTGAGGTTGTACTAGATCCCTGTAGATTCAGAACTGTTCTGTAGAAAAGGGCCAGTTTTGACCATTGTTCATGAAAGATAATGGTGCTGGATAGACCCAGTTCAGGAAGTCAAGTGTCTATAGCACAAAGCATCAGTAGGGCAGAATACGGAAACACTTGCCGACTTGCACCACGATGCCGGGGAACTCTCACATTTAACTGTTTCGGAAATAACTACATCACTAGGACCAGAGAGGTTGTATAGCGGGCAGGGCACTTGTTTGCTGTGTGTGTTGCTGGCCTCCAACCCATCCTTGGCATATGGTTCCCTGAGCACCACCAGGAGTGATCCCTGAGCACTGCTGGGTGTGACTCCAAAGTCAAAAAGTACCAAACTAAGATCGTTTATCAGGAAAGGAGAGGCAGGAGGAAGGAGGATGGGAGGAAGGCTGGATTTCCTAAACTTAGGAGAATCATGTTTTACTCTCCTACGCTCTAGTTCAGAGGCACCCATCATTCTTTTCCAGCTTGTGTTATAATACAGAATGTTCTGGAATTCTGGGTCATGCCCACAATGCAGAACTTGTAGAGAATTTGAAATACATCGGGGTGGCTGGGGAAACTACAACTGTGTTTTCATTTTGCCTTTGATTGACAGTCCGCGGAACCAAACAAAATGGCAAAGCATCCAAACCCAGACACGAAGTCTGTGTTGGAATAGATTATGGAAGCCTTGATGGTTGCACTGCAGAGTTTGATAGAGAATGGAGTGGTCACTGTTTACTATGACCTGAGTAGGCAAGAAACTTTGACCTGGTGCTGGAGTGATAGGACAGTGCTTGGGACCCCGGTTCGATCCCAGGACCTCATATGCTCCCCTAGGCCCCCACCGGGAGTGATTCCTAAGCCCTGAGCTCCTCTGGGTGTGGCCCAAACACCAAGGAAGAACTGTCTTCCCGTTCATCATCGATTTGCTCGAGCAGGCCCCAGTAATATCTCCATATGTCCTGTCTCATGCTAATAGAGCCCAAGGGCATCTGCTTGCTCCAGGAACATAAAGAGCCTCAATCCATTCCGAATGAGGTCTATAATTGTTACTGGTATTTGGCATATATATCAAATACAACACGGGTAGCTTGCCAGGCTCTGCCGTGCAGGTAGCATACTCTTGTGCTGGGTGGAGTTCTGACGAAAGAGAAGTCCGGATGTGGAAAATGGAGGCCCTCATGGAGTGGGGGGTCGTCTGGCTTGTTGCAAGGCTCGGCTGGGGTGGTGGGCCAGGGCTAGAAGGACAAACAACCAAAAAAGTTTGACCTGTCACAGCCAAAGTAGAGGAAAAGTATCTTCTGCTGCCTTGAGGCCATGTTCTAAGACTCAGTAGTTCCCCAATTTAGGTGACCTCCTTACTGCCCCTTTTCAGGAAAAATAAATCACTCAGTTTCCCCTGGAAATCTACCTTTATTGGGCGGCAGGGGGGGGAGGACAGACAGGCTGCACCTGGCAGTGCTCAGGGCTTGCTCCTGGCTCCCATCCTCCTTCCTCCTGGCTCTAAATTCTTTTTTTTCTTTTTGGGTCACACCCAGCAAGTTTCAGGGGTTACTCCTGGCTCCTTACTTAGGAATTACTCCTGGCAGTGTTCGGGGGACCATAGGGGACATGGGGGATCAAACCTAGTTCGGCCGCATTCAAGGCAAACGCCCTACCCTCTGTGCTATTGCTCTGGTCCCAGAACATTTTATTTATTTGCTTATTCATTCATTCATTCATTCATTCATTCATTCATTCATTTTTGCTTTTTGGGTCACACCCGGCAATGCTCAGGGGTTACTCCTGGCTCTTTGCTCAGGAATTACTCCTGGCAGTGCTCGGGGACCATATGGGATGCCAGGGAACGAACACGGTCCCGCTGCATGCAAGGCAAACACCCTCCCTGCTATGCTGTCGCTCTGGCCCCAGAACATTTTTAAAGCGGACAGAAATCTCCCTCAGCTGCTCCACTGCTTCTACCTGCCCTCAGCCCCATTTTCCAGCAACCCACTAGGGTGATATTATTTATTCGGGAAACACTGTTCTAAGTTAATTGTCACAAAAGAGGAATCTCCAAAGAGTGGAGGCCTCACGGGGGTGGGGCAGGCTCCAGAGCAGACAGAGTCTTCAGGGGAGAGGAGCTGTGGCATCAGGAGAGGGGAGGGAGTTTGGTTCAGGTCTGCAGGGAGGGTCTGTGAGGGGAGGGTGGGAGCGTCCTCGGGCTTCTGAACTCTGCTAGAGCATGCTGAGATTCTGGAGGCAGCTCAGCACTACAGCATTGCCGTGAGGTGTGTGTGTGTGTGTGTGTGTGTGTGTGTGTGTCTGTGTGTGTCTGTGTGTGTGTCTGTGTGTCTGTGTGTCTGTGTGTGTGTATCTGGGTTGGCGTCCTTGCTCAGCACTACAGCACTGCCGTGTGTGTGTGTGTGTGTGTGTCTGTGTCTGTGTGTGTCTGTGTGTGTGTATCTGGGTTGGCATCCTTGTTCAGCACTACAGCACTGCCGTGTGTGTGTGTGTCTGGGTTGGCATCCTTGCTCAGCACTACAGCACTGCCGTGTGTGTGTGTGTGTGTGTGTATCTGGGTTGGCGTCCTTGCTCAGCACTACAGCACTGCTGTGTGTGTGTGTCTGTGTGTGTGTGTCTGTGTGTGTGTCTGGGTTGGCGTCCTTGCTCAGCACTACAGCACTGCCGTGTGTGTGTGTGTGTGTGTGTGTGTGTGTGTGTGTGTGTGTCTGGGTTGGCTCCTTGACAGTGCCAAATGAAACAAAAAAGATTAAGATGATAAACATGAGTACTTTACTAAAAATCCGCAGTTAAGCAATTTTTGTTTGCTTTTGGGCCACGCCCAGCAGGGCTCAGGGTCCCCAGGGGTGGTGATCTTGGGGACCACAGACAGTGCCCACAGCATCATGGTTCAGCCGCATCCCAGGCCAGCATCCTCACTCTCCCGTCTTCCCAGACTTGAATTTGAAACTGTTGAACAAAAACCCAGTCATGTCTTTTTCCTAAAGAAAAAAGGGGAGGTGAATTTGGGATTAGCTTCAAAGGAGGAAAAAATATAGAAATTGTCATGGGGAAAAAAAATGAAGCTCTATTACTGCTCTTTTCTTTTCTTCCCTTTTTCCTTTTCCTTTAGTCTTTTCTTCTTTTCTCACGTCAGATGGGTAATGTGCCATATGATTAGAAGGCTTAAGGGGGACACCTGTCTTAGGGCGAGTGAACGCCTACTCATCATGCTTGTGAGCCCCAGAAGGATCCTCTTCACTGCTCTTGCTTGGCGCTTTCAGCCGTGCACGGGAGAAGGTGTTTTTGTAGCCTGTGTCCCTTATCGCCTAAGCGGGTTCTGCCTGCCTGTCCTACCTGGGGTGTCCACATAAACAAAGGGACAGGGACTGGCGGCGAGCCAAGGTGACCGGCTCTGCTGTGTCCCCAGCGAGTCTGGGGAGTCCTAGTCTCAGGGCACACCGCACCACACAGCACCCCATTGTTTGCAGGCAGCGAGATAAGCTCAATTACCTGGAGGTGATGACCTCTGCAGAGGACCTTCCTAACGGTTCTAGAAGGTTTTAGAAGGGTCTGATCTTGTGAGGAAGCAGATGGATTGGTGCTGGGGGACAGTCAGGGACAGTTCTCTCTCTCTGGGGTCCTGCTGTTTAGATGAAGCACAGGGCCTTGTTCCCCAGTTTTGGGCATGACCAGCCTATTTATCTGCAGCATGCCACTGAGCCTGTGGTGTCTGTGAGCCCAGGCTGTGACCTGCGTTGGGATAGCACGACCTCTCCATCACGCCAGAGAGACAGCGTGTGTGTGTGTGTGTGTGTGTGTGTGTGTGTGTGTGTGTGTGGCGGGGTGGGGGGGGGTCATAGGCATTTGGCCTGGCCCAGGGGTGGGGTTGGAGGCTTCCCCTTCTCTGTTGGAAGCTCCCAAGGAGTGCTGGGCTGGAGGGATGGGACACGGGCTCTCCCTGCTCCTATAATCTCAGCCATAGTGAAATCCCCTGCAACTAGGGTGACAGGAAACCTTTTCTCAGGCTGTTTCAGTATCATGTAGGAGTAGCGGCTGATGCCTCCGTCACCTGTTCTAGTCTCACACCGGCTGACATTGCGTGGTCGGGGGACCAGGAGTGGGCGTGGGGTTCAGCAGCACAGGCTGAAGGTGCAGTCACAGAAGCGTAATGAAAGGGAGACATATTAGAGAAGAAAAAGGTGAGGAGGGGAAAGACTGAGGAAAAGTCTGTCACCTCACCCATATGGCCCACCTTGCGGGTCCTGGAGTGTAGTGACCACGGTGTTCTGTCCTCGCAAACGGAGGTTCCTCTTTGGGCACAAGTTTGCCCCTTACAGGGTGTTGAGGCCTGGTTTCTTTCTCTCCCTCCCTCCTGCTGGGCTTGAACTACTGCCCCTCACTGGGATTCCAGGGCAGCCTGCTGGAGAGTTTATTTTATCTTTGGCCGGTGATTGTGTTAACATGAAGTCAACCCTTAGGATAGTAAATAATGTGATTGTTTAAGATAAGTCTTCAAAAGAAGGCAGCCCTTGGCTTGTAAAATTTAACCTCAGAGCCAGGAAGCTCCTTTACTCTTCTTTACTTCAGTCCTGGCTCCTGCTCATAAAAGTCCAAGCAGGAATCTCATGGAAGTCAAGTGGATTGTGGACCTGCAGAAGGCGGCTCCTTTGGCCAAACACCTTGGTGAAGCAGGAGAAGATTAAAGCTGTTTTCTTTTCTTCCTTTTTTTTCTCCAGCAGTCCTCCAAAGGAGAGAGAAGTGATTTGTCTTCTTGTGATCCCAAAGGGTCTAATTTGTGGTTTGATTAAAAAAACAGCAACAACAACAAAACCCTTTTGCCTTAGTGGAGGAGAGAACTTCAAGGGTTTCATCCCCAGCACTGTGTGGCCCCCGGAGCAACCCTCCACCCCTTAGAGAGGCCCTGGGGCACTGAGAAGGGACTAGCCCTTGAGCCAGTTGATATGACCCAAAGCAAACTATGTATAATTATTCAAGTATATCCTTGGAGAAAGTTTGAGGAGATGCTAATATGATCACGATCACGATCACGATCTTCCCATTCATCATCTATTTGCTAGAGCGGGCACCAGTAATATCTCCATATGTCCTGTCTCATGCTAGTAGAACCCAAAGGCATCTGCTTGCTCCAGGAACATAAAGAGCCTCAAACCATTATATTAGGTCATGGGAATGACCTAATATAAATGTTACTGGTATTTGGCATATCAAATACGACACGAGCAGCTTGCCAGGCTTGCCGTCGCGGGTGGCATACTCTTGTAGTCACCTCTAAATAAAGCATTTATAGATGAACCGCACGGCCGCTAGCAGCCGCGAACAGGCTGTGATAGTCTGGTCTGCTGGGTGGAGCTGTGACAAGAGGGAAGTCCGGATGTGGAAAATGGCAGTCCCCATGGAGTAGGGGGTGTCATCTGGCTTGTTGTGAGGCTCTGCTGGGGTGGCAGGCCAGGGCTAGAACCCGCCATGCCTCCCAGGCGCCTCATGAGCGGCTGGGCACAGTGAGCTAATATATCATGAGCTAATATGATAATATAATATATCATGAGCTAATATATCATGAGCTAATCATAAAAAGATATTAGGTATTGAGGGCCAGATCTATCTATCTCTCTATCTATCTATCTATCTATCTATCTTGCTTTTTTGGGGGTCACACCCAGCAATGCTCAGTGGTTACTCCTGGCTCTTTGCTCAGGAATTACTCCTGGTGATGCTGGGGGTGCATATGGGATGCCGGGAATCAAAGCCAGGTCAGCCGTGAAACACTCTACCTGCTGTGCTATCACTCTGGCCCAAGGGCCAGATTTATATACTAAGAATCATTCTCTTAAAATGT
The DNA here is from genome assembly GCA_021461705.1 of Cryptotis parvus. Classification (NCBI taxonomy): domain Eukaryota; kingdom Metazoa; phylum Chordata; class Mammalia; order Eulipotyphla; family Soricidae; genus Cryptotis; species Cryptotis parvus. Next base: position 165,011 of record JAJIBD010002797.1, read on the forward strand.
AGTGTTACACGTCATAGAAACAGCCCAGTTCCACAACTAATCTTGAAAGGAACGCCAAACAGTTAAATCCTTCCAGAAGAACAGGTCTCTGAGTTGAGGATTCTGGGCCCTTCTTGGAATGAAGGCAGGCAGACTCCCCTTTCTGCCTGGAGGCCTGGCAGCCCTCACCCACACTAACACCCTCTGGCATAGACATGGCCCAGCTCCACAACTGAACCTCATGGAGCCACCAAGCCACCAAATCATTTCTGCTGCACAGCTCCTGACACCTCAAATTTCAGGGAGCTGACAGCCCAGAAGGAGCACAGCAATTCTGATGGGAAAGTTGCGTAGAAGCCCACCAAGTTGAGTGAGTGAAAGACAGTAACACAGAAGGCTCAGTCAGCACCAACCAGCTCCATCAATTCTCAGACAATGACTTAGAAATACCATAGTGAGATATAACAATGATCACAAATTGACTTTCTTGATACATTTTTTATTTTTTTAAATAATTCCATTTGCCTTTTGATGTAATAAGGATTATGCAGTAAAGTTGTTTGTACCTGCTAGGGGGCAGGCTTGGGTGTGGATGGGAAACTGGTGAAGGGAAGGGGACACTGGTGGTGGGATTGGTGTTGGAACATTGAATGCCTGAAGCAATTGTATTATAAACAACTTTGTAAATTGCAGTACTGTAATAAGAAAAAATTCAGTGTTTTGGGGCCAGAGATATTATACAATGGACAGGCCGCTTGCCTTGTACTCAGTTGGCCTGGGTTGAATCCCTGGTACCACATATGATCCCTCAAGCCCTGCCAGAAATGATCCCTGAGCACAAAGCCCTGAACACAGGTGGGTGTACACAACTGCCCCCTCCCTCAGCGTTAGTGCTGCATTTCACATTGGTCTTTCTTCCGGTTATTTAATTTGAGCTTATATATATGTATTTTCTAATTAATTTTTTTTTTACAGATTACCATTTTGGATGCAAAACGGAGCATGAACATTGGGATCTTTCTCAAGCAGTTTAAGAAGTAAGATATTTGCCTGCTTTTGGAACATTAGTCATCACCTGCTGTCAGAATGACAGTCCGTGAGCTTGGTGCTGCAGAGATACTGGAGCTGAGATGACAGATTTACTCTCGGCCCTGCAGAGCTTGAACTAGAGAGCTCAGATGAGTCCGCAAGTGTCTGTTGCTATCTGTTTTCCCTTCCTCCCGGCACTCTCTGATGGCTGGAGGAACCAGGAGCATTGCCTAGGGGTGGCTATTCAAGTTGGGTAACATGTAGATATATTCTTTTGTGTTGCCCCTGAATTAAACCTGAGTCTTTTATTTGCTTAGGGGTGTGGTACTGGGCCACACACAGCTGGGCTCAGGGTTTATCCTGGCTCAGTGCTATTAGAGCTAGAGGAACCTTAGGGGATGCAGGGGATAAGTTGGGGGTTGACTGGGCGTGCGCCACATGCTCTCTGCAACACCTAAACTCAAGTGCCTAAAGCCAGAAGGAGAGGATTCTGCAGGAATGCTAAGGGCCAGAGAGCTTATTCCCTTCTCTTAAAGAAGACTCCCAGTGATGGTGCCCTTTAGTCTTTCGGGGTACTCAGGGGTTTTCAAGGGCTTCCGGTGGGAAATCAGGATGCCCCTGCCTGTGGCTGTGGGTGTTGTGAGGGTGCCTGGAACAGACAGGAGGGAGGTGACTATGCGTCTCTGGCCCTCAAACCCGCCTCTGTGCTATTCCAGGTCTCCCCAGTCCATCGTAGAAGACATTCATGAAGGAAAGAGTGAGCATTACGGGGCAGAGACACTGCGGAAATCCTTAAACTTTTGCCGGAGTCGGAGGAGGTGAGGAATCCGTGTGTGTGGGATTGAGGGGGACTAATTCATGCTTCATGCTTTGGGGGTGTCAAAATCCACAAAGGATAGGCCTTCTCTGAACCACATTCAGAGTTTTCACATGTCAAAGGAACAAGTGACCCAATCCACAGAGACTGAGATTCAAGTGGGAGCTGAGCCCTTCACTGAGGATCTGGAGGTGGTGCTTAAATTGGGCAAACTTTCCTTCCTTGCCCATAAAGGGAAGATAAAGATGCTGACATCATTGGCTTATCGAAGTGATTCAACCAGTTATGCACCTAACATGGGTCTTGGCATATGACACTCAGTACCTCTTGGTGGCTGTTTCTATTACCAAACCCTGATCCTTACCTTGGAGAACCCGGGTTATTGTATAATACAGATATTTTTGGTTTGGTTTGGGGGCCTTACCTGATTGTGGTCAGAGTTTACTCCTGGATCTGCATTCAGGAATTACTCTTGGCAGTGTTCAGGGTGCGGGGACTGAAACCTAGAATTGACTGAGTGCAAGGCAAGCAACTTCCTTGCTATACTATCTCTCCAGCCCCAGATACTTGTTTTAAAGTAAAACAACCACTTTGGCATAAACTTGAAGAGTTTATGCTTGAAGAGCAAATAACTCACAAATGCAGTGTGTGTAACAAACACAAAAGGTGAAATTGCTGTGATAATATAGTCTTACAATATATGATTGATATTTTTTTTTTCTTTTGGGGCCACACCCAGCAATGCTCAGGGGTTTCTTCTGGCTCTGCACTCAGGAGTCACTCCTGGCAGTGCTCGGGGGACCATATGGGATGCCGGGGGATCGAACCCGGGCCGGAATGGGCCGGCGCGTGTAAGGCAAGCGCCCTACCCGCTGGGCTATCGCTCCGGCCCCTATGATTGATATTTTTTGACAGAACTTTTGAATGGTTAGGAATGTGATAGAGAATTAGTGGTGACGGGGGTGGGGTGGGAAACAAAACTAAGAAAAATATTACAGGGCCAGAGCAATAGCACAGCTGGTAGGGCATTTTCCTTGCATGCGGCCAACCCAGGTTCTATCCCTGGCATTCCGTATGGTCCCCCAAGTACCACCAGGAGTAATTCCTGAGAGCAGAGCCAGAAGTAACACCTGAGCATTGCCAGGTATGACCTAAAAAGCAAAAAAAAAAAAAAAAAATTCCCAAAGTGTGATATTGTTTTCTGTATCTGATATGGTCCTCTGTAAAAATTCAGAGAGAGAGAAATTGCATGGAAACTTGTGATTTCCATGTCAGAGAACGAGAGCACTTTCAAAAGAAATAGAGGTTAGCCTTTCTCTGCCAACCGCCCGTTCTCCCGCCCGCCCCACTCTTCTCTCCAGGTGGTATAACGGCTGCAGTGTGGCTTCATGCCTTGCTCACTATCAGCCAGGAACTCACGTGCCTAACCCGACCTGCTCTCCACCTCGGCTTTGCCCTGTGCGTATTGGTGTCGCTTAGCACTTACAGCTCTTGGCTTAGGTAAGCAACACCAATATGCAAGGAGAACCCAGGAGTTAGGTAAAAGACATCAACCAACTAATGTTAGTAAAGGGCCTTAGAGAGTTGAGGGAGGTTCAAAGCCAGAATGACCCTGGGTCTTATTCACTGAACAATTCTCAATCTTCCTTTTAGGTAAAGTGGGTATTCAGTGGGCAAAGAGAGAGTATAGGGGTTAAAACACTGGCCTTGCACTCTACACACACACACACACACACACACATACATATAAACACACACACACACACAAATAAAGAGAAGATGAGAAAGGACTGACATCTCCGCACAGACAAAACTGACTTTGTTACTGGTCTCTTGTGAGCTTGGGCAGCTCCAGACCTTGGGAAGTAGAGGGTCAAGGGAGAGAGGATTAGGACGGTGGCTAGCACGTAACAACAATAAATAAGTAGGCGCTAATAATACAGAAGGAGTATCCAGCCACGGATTCCCTGAGCCCGGTGGCAGCCTCCTGTGCTCCTTTTAAGCACAAGGAGAAACTGCTGATTCTAGTCGCTTTGGCGACTAGTCCAGGCTCTGGATAGGGTCAACCCCTGTCAGGGAAGGAATGTCTTTCAGCATGGGTTGAGTTGAAAACGTGGCATGAAACATCAGAGATCCTAACTCTGTGTGGGCGCGCGCGTGTGTGCACTCATGCACTTACTCCACACAGCTCTCACAGAGGCCTTGTCTAGTGTTGCAGGAGAGCAGGGGAGAGGGGGCAGAGAGGAGATTTCAGACTGCTCTGTGGGCGCCCCACCTCCTTTGGAGGAAGAAAGGGCAAAGGTTCTCAGGATAGCCCCCACAGGCCCTGTCTTCCAGCCTCTGATGTCAGTGTCCCTGGGACCCTATCTGCCCGCTGAGAACTCTGCAGAAATGTCTCTTCTTTCCCAAGTCAGCAGAGGTTACGGCGCCATGATCGGGACTTGTGGTGTGGTGGCCCCTAGTTCATCTTTCTGCTCACATTCCAGAGGAAGCAGGTGGTCCCAGAAAGAAAAGCACTTCAGGGGTGCTCTTTGTCCTGAAATTAACCAGAAAGAGAGGGCCAGGAAAGGGGGTATTCTCTGGGGGACCTGTGCCTCCTCCCTCACTCGGCCAGTGGACCAGGGCTGGAAGGTGGAGAAAGGTTCTGATCTCAGGACTCCGATGGAGGGGCCCCTCCATCTTTCCTGTCTCTATTCCTCGTGCTGTTTCAAGGAAGGAAACAGAGACAGCTTATAGTTCTTGGCTGGGGAGCCCCCGGAATTTCCTGGTTGGTGGGTCTGCCTGGAAGGAGCGGAACTACAAGGGGTTAGAGGGCCCTTGGGAGTGGAGGAATCCCTTGGAGGAAGGGAATTGGGGCTTGTGTTCAGGCTTTATTCCTGGCTCTGTGCTCAGGAGCCAGGGTTTGAGGGAGGCTCGGCTTTATGCAGAAGCTAGTCCCTTATGGGCTTTACTGTCTGTCCGGGCCCTGGTATGTGTCAGAGCAAACTGCTGTTGGGAGAGACACAGGCCCAGCCCGGCCCTAATGAGAGTCTCCTGGCTCAGCTCACAAAGTGATGCCTGGTGTTTGAGAAATGCTTTTTGATGATGAGAACGTATAATAATTACAGGGTTTGCTCACCTCTTTTTACCTCCCTACCACCATGAGGTACCATAATCCCTCTTAATGAACATAAATCTCAGTATGAAATGGAATTAAGAACGGTATACATGGCATTCAAGTTAAATTCTCTCTCTCTCTCTCTCTCTCTCTCTCTCTTTCACTCTCTCCCTCTCTCTCACTCTGAGAATCCATAACCATGTTTTGCTCACGACATAAGTGAAGGCGAGAAACAGTGCTCAGTCACAGTTTAGCACATGTTTCATTAAAGTTGCTCCGAGTTGACTTAGCATGACCTGCTCTTTCGTGCTTGGCAGAAGCTGGTGTCGTTACCCAAAGTTTTGTTTGTTTTGGCTTTTTTGGGTCACACCTGGTGATGTCCAAGGGTTATTCCTGGCTCTGCACTCAGGAATTACTCCTGGTGGTACTTGGGGAACCAAATGGGATGCCAGAAATCAAACCCTGGTTGACCGCATTCACGGCCAACCCCTCCCTGCTATACTATCGCTTTGCCCTATCCAAAGTTTTGTATGTGTTACATAGATGGGCTTATGGAGAGAGCAACTCTGCTCTGACTCTGTCAACATGTAATGGTCTGGAGAGATAGGACAGGGGGCTCAAGGCACCTGACTTCCGTGTGGCCGACCCCAGCCTGGATCCCCAGCACCACATGTTGTGTCTTCAACACTGAAGTGGTCACTCCTGAGCACAGAGCCAAGTTACGGTAACCCTGGAGCACCACTGAATGTGACCCAAGACACTCCTTTCCCCCAAAAAAAAACCCTCCAGAATTTCCATCTGCCATTATATTAATCAAACCTCAAAATGGTCAATTCAATCTGGAACCCTAAAAGGGGAAAATCATGCTACTTTGTGAATAATTACTCTCTGCTCATTTTTTCATTTATTTATTTGTTTGTTTTTGCTTTTGGGGTCACACCTAGTGATGCTCAGGGGTTACTCCTGGCTCTGCACTCAGGAATTACTCCTGGCTGTGCTCAGGGGACCATATGGGGTGCCGAGGATCTAACCCAGGTCAGCCGCATGCAAGGCAAATGCCCTACCCACTGGACTATCACTCCAGCCCCTTCTCTGCTCATTTTAATATAAGTTTTTTTCTTGTATTTTATATTTGTGCAGTAAAAGCTTTTCTCCTGTTTTACTGAGAAACAATTATCATCCACCACTGCCATCTGGGCATCCCCCCAAAAAAGGAAATCTGAAAAAGTAAACATGTTATTAGCGTGAGCCTCTGTGTAATTCCATCATTGGTGTCAGTATTTGAGGTCATGGATCTTTGCAAATAGCTCCACCTTGGGTTTTGGAATGGTCGTTTTCTGCATGTGAAGAAACTTTAAAACTCGGATTATTTTATTTTATTTTTTTGCTTTTTTGGGTCACACCCGGCAATGCTCAGGGGTTTCTCCTGGCTCTGCACTCAGGAATTACTCCTGGCGGTGCTCGGGGGGACCATATGGGATGCCAGGGATCGAACCCGGCTGGCATGGGCCGGCCGCGTGCAAGGCAAATGCCCTACCCGCTGAACTATCGCTCTGGCCCCAAAACTTGGATTATTTTTTGTGGGCGCCCAGTGAATTGAGAAGGTGAGAGGAGGCTTAGAAAGAGTGATAGAAAATGGCTGATGCTTAGTGACCTCCAAGGCAGCCATCCTGGTCAGTCCAGAGCCTCTGCTCACTGCTCAGTGGATTTGACGGGACACTTCCTCTGGCCGAGGACAAGAGGTGCTTTTGCCCAGTTTCTGGAACGCCTAACTTGCAGCTGAGAAACTTTGAAAACTTTTGCATAGTCTCCATCCCTACCTGCTGGCTGTTTGGCTAAAGCCCTATGCCAGAACTTGGTTTTCTCTCATTTATTAGGGTGTGAGGGGCATGTCTGGGCGACACCCAGCAGTGCTCAGGTCCATATATAGTGTCGCTGGGTTTAAACAGGGATGAACTGCATGCAAGGCAAGAGCCTACCCCACGCCCACACCCCCATACTATTTCTCAGGTCCCAGTTTATCATTTGGGGAGGGGGTTTGGGGTCAGGCTTGGCAGTGTTCAGGGGCTATTCCTGGCTCCGTGCTCAGAGGTCACGCCTAACTATGTTTGGGGCATCATATGTGGTGCCAGAATCAAACTGAGGTTGGTCAAGAAGCCACATGCAAGGTAATCCCTTACCTCCTGTACCTTATCTCTGACCTTCTCTGTTTTAAAAGTTCACTTGAGGGAACTTACTTATCTGTATGACGAATAACTTCATTTTATAAGACTAATAATGTTGGTCATTGTGGACATTCTGGCAAGTAAGCATGGACAGCAGAGGAATGTAGTTGTTGCTGTAATCCCACTGCATGGAGGTGTGAGACCTTCCCAGCCTTCTCCTGCATATGTGGTAAACCTTTAGGGTGCCAGAGAGATAGTATAGCAAGTAGAGTGCCTCGCACGAGGCCAACCAGGGTTTGCTCCTAGCATCCCATATGGCTGGTTCCCCAGGTACCCCCAGGAGTGATTCCTGAGCATACAGCCTTTAGTAACTTCTGAGCATTGCTGGGTGTGGCACTAAAACAAAACAAAACCAAAAAACCTTTATAGAGAAAGCGATTCTGGGTCAGGGAGGCTGCTCAGTAAGAAGAGTGGTTTTTACTTGCATAAAGCCCTGGTCTCAAATCCAGCGTGGCCAATAATAATAACAATAATAAGAGATGCTGAAGAAGAAAAGTTCCCGGTGGTACGTCCTGTCCTCTTTCTCACCTGCTTTTGGGGGAGGAGTTTTTGACAGTTCCAGCGCCTGGTGCTCTGCAGTTGGGGAACCCATGTGTTTGCCATAGCCCTTCCTAGAAGGAGAATGAGGGAGATTTCCCTGCAGGTTTTGTGTGCATTGTAAGTCTGGCCCAGAAGTATGTTCTGTGCAACGCATCCAAGTCAGACCCGTTTTCTACTCAGAGTCTCCCCCTCCATATTTTGCTTCTTCATTGATCTCGTTCCCACATGAAACTCCCCGCATCTTCTCATCGTTCATTCAGTGCTCATTCCTCAGCCTCCCAGAGTCTCTCCTCTCCTTGAAAGGGGCCCAGGGAAGTCTCTGCTCTCTGCTTCTGTGGGATTCTCCTAACCAGTTCATTCTCAAGGTGTCGGCTGTGAGGCTCTTCTTTCCTGCCTTTTCTTAGGGGGCCTTTTATTGACTTGAACTTAGCCCCCCAGATTTCTCTCTTCTGAAAGGAATTTTGAGATGAAATTGAAAATAATATTACCTTGCAATCCTAAGAATTTGTTTCTCTCTCTCATTTGTCTTTTAGATAAAGAAGTTAAAGTCCTTCAGCGGCGACGTGTCCAAGCTGTCCCTGGCCGACTCCTTTCTGCATTGCTTAATTCAGGTGCCAAAGTAAGGCTCACTGCTCCTTGTGCTTCTCCGGGTGGGGCTGCCACAGCCAGGACATTTGATACCACAGGGTGCCTTTGTTTTTCAGCTATTCACTTCGGATTGAAGCTATGGTGCTAAAGAAGGAATTTTTACCTTCTTGCTCTTCTCTGTACAAAGACATAACAGTCCTAAGAACTGCTACGAAAGGTTAGTTCATACATGATGCTCTGTATCACCTCACTGGCTCACCCGTGTCCCCTCTGCATGTGTCTGTAGTGTATCTGGAGCTTGTGTGCAGTGTCTGTGTGTGCCTCTATGTGGTGTGAGTGTAGAGTGAATGTCCATGAATTTGTGTGTGTGTGTGTGTGTGTGTGTGGCATAGTGTCTCTGTGTGGTGAGTCTGTAGAGTTTGTGCACATAGTGATTACCAGAACATAGTGTGTAGGGGGCATGTGTATGTGTTTGGTGTGTATAGTAAAGTGAGTGTGTAGAGACTGGTGTGTCGGTGTGGTGTGTACATGATGTCTCCGTGAGTGTGTGTGTGTGTGGCGTTTCTGTGTATAGTGTGTATGGTGCACGTGGAATGTGTGTGTGTGTGTGATGCATGTGGAGTGAATGTGTGTGTGTGGGGGGGTGTTGTTTGGGCTCATGGCTCTGGGCCAGCCCCATCTCTCCTCTCCTGGGGCCTCTGAGGCATCCTGGACTGACTTTCCAGAAGAGACTCGTTGGCCCTGATGCCCGGCAGCTCTCAGCGACTCTCATGTCGCTCTCAGTGACTCTCTTGGTGTTTCTGCTGTGGTGTCTTCTGCTGGCCACTTCCCTCTAGACTCATGCCTCTGGTGGCCGCTTGCCTTCGAGAGGATGAGCTCCTTTCTTTGCTCTCTGCTATTTGCTCGGGAGACCCTCCTCCGCCTTGGGGTCTGCTCTCCGATGCCCTCGGCGGCACCTTTCTCTCGGCATTGCTCCGGAGAAGACAGGCGTGTGCATGTGTTTGTTTCCTTCATGGAGACTGAGGGGTTTGGTGCCCCCAGAAACCGGCTCCATCTTTCCTCAGTGTCAGCCTTGTTTCTGCCGGGTCACTTTCTGGATTTCTATCTTATGTGGTAGAGTTAGTTATTCGTATTTGCTTTTCCAGTTTGGTTGTTCAGGAGAGCCTACAATCCCATGGAGAGATGCAGTTTTTCTCTTTAGTCCTTCTTAGATCCTGGGTTTGAGAGAGGAGTCCAGGAATGAAGGGAAGTTTTCCTTCTTTCCGTAGGGAGAATTTTCCTTGTCGTTTCTTCCTGTACCACAGTAATGGCAGACGCTTGAGAAAGAGGAAGAGTTCTGTTCAAATAGAGACGGGAAAATATGTTTTCATATTGAGCAGTACACACTTGAGCATGGGCAGTGTTGCTTATCTCTCTTCCCTGCAAAAACTGGCTTCTTAGATAAGACATTATGGGCAGCGATCCAAATACAATTTTGCGAAAGCAACACGTGACTTAATGGAGTCTCCTCACTGCAAAAAATATGATAGTGACATTTTACCATCTCTACATACTGTACTTTAAAATCACCCTTTTTGCTTTCCAAATACATGAACAATTTTAAATATTGCTTGTTTACATAGGTGTGTGTGTGCAAAGATTCTGTGCAGAAGGAGATAGTTTGCCAGTCTATTACCATGATGATCAAGGCCCCCTCATTTAAGGCTTCTCCTTAAGCCTTTAAGACAGTCCAAATGAAAGGTGGCGTTTTGAGTAAAATGGAAAGGTTCTCTGGGAGCTAGCCCCGAAGGTGGGTGCTTTGCAAGTTATTTACATGCTCTCCCAGTTCCTTTATTTTTTTAACTCCTCATTGCTCATGGACTAAGCAGAATGTTGCCTTGATTTTTGTGTTCCCTAAGACCCGTGGGTGCGGTGTCAATGTCTGGGCATGTGAGATGAAGGACAACTTGCTCCGCTATGGGCTGGGGTGATACAGGCTCATGGGAGGCCCAGCTGCTATTTGTGCTTCCACGTGGCCTCCTGAGCACACAACTGGGAACACTGCCCGGTCTCTGCCAGGTCTGGCCCCCAAATTAAAAACAAACAGAGAAGAATGAATAGACAAGGAAAAAAGTCACACACTTCATGTATGTTGTCCATTGGACCTTGTGTCTTCCACTGCTTGAGCGGTTCTGTGACAGCTGGTGTTGTTCGGGTTCCAGTCCTCTGGCTGCCACAGAATGGCCTGTGTGGCTTTTTCCTGTCCTTGTCAGCAGTGGAGGCCGGAGCTGGCGTCCCACACGCACTCGCACTTGAGCGCAGTGGCCGGGTCCGTGCCAGCTGCTGCAGTCTGCCTCTCTGACATGGGGCTGTGTTCTTTTATCTCTCACATGGGGCTGTGTACTTCCGTGTCTGACGCGGGGCCTTGTTCTTCTCCACAGAGCTGATGTGTTGCGAGGAGCTGCATTCCATATTACATTTGGTGCTGCAAGCGGGCAATATCATGAATGCAGTAAGTAAGCGTGCACAGGGCCCCTGTCCTGCGCAGCTTGGCTAGAGCTATTATCCGTCTCCTGATGTTTGTGCTCCTTGATTTGCTTTCCCTAGGGAGGATATGCCGGCAATGCTGTAGGATTTAAACTGTCATCTTTGCTCAAATTGGCCGACACCAAAGCCAACAAACCCGGCATGAACCTTTTTTGCACTTTGTTGCCCAGGTCTGTGGCATGGCGGGACCTAATGGAGGGAAAGAATGGGGAGGCAGGGGCGAGGTGGGGGGCAGGGAGTGGCTGTGGGGCATCCCCCTTGGAGGTGTAGCAGGGTGCTATCACAGAAGGGTCAGGGCAGGATCAGGTCTAAGAAAACTGGCAGAATTCCGCTTGCGAATTTCTGCTCTGAGCTGCTCTGGGGGCTAGGGGATTGGTGGGAAGCCGAGGGGCCCGGGAAGCAGCTTACAGAGGATTCCAGCCCTAAAGCTGGGGATTTGTGGTGCAGGCTTGGCCACGGGCTGTTTTGTGTTGGGGACTAGAAGGCAACGTGGAGGCTGGGCTGGAGTATGAGATGTGGGGGGCTTGAAAGGCGAGGAAGAGGGTTAGGGGGAGTCCTGCCGCTGACACTCCCTCTCTCCTCAGTGAGTTCTGCTGGTTGCCTGCAGGCGCGCGGAGTTGGAGAGTAGTAAGGACCACCCCGTCTCTGTTCCCTAGAACTGGGGATGACTGTGGGTGGAGACTGGGGCCTGTTCTCCGCACCAGCAGCTTAATCCTGTGCTGTTCCATTTCCTGTTTAAAAAGCCACCACATGGGCCAGAGTAATAGTACAGCACGTGGGGCTCCTGCCTTGCCTGAGGCTGACCCAGGTCCAATCTCAGGCTCCCCTGGGGTTCCTAAGCAGCACCAGGAGTGATCCTGGTACCTGCTGCTTTCCTCCTGTCTCCCTTCTCGAACAGGGAAGAAGCCCAACGCCCCTGTGGCTAATGCACGTTCTGATTAAGCTCAGTTTGCAAACTGGTTGAACTGCCCAGGGGCACTCTCTGTTCTTTGAAGGCAGACCCACAAGTATGGTGGTATTTAAGCAGAATATATGTGATTCCCATAGCCACAATGGGCCCTGGGAAGCTGGCCACCTCCTTCCATTGAGCTTTTCTGTATCTTATATCAGGATCCATTGCTCTGGGCGAGTGAAAGACACCTGAGAGTAAGGGATTTCTGGTAAATGTGACTAAGAATATCAGAGTTGATGGTGCAGGGGATGGCAGTGAGTGTAGCAAACAGGGGATACAATGAGCATGGTGGTGATGGGGGCGCCTTCAGAACTAACAAA